>NC_061156.1:47476402-47636402 GCF_022113875.1 Hydra vulgaris | reverse complement strand
TTTATGTTTTTAAAGATTATAAATTAAAAAAAGTTTTAAGAGAAAAATAATTTTTAATTAAGGTTCAAAAAATTTGTAATTTAAAAAACAAACCAATAAAAAATTACGCTCAAGCTATTGGCGCATTGTATGAAATATTAATATTGATTTTTAGAGGGTTAAGCTTAAGTAAATATTTATTTAAAAATTAAAATGCTTCAAATCAGAAATTAAATGATTAATAATAAAAATAATAATATAATATATATTTTGAAATAATATTTTTATTTCAAAATATATATTTTTTATTATTAAGTTTCTTTATTTTATTTTAAGGTAACTATAAAAAATTTAGTTTGTTTACAAGTTTTCAAACTATGTTTTTAATATTTTATATTTATTTTGTATATTTATCTGCAAAAGAGTTCAAGAATCTTGAACTCTTTTGCATGAAAATATGTGAAATATTCACAGTTTAGTTTTTTAAAAATTGTAAACTCTGTTTTGATCACTAAACTCAATAGCTCTTATTCAACAAAAAATATTTATATTGATCTTGAATCAAGATCAATATAAATATTGCTTACGGAAAAACAGCTACTGAGTTTATTTTTAAAAACAGAATTTACGGTTTTTAAAAATCTAAAAATTTAAAGGGGTACCCAAGTGCTGAGACAAGTTGTGTTCATATCATAGATAATAGTAAATAAGTTAAAAGTTAATTAAACCTTCCAAAGCAAATTATTAAATGAGATATTAACAAAATCATTTGTTGTTTTGCCATTCTACCTCTGGTTGAGAGCCTAATTTTAGGCTTTTAAATAAGCGTAATTTTTTCCGTTAAAAAAAACATGTTTTCAATAATGAATGTTTTCACTCATCACAGAGTTTTTTAAACTCAGTTCAGTTTTACACAAACAGATTTTTTATACAAACAGGGTTTTTCCTTTCTAATTAGTTTGCAGTGGCTATAAAAAACGTTAGTTACAGCTTGTTTTTGTTTTTTGTTTGATGTTAAGTGTAAATAATAATTTTTTATTGAATAAGAGCTATTGAGTTGAATAAACTAGCATAATAAAAAAAGTAATTTTTTTTTTTTTTAATATCTTTGCTTCCAACAAGGCTGCAAGCAACCACTAATTAGTGTTGGAAGTTACTGTTACTAGAAGAGAAAAGATGAAGATTGTAGAGAAAGATAACTATTGACAGACGACTTAAAAGATTGCAAATTATATGAATCAGGAAAGCAAGATAAAGGAAGCGAATTCCAAAGAACTGATGTTCGAGGAAAAAAAGACTTTTTGAATGACGAGTAATACAAGAATGAATTTTAGTAGATGGCACAAGAGACGCTAGCTCTTTAGAGCAGTGCCCATTATAGTATTTGTAGAAAAGAGAAAGAGAAGCAACATTATGACGATGTGACAGAGGTTGAAGGTTGCCTGCAAGAGCAGGTATAACTATGTTTACAATGTGTTTTTACATCTTGTCTAAAAGAGAAAGGGTATCATTAGAAGATCCGCCCCAGATATGGCAACAGTATTCCATACAAGTCTGGATTTGAGATTTATAGAGATAGAGAATAGAATCTAAAGTAAGAAAGTGTCGAGCTCGATAAAGAGAAGCAACTTTAGCAGATGCTAATTTTGCAACGGATTTGATATAAGGTTTCCAAGAAAGATCAGAAGTGAGAGTTAATCCTAGAAGATGAAGGGTAGGGGACTCATCGAGTACATTGCCGTTCATAAATATAGGAATGTCTAAATTATTGCGATAACGATTGGCTGAAAAAAATTAAGTTTTATCTGAATTAAAGTTCACCAGCCACTGTGAGCCCCATGCTGAAGCAGAAGTGAGATCCTTTTTAAGCTCAGATGCCCCCTGCAAACAATCAGAGGGAGTTGGCTTCTTATCGTGACAAGAATAAATGGTAGTATCATCAGCGAACAATGCCACCTTAGATGTGAGAATATCTGGAAGATCGTTAATGTAAATTAAAAAGAATATAGGGCCAAGGATTGAACCTTGAGGAACCCCTGAGGTTACAGAATAAGAAGAAGAGTGCTGTCCATCAAGGACAATTAAGCAAAGCAAACTTCAAAATACATCAGATAAACTTGAATCTTATATTTTCGTTTAACCGCCAAAGGAGAAACCCTTGCAATTTAATCTTGATTTAAGTTTTTTGAAAAAAACTTTTTTATTGATGTCAAATATAGAAGCATTAATTAGACCTGATATAAAAAATAAAAATTGTTAAGAAATAGCAAGAAACAAATGGGGCGTCAAAAATTTTTTGATGCCATTTTGTTTCTCGCTTTTCTTGACAATTTTTATTTTAACTATGTGTTGAAGTATAGAAGGAGTTATCTCATAAAGTTATTTCATTTAATAATTTGTTTTGGAAAGTTTAATTAACTTTTAACTAATTTTTTAATGTTTATCTCTGATATAGACACAACTTGTCTAGACACTTGGGGATTCCTTTAAAGACCCAAAGCATTTCCAGATATCACAATTCACGATCACTTAATTTGAGGCCTGTAATTAATCAATAAGAAATTTAAAAAGTTTTTTTGCCACTTATCCTTGAAAGAATTAAGAGAAGAGTCGAAAAGAATTTAAGATTTCCTTATATTTTTGAAAGCCACTATACTTGTAAAAAAAACTTTAGAAACTTTTAATGACAAATTTTGACGGAGGTTGATATATAAAAGTGTTTTGATGGAGCTTCAGAGCCATAGCTAGACTAACACACACCTAATTATAAAGGGGTGGGGTGGGGAGGGAGAAAAGCTAAAATTAGTGGGCCCATTTGCAAATTTTAGTAGCATTTTTTTTTTTTGAAATACTATGTTTTAGTAAAAAAAAATTTTATGGGGCCCTAATTAAAGGTTATTTATTTTATTTTGTGGGAGGGAGGCTATTGTCCCACAAGCCACGGCACTGGGAAGGTTAATACATAAAAATGTACCATGTTTTTAATGAGAGTTTTTAAGGGATGTAAATATGTTGTTAGAAGTTTTTAATGATATCTTTTCAAAGATGCTTTTGTATGGTTATCCAATATAAGTATGAAAGAAAATTTGTAAAACCAGAGTTTAATTTATTGAAGATAAGAATAAAATAATTCTTTGTTGTGCAATCTCATGATAATAATCTTGCATGACATTCAAGATTATCACGAGTTCTTAAACACTGAAAATAAGTGAAAAAAGTACTGAAAGGTGTGCTGGTGCACCACTCACTCAACAAAAAAAGTAAAATAAGGAAAAAAAACTTTAGACCTACACTTTAATATTTATATAAATAAAAAAGTAATAGAAAATGATGCATCTCTTGTGTTTCTATAATATACAAAACAACTGATACTGATATAGTAATATAAAATAAAATTTTAAAATTTTTAGTTTTTTTATAAAAGACTGAAGAAAAAACATTTTAACTTAAAATATTAAAAAAAAAAAATTAAAACTAAAAAATATATATATTCTAACAAATAAGCTTTTAAAAAGAAAAGGAAAAAAAAAGTAATATACATAAAAAGTAATATAAGTAATAAACATTTTAAAATGATATTTGAACTTAATTAAATAATTAGAAATTAGCAAATAACTTGAAATGTACTTTGGCAATAATATAAAAAATCAGTGATTTTTTATAAAACAAATTAAAAAAAAAAGTCACTTTTAAGTTGACATGGCAAAAAAATTATTAAGTGCAATATTGAAAAAACCCAGGAGCAATATATACATATTAAAAATTTTTAAGAATATTACCCTTGGTGGTCCTAGAATCATTCCAGTCCAGCGTACCAGATCCACATCGTCATCACTTTCTAAACCCCAACTAACAGTTCCATCACCTCCTTTTTGACCTTCCTCAAGTTCTTCCAATAGTCGAAAGTTACGAGGAACTAAGAGAAAAAAAATCTTTCATATATTACTATTTAGTAAAATAATTATTTACGATTAGATTTTTAAAATTAATTTTTAAACATTCATCCTCATAAGATTTAGTGTGGCCTTGACTATGGTATGATGTACGGTATGAGTGTTGTGGTGCATACTTTGAAATAACACTAAAAGGGACAGATCCAGAAATTTTTGGTAGTGGGGGGAAGGGATGCATCCCCTGGATCCATCACCGAACACTATGTCAGTTTTCAATTAAAATGGAACCAAGTAGTCATAAATTATATGCTTTGTGAGTTATAGATAAATTTGCAATAAAACATAATTTAACTTATATCAAACGTAACTTTGATAACCAATTAACCACCTTAATATGACCATGCAAATGCTATTTAATTTTGAAAAATTGACCACGTTTGTGAAGATGTTTTAAAAATTTAAAAAGAAGCAAATAAATCTTCATAAAAGAAAATAACAAAAAATAAAATAAAAATAACTTAACTAAAACTAAAAAAATCAAATTAAAACTTATACGAAAAACAATAATTAAATATAAATTACTTAAATTATGTTTATAATGAATATTTTTGAATCGTTTATCTTTACTAATGTTTTTACAAAATTATATTATGTAAAACATTTTTGAATCACAGGCCTTCTCAGGAGACGCGTACCTTGAATGACCACATATATTTAGTTTTTTGTTGATAACATGGCCACGATTTTTTTCGCATTTATTAAAAATAACGCATTTTAAAAACGCGCTGAAAAAATCAAACTAATTAGTCATCTTTTTGGGTTTTTTTTATTAATAATAATTTATTATTACAATTATTTATGAGAAAATTAAAACCTAACAATAATGCACATATATATATTTGTAATTAATGATAAAATAAAAAGATAAAAATAATATATAACTATATTTATTTTTATTTGTTTTCATGCATTTAATAAAATTCTGGCAATTTTTCGTTAAGTTTTTATTTACTAAATGAATTACGTCATTACGTAATTATTATTTCTTCCTGTTGGCTTGTAAACTTTTTTTATAAGGAGAATTTAAAAAAAAAATTTTTTTTTTTTCATATGTATTAAAATTATTTTTTTTTTTGTTTTTTTTTTGTTTGTTTATGTACTATTATTTTGGTGGACATATAGATGTTTAGAAAAGATTTAAATATTTAAAAATTTAACTTAGCAGCAAAGCCGGCGCAATAGGGGTGTTTGTGTGACCCCTCCCCCATCAATGATTTTTAGTCGGCAAATTTGACCCTTAGTCGGCAAATGTGACCCTTTTTGACTAGTTAGTCGGCAATGTAGACTCTGTCGATAGGTTAGTCGATTAAGTAAGTCAGCAAATGTTGTTATGGCAGTCGGTAAAATTTCAAAAACGAGGACCTTTTTTTTTTATATACATTTTTTTTATTTTTAAGACAGCAAAAGTTGTTATGGCACCCCCCCACGTGACCCCTACTCGCGCCGACTCTGCTTAGCAGCATTATAAAAATTTAATCTTATAAAAATAAAGCAATACCCATAAACGTAAGAAGTGTAAATAGAAACTTCAACAAACCAATTACTCAATTAAGTAATAATAAAGATGTAAGACTAAAATATTTTTCTAAAGTTACTCTTGGTCTTGCGAAAATATTATTTCTGGTTTGATAACTTTTATGAAAGTTATGAAAAATCACTCAGGAAGAGTGCCACCAGTTTTTAAAAAATTTCTTTGTTAATTATTTTTAATGAATGAGTTCAATACTTATGCAATTCTTTTGTTACATAACTCTAACTCTTAATAATAGATAAAAAAAATCATGATAACAGCTCGATAATGTAAGTGATGTAATTTAAGTAAAAAATACAGTATCAAAAAAACAAGTTTATTTTAAAAAAGTTTTTATAAAAATTTTAAATTGGTATAGAATTATTTGCATTTTGTAAAAGTTTCTAATACAAACTGATTTACTGATTTGCAGAAATGAGACCTATAAGTTGAATTTGTTTTTTTACCTTGTTTCCTGTGTAACATCAGTGCAAGTAGCATTTTTAGTAATAAGTTTGCTTTCTTTCGGCCTAACACAAAACTTTTAAGCATATTTTATTTATTAGATAAACAGCAAAATTTATACAAAATTGCTAAAAGTTTAATTTAAAAGTTTAAATAAGCTAATATTTGGTAAAGTTATTGCGTGTAACGTAAGTTAAAAATGGAAATGCCTATATATGTTATTTTAATGTTTCTATTTTCTCATTAATAACTATAATAATAAATTATTAATAATAATTAAAAAAAGATGAGTAATTAATTTTGTTTTTTCAGCGCGTTTTTAAGATGCGTCATTTTTAACAAAAGCGAAAAAAATCGTGGCCATGTTATCAACAAAAAATTATATATGCGTGGTCATTCAAGGTGTGCGACCGCACACGACCGAAGGCCTGAATCAAGTAGCAACTTACATTTAACAGTTGTTTAAAAAATATGCACAATTAAAATTAAAAAAAAAAGATTCTTTGCAGTAAGGTAAACAAAAGAAGAAATAATTAAATTGTTTCTTTAAAAATTGAATATAATTTTTTTATTTAAACATCATAGGTTATCCTAGTCATATTTTAAATATCCGGAAAATTGTTTGAATAAAATATCCAGAAAAAAATCCGGAATTTGTTTCCCTTATTTTCTTTTTAATTTCGCTTTTAGCTAAGTGATGCTAATTTTTTTAAATACTTTTCATAATTTTTTTATGAGTGATGAGTGAAAAAGCTTAAAAAACAAATATATTACAAAAATATATACATCAACTTGCATTTATTGAAAATGTTTTGGATATCCGGAAAAATTATAAGTTGAAAAAAATATCCGGAATTCCGGAAATATCCGGAAAAAGATAATCCCTGAAACATTTATAGTAAAAATACATAATTATATAAATATAAAAAATATATATATTTATAAATAATTTATATAAAAAAACATTAGCAGTGATTTGTTACTTTATTTAGACGTGTTTCAATAATAGAAAAACATAAGTAAAGATCAAAGTTATTTAATTCAAAAAGCTTTCAAAAAAGATTGTCATTTATTCTTATATAAAGTTTATTAAACGTTAGTTTAAAGTAATCTCTTATAAAATTATTACTATTTTTTTAAATACATTTATTATCAAAAAATCTTTTATATGTAATAATATAAATAAAAATTTATACAACTGTCATTAAAACTTTGATTAAAATCATTAGTTACTTTATTTAAAATCATTTTTGTTAATATAAAAACGTTAGTAAAGTTAAACGTATTGAAGTTGATAATAATAAATTAAAAATAGCAAGCCCTCCCAGGAAATGGAAATATATTAAGCCTTCCCAAAAGAGTGTGTTTTTCATCCTTACATGAATATTTTATTTGAGACAACTTGGTCATGATCGTTATCAAGTTTTATTATAATAAATAGAAAAAAAATTATTAATTTTAATAATTTGTATTGTTTTTATTATTGTTTCTTTAGGGTGGTTATTATTTTTAACAATGAAAGTGTATAATGCAAATTTAAAAAAAAAAAACAGTTTTAAGTTGATATTTAAAATAATGAATTTCTTATAAATTTTTTTTAAAAAGAAGAAAGCAAAAATGTAAATTGCTATCTGTTTGTACACTATATTTATACAATTTTAATGTAACAAGTATATATTGTCCTTCAATGAATATATATATATATATATATACATATATATATATATATATATATATATATATATATATATATATATATATATATATATATATATATATATATATATATATATATATATATATATATATATATATATATATACTTTTATGAAATGCATGCATATATTTTTATGAATAACATTTTTTAAATACAAATAAATTATATTTATTTGTTCATTAATGTACACACATTTTTTTTATTTTACTTCACCTCCTCAAGGCCGAGAAGGCCACTACAGACGAGGAGGCTACTTATTTTGTGGTTATAACCCTCTCTCAACTCTATAACTCCGAAACACGAACCTTGACAAACAAGGCCGCTGCGCGGAGAAACGAGTTGAGCGCGGTACTACCAGGGACGTGGTGGGGATCGATCTCGGAACCACTCGTTTATGAAGCGAGCGCTCTACCACTACACCACTACCGCATAATATGATTATATATGATTATATACATGTTTTATATATTTACCTTATTTGGATTATAAAGGTGAGTTTCCACTCATCCGTTTTTCTACGGGAACGGGATAGGAAAGGGAAAAATAATCACTTGAGCATGCGCAGTTTTAATTCGGACAAATTAAAATTTAAAATTATAATACGCATGCTCACGTGATTATTTTTCCCTTCCCTTTCCCGTTCCCGTGAAAAAACAGATGAGTGGAAACTCACCTTAAGACATTTACCTTGTACATAGAATGTGGTTTGAATCCCTCCACTTCCAGGGCTTACCACTCATTCCGGCGGAATTTTAGCGGAATTTTAGCGGCGGAACTTTAGCGGAAAATCGGCAGTTTTTAAGCAAAAAGTAACAATATTTGCCGCATAAAATTTTAAAAAACAAAAAGGCCCTCAAATTTTAATTTCGGCGGCACCCAAATACGGTTGACGCTGTCGAAAACGATATAAAATAGTCCCTGACTTCCCAAATTTCATATTGTTATTCAACCCGCCATCTCCCTTTTATCTTTTTTATGCGTAAACAATTGTTGAAAAATATTAATCATAAATTTATAACAATAAACATTAATCGTTTACAATCACTATTTTATTGGTATACCAATAAAATAGTTATATGGTATCACCAATAACTATTTTATTACTAAAAAGTAGACCAAAAGAGAGGGGGCGGGTAGAACTAAGACCCAAATGTTAAAAAGCAACATGCATCAAAAATTATAAAGCGCTAAAAGATTGGGGATAAAAAATATACAGGAAAAGAAAAATAATATGAAACAATTAAGATTATTTGAAAATTGTGTAGATGGTAATATGGCATGGCCTTATTATTACACTCTAAGTTATATCGATAAAATATAAAATTATTTAATTGATAAAATATAAATTTATTACACTTTAAATTATTGCATAATAATTTTAATTTATGTAATGAATTATATATTTTGTATATTAATTATTTTAATATATTATTCACCTTAATTGTGAAATTTTAAGCTGTTGTTATTATTCTTAATCCCTGCATTCTATTTCAATAAGAAAATATAAAAAATTTTTATAAGCAGCATAAACTTTTATAGCTCTTTGTCAAAATTTTTATCAAATAAGTAATGTTGTTAATAAATAAATGGATTGGCTATTTATTAATTTATTAACAACACTTATTTGATAAAAAATTTGAAAAAGTATGTGAGAAAACCTAAACATTCACCTAATGAATTTGTAACATTAAAGTTACAAACATATGCTTGTAACAAGTATAAAACTTTTGTATTTTGTATTTAATAACCAATTTTTTTAATGAATAAACAGATAGCTTTTGCAAAAACCAAAAATTCTCTCAAGAAGTTGTTTAAAAGAGCAGCTCACATGGCTTGCCACGTTTGTTTTAGGAGAGCTTTTCTCAGCTCTTGCATTCAATTACTCCTGCTTTAATTATAGTGTAAACTTTATCAATGTTACTTGTTTTCAAAACTATGGAATTTTATTTACATAAAATGATTTTTAGCATATTTTTACACTGCATTAAGATTTTTTAATTAATAACTTATAAAAAAAAACTACTAATGAAATCTAAATTCTTTTTTTTTGTTGAAAAAGATTATATTTCATTATAATTTATAAGTTAAAAAAATTTTACATAACATAATGACTTTTCGTTTATTTTATCACAATTTAGTTTTTTTTTCTTGTTTTTTTACATATTAAATGAGAGATATTTAAGAACATATTGTGCATTCATAAATAAAACTTAAGACCTATGAACTTAATGAGATTTTGAATAAAAAAGGAAAAGACTTAATTCAATTGCTGAAAGAAGTTCTTTTAATGAAAAACTATTTTACATTCCTTTAAAGTTAAATTTAAGTTTTTAATTTTAAAAACCATATCTAATTTATAGTTTTTTATTAAAAAGGAAAACTTACTTAACTATCTGTTGTTGTTTTTAATCAAAAAATTAAATTAAAATGAATGTCGTTAACTTTTTTTTAACAATAATCAATTTAATGAAAAAAAAAAAAAAAACGCAACAAAAACGATATCAAAACCATTTAAATATTCGAATTGATAAAATTTTTTGTTAAACGTAAATTGCTGAACATTTAGGTGAATTCACCATTTGATATGTATAATGCATACTGCATAGCTTTATAACTGTGTCTGAATTTAAATATTTACCCATTAGGCTTAAGATAAATTTTAGGCGCTTAAAAAAGTCTTATGACCACTAGGCAAAACAAACCAATTTAGCATTGTGTGAACCTGTCGATACTAGCAAATGTTTGAAGCATGTAAAACAAACTTAGAAAAGTTTTTTATATTAATATATTACAGTAAACTCATTATTTACTAATTGTTTATCTTGTGCTTTATTTTATTGTTGTTTTTATGTAAAAAAATACTAGACATTTAAGTCAATTTTAAAATTTAAAATTTGCATTGCTAAATAAGCAAAAAAAATAATTTTAAAATTCATCTCAAAATAAACACAGTGAGTTAGCAGTTATTTTACTAGGTTTTATTATCTTTGTACAGGTTTTTTTTTAATTAGACTTAACTGGATAAAACAGTCAACACAATATTTACTCATTTTCTAATGAATTATCTTGTATGAAATGGCAAAGTTGCTTTTCTTTATTTATTTATCTAGGCTGACTTTATTTATTTATTTTCTTTTGAAATCACAGCTGAGAGGCATTAAATCCATCAAATGATTTATTCTTGCTTTGGTAAGTCTATAAATAAAACTTAATTAAAGTGTTTCTTAGGCTTTTAAATTTACAATACAAATTTCATATTTGCAAGATAACGCTGAACGGATATATAATGGATAAACACATTAATTATCAGTATAATAAATTTTGTTTTGAATTTAAGATAAATGTAGCCAATTTCATTATTGAACATATACATATACATTTTTTTCATAAAAATTGTACCTTCAATATTTGACGCCATTTCTTATTGGACACAACTAACGCCTATTACGCCCGTCTATACAAAAATTGCCATTTGTTTTATAAAAATATTGAGCATTATTTAGGAGGTACTTTATATTGACTTTAACTACTCTGCGGTCTGGAATTAGTGATACCATTTTTAACCCCCGTTTCTAGCAGTATTTTATTTTAAGTTTTAAAACATTCCGGAGGTAATATAAAAAATTGAACCAACGACCATCATTCGTCGATTTTCTTCAGCCTTTTTGAGCGAACACTGAACGCAAAATGGTTGGTAAACTTGCACGCTTTATATTATTTTCATTCGGTTGAGCGTTTAAATTACAAATGTGGTTGTTCTTATGAATCATTTACTGCCATGTTTAGGTCTATACGAGGTTTGTTGAGGCCGGCCGTGTAGCCTTAGTGAACTTAGGAAAATACGAAGGAAAATTGGTTGTCATTTGTGATATAGTCGACTTAAAAAGAGTAAGTTTTAACAAAATTTTATAATAACAATATATTTAACATATTTCTTGCGTAATTATGTTGCTTTGCTTTTTTATATTAAAGTTATATTTAGTTATCATTATAATTAGAATATATTTTTACTGAAATGTTTTTTTATCATTAATGCTATATTAATTATAGTTTTTCAGAAGTTCAAAATCCATGTAACTGCATTTTAATAAAACACTTTATTTTTTGAAAATGCACTTTAGAATATGATTTTTATATTAGAGTATTAAAACACTAATGTATGTAAATGTTTTTGAGTTGTGAGTTGACTTATAGCAAGTCATTTAGCAACTAGTGATAATTTTTATTGCCCTTCAATTTGTCTCGTCTATAAATCTCTAAGACTTAACTAGTTTTAATTTTCATGGAACTGTTCTATATATCAAAATTATTGTCTAAATGTGTCACATGTTAGAAAAATTCCTAGATTAAACTAAAATGTTAGAATAAGCATGCTGATTTTTAATTTCATTTATAATTTCCAGCCATTTTTTTTGTCATTAAGGGTTGCCTTTTACATTTTCAATTGAATCCTTCCCTAATTAATTTTATTGTTTGTTTTATTTTGTTATTTTCTGTAATATTTTTAATGCCTAAAATGTATGATATGTATTTCTCTACTTTATTTAAAATTACTATTGTTGTATTTTAGTGTATTTGTATAGACACTTTTTATTACCTGTGTTTTCACTCCCTTTTTTGTCTGAAAATGAAATTTGACTTGGCACCCCACTCTTTGTATAATTAAATTTCAGCATGTATCAGTTATTTGAATATCAAGAAGATTTGCTTTATTTTTCTATGAATTTTTTAAAAAAGTAAAATAACTTAGTTATAAGTATAAAATAACCAGTTTTAAGGCATATAATAGCTAATGGGTAACAACTTTAGTAGTTATCCATTCGTTCCTAAGTGCCTAAACAATAATGGAAGGAAAATACAGTTACAGCTCTCATTTGTAATAGTTGGAAGCCTCCTAACATTTTTAGAATAATTGACAATAAAAAAATAATTACTAATTGTAATAATTACTAATAGTAATATATAATTACCAATTAAAAAAAAATTAACGCATGTGTGTTGCACCTTTGCATTTATTTCAATAATATGTTTTATGAGCTTGTAATGTAAATTTATGTTTAAACACGATGGATGCAGTTAAATCATTCATTGACTGATCATTGGGGATTAACATTGGGGATTAACATTTGGGGATTAAAATATGTATTTATTAGTTGACTTTAAGGATTTGGACAGTAATATTGATTGTTAATAGTATTTTATGGGAGTGCATTTACAACCTTGAAAAATTTAATATTAAAATTAAATATTTAAAAATTTAAATATTAAAAATATAAAACTAATATTGATTACCCTATAATTATTACTACCATAAGTAAATAAATTTTTGATACAATAAATATAATAACTCTTATAAGATTTTTTACTAATTTTAAATGGCACAAAAAGCTAATGGCTAACAAAATCAATAGTTAATCATTCGTTCCCAAGTGCCCAGATAATAATGGAAGGAAAATACAGTTACAACACAAATTTGTAATGGTTGGAAGCCTCCAAACATTTAAAAACTGTTTTAAGTATAATATTTTCTTAGGTTTCTTTTATAAATAATTCTTTTGATGTCCTTATAAACATTTTCTTTAGTGAATAGTTATAGTTATCTAATTATATAAAATTTTTATTACATTCAATGATATATTTATAAAGATTCAAATTATTTAATCACCTCGTTATTTCTTATGCTTGTAAATATTTTGTTGAAAAAAATTTTTAAGGCACTGAGAGTATATACTTATCCAAAAATTGCAATCAGTAAGTTATAATTTAAGTATTTCATATAACAATTATAATTAGCACAAAAAGCTAATGCCTGGTAACATTAATCACTAGTCATTCGTTCCCAAGTGCACAAATAAAAAAAAGAAGGAAAATACAGTTACAACATAAATTTGTAATGGTTGGAAGCCTCTTGACATTTGAGTAAATGATATAGTATAATTTTTATATTTTTTGTTAAAAAAAGTTATTTTTTTTTAATTTTAATATTATCATATAATTTTGATCATTCTGGTTGTATCTTTAAGTGATTTCTTATATAGTTATAAAATGCACATAAAAGCTAATGGCTAACCAATTTAGTAGTTATTCATTCGTTCCCAAGTGCACAAATAATAATAGAAGGAAAATACAGTTACAGCATAAATTTGTAATGGTTGGAAGCCTCTTGACATTTTTTAATGTTTTTTTAGATTACTTTTACAAAGCACTTATGATGATTTATACCTTAGGACACCTATGAGTAATATGATTGTAATAAGGAATCTGATATGTGCAGCTTTATTTTATTGATATTGTTGCACTTACATAATTTGGTTACAAATATAAGTGCTGCTAGTAGTGTGCAGTGGCGCTTGCTTTAGTTGTCTAAGGTTTTGAGTTAATAATTTGGTTAAACTTTTTTATGGCTTTTAATTAAATACATTATGCACTAGTGATGATTTCTAACCTTAGGACACCTATGATTACAGTGATTGTAACAAAGGATTCTGATATGTGCATTTAATGTATAACTAATTTTTTATCTTTTTGCAAAAAAGAGAATTGTTGCATGTTCATATAAATTTTTAGGGAATAGTTGAAAATCCTGTCAATGGCATTCCTCGTCAAGTTATGCGTTTTAAAGACTTAAGTTTAACAGACTTAAAGGTAGATATTCCACTTGGTGCGCGAAGTGGTACTGTTCGTAAGCAGTATGAAAAAAACGAAATTAATGCCAAGTGGGAAAAAACAGCTTGGTGTGCAAAACTTAAAAACAGAATTGCTAAATCTAACTTGAATGACTTTGATAGGTTCAAGAGTAAAAATGCTAAACAGAATGTAAGTTTATTTCTTGTTGTTCTATCTCCGGGCGATTAGCTCAAAACAATTACTATTGACGGCTATTCTTTAATTATTTTAAGTTGATTTAGTTATTGTAAATAATACTTGTAAAACTAATTTATTTTTATACGTCATTGCACAGTGCTATTTTTGTTTGTTTAGTTTTGTTCTTAAAACTAATAAAATGCTTTTCTTTTAGAAAAATCGAAAAATTAAGGCAGTTTTGAAGTTGATGAAAGCCGAAGCACGAAAGAAGTAAATAGTCTTAAAAATTACTTAGCATATTTGCAATTTTTGCCTTTTCATTTTGTTGGCCGATCGATGAATTAACACAAAAGGAATTCCTTTTTATAAGAGGGTAGGGTGCACAGTAGATACCAGCAAATTTATAGTATTTTGGTATCCAGCTTTAAGTTGGAGTAGATATTTTATAAGAAAATAAGAGTTTACGGGTGGAATGCAAGAAGCGAAATTAAGTCAAGCTCGACTTAACATAACCAATAGCGACAGAGTATGGGTTCTCCCCTCAAAAAATACTAATAAATATTGGTTACAAAATAAAGTTTAAATCGAACTTGACTCAAGTTTGCTTCTTGCATTCCACCCTACATCTAGCTATCTTTTTGAAAATAAGTTTTAATCAACATAAATAAACCGCTTTAAAGATGCCATTTTTTGTAGAATTATAATGAAATGCGTCGTGAAAAATACGTAAACAAAAGTAAAACTTTCAAGCGGTTTATTTATTTTTTCCTGCATTAAATTAATGTTTTCAAGTTTTTCAAAAATTTAATTTTTTTTTTTAAATACATAAAGACAAATAAATTTTTTGATACTGTCCATCTAACCCTAAATATATTGCAACCGTATTTTTTTAAACTTTTTACGTTACTTGAAAGTTCGTCTATTTATATGGTTTTTAGAAAAAATTACCCTTTTTAGCACGACCCAAACTTGTCCAATAAAATAAATTATGTTTCATATATTAAAAACAATGGAAACTGTTTTGCATTAATATTTTTTTTATTTAAAAATTCGTTAATTTTAACTCATTCTAGTTTGTTTCATCAAGAATCTCATAAATAAAAATAAGATAAAATCTAGAAAAATTTCAACTTTCAACTAAATTCTTTACATTATAGTTTCATAGTCTATAATAAAGTCCTCCCGTTTGAAGCAATTGTTTTGTCGGAATAAAGTTAAAAGTCGCTGGTTTCCATTGCTAAGTTTTGGATAAAATATTGATAAAATAAATACATGATTTTCAAAAAACGAGGTTTCCTGAGGTCGGCTTTTAAAATAAGAGTTGTTAGTTATGTGGCAAAGGTTTCATTTTAAATGCTACTCGGCTTAGCTAAGGGGATATCCGAACGATTTGCATTGCTTGAAAACTAAAATTTTACATTTTTAAACAATTATTTTGTGCTTTCTGCTTAATTTCGACTACTATTATATATTTTTGAAAGGTAGAATTTAAGCTATTTTTATATAATTTATTATTTTGTTATAATTCTTTTTTTAACCAAAGCATCAAGCAAAACAAAATTAAAATACTTAAAAAGATCACAATGATCTTATCGTCAGATGCCTTTTACAAAAGAGAGAACATAAAATATTGTAAAAATGCCTTTTTAAGAGTACGTAAAAAACCATAAAAAAACAATCTAAATCATATTTAGATAAATGAAATAAATTGTAAACAAGTATAAAACAAAACTTGAACATACATGACAATAAAACTTTTTATTGTCATGTATGTTCAAGTTTTTATTTTTATCACAAGTTTTTATATAAAGTTTTTATTTTTTATTTTTATCACAAGATAAATCAAAAATATTCTAAGATATTTTCAATAGAAAGAATGAAGTCTTTTAGTTTATCTTTAAAAACATGATGAATTAGGGGTAAGTCGAAGTTAGGCAAAATAGTTTTGTTCCAGAGATGAGCTGCGCAATAAGTGATACAAAATTGATTAAACTTTGTTCGACAGAATGGTTCATTTAAATAATTATTATTCCACTTGCTTAATGGTTTTAAAATAAAAAGCTCTTAAAAAATTATAGGAGATGAATCATGCTTCCACATATGAACAAAAGATAAATTTTTACGTTTCATATTATACGTTAAGTTTTATCGAGGATTTTCATTTAATTAAAAAATATTGAGGAATGTGCGAACCGATCTGCAGAATTAATTTAACGGATCGCATGTTTCTGACGGCGATAGAGACATTGTAACTTGCTTTGATCAGTGCTACCCAAGGCAATAACTCCATAACTTATATAACTGTTGATAAAAGAGTAATAAAGTTTAGTTAAATTATTTTTATGAGTATTATATAATTTCCGATACTTTTTGAAACTTTCGAGCAAACATAGTTAATATGATGTTTCCATATGATGTTCTCGTTAATGAAAACCCCAAGGTTACAGAATTTCTTTTAATTTTAATATGGCCAATAAGTATTTTTGGTAGATTTGGAGGTAAAAATCGTCTTGTGGGGAGCGGGTGGAAAAAAATCCATTTTGTTTTGGTTATATTTAATGTTAATTTGTTACTTTTAAACCATTTAGATAAGTTCTTTGTTCTTCATGGAGAAAAGTAGATAGATGTCACTGTTAGAGAGAAATAAGTTTGTGTCATCAGCAAACCTAATACTTAGAAGATTTGATGCTTTATGTAAGTCGTTGGTATATATTAGAAAAAAAAGAGAGCCTAAGATGGAACCTTGCAGAACACCACAGAAAACATTTAAAAACTGTTTATGATTAAGTTCATTACAAGAAACAAATTGTTTTCTGTTCGATAACTTTGAAACCATTTAATTACTCTTTCATTTATTTTGTAATAACTAAGTTTCATAATAACTAAGTAATAAATAAGCAAAATATAATGATTGACAGTATCAAATGCTCTTAAAAGATCGATAAAAATTCCTAATGCGAATTGAGATTTTTCAAAAGAATTGGAGATTTCACGTACCAACTGAATATTTGCATGCTCAGTTGATGTATTCTTTTTAAAGCCAAACTGATTGTTGTATAATAAATTATTCGAACTAAAATAATTAAATACTCTATTGAACATGATTCTTTCTAGTATTTTTGAAAATATAGATAAGATAGATAATATAGATAATATGAAATAATAAATAAGAGATAGTCCGGTAATTACTTATATCAGATTTGTCACCACCTTTGAAAAGTGGAATACTTTAACAATTTTCACAAGGGTTGAATTAAGGCATCGCGATTTGCGATATCTGTTAAATTATCTGGTCTTCAAAGTTTCAGTTTATGGAAAACCACGAAGTTTACGGAATAGGCGAATAAACTTTAATTTGTTAGTGAAAATGTTATGAAAAACAAAACAATAAATTTATGACTACAAAAGTAATAACACTACAGTGTTGTTACTTTTATAACACTCTTTTAAGTTACATTTATAGTTTATTGTTTGATCAAACAACGCATAATCAAGCTATTATAAATAAAAATGATTTAGTTAAGTAATTCCAAACTTTAATTAAAGTAGTAATGCATCTAGAAAAAATACAACGGATATTTAAACAATGTTAAAAACCTAAGCATCTTTTAAAAATACATATTTTTATAAACAGTTTAGCATTTCTAAACATTTTACTAACGGTCCGGAAAAAACGCGCGTTCACTTTAAAATCAACTAAGGAAAACACTGGTAATTTACTTCTTAGGAGAAATCTATATTAAAAGCGGAGGGGGGGGGAAGGAGGCTATAAACTTAAATTTTGTTTTATTATCTAATCAATTAAATCAGAATAAAAGTAAAGACAAAAAAATATACTTCTAAATATACTTCTTTATAACTAAAATTTATTAAATTGAACACCTCTGTTTTTAGTTTTAAGTAAATGTCAGTACTACTCTTAGTGGCGAAACTGCAGGCAGGGCCGGCGCGAGTAGGTGTCACTAGGGGAGGGGGGGTGCCATTACAACTTTTGCCGAATAAAAAAAAAAAAAAAAAAAAAGGTCCTCGTATTCCAAAATTTGCCGACTGTCATGACGACATTTACCGACTGTCTAACCTATATCGATAGGGTCGACATTTGCCGACTAACTAGTCTAAAACGGTCCAATTTGCCGACTAAGGGTCCTATTTGCCGACTAAGGGTCCAGTTTGCCGACTGATAATCATTGATAGGGGGGGGGGGAGGTGACACCCCCACCCCCTATTGCGCCGGCCTTGACTGCGGGGGGAGGGGGTAGCAGACAAAAAGTGTCCTATTTTTAAGCTAATTTTAGGTTGCATGGGCGATGTGGGGCTCAATTTGAAAATCGTGCGGGGGGGGGGGGGGAATAATATTGCTACTGACTACTCTAATGTGCTTAATACAAAGGTAGGTGGGGGTAGGAATTTTAGTCCGGATGTATAAAATGGGAGGAGGAAATAATAAAAAAAAGGGGGAGGATTTACAATGAAAGTTTTATTATTTATCGGTTACCAATATATATTTGTTTAACTTTAAAGCCAATTTTCACTGAATTTTTGTTTTGAGATATAGTTTTTTGTTTATAACAAGTGAAAATGAACAAAACGGGGTTGGGGGTTAGGTTTTAATAAGCTTGGTGTGGGAGGAGAAGTTTTCCAAAAAATATCTCTCCCCCATTAAGCACCCCATTAATGGGGGTGCTTTTCCAAAAATTATCTCTCCCCCATTAAGCACCTTAAAGCATTTTTATTATAAAAGTAGCAAAATTACCCCCCTCCCCCCGCCCCCGCACAATTTTCAAAATGAGCCCCACATCACCCATGCAACCTAAAATTAGCTTAAAAATAGGACACTTTTTGTCTGCTACCCCCTCCCTCCACAGTCAAGGCCGGCGCGATAGGGGGTGGGGGTGTCACCTTCCCCTCCCCCCCCCCCCCATCAATGATTTTCAGTCGGCAAACTGGACCCTTAGTCAGCAAATAGGACCCTTAGTCGGCAAATTGGACCGTTTTAGACTAGTTAGTCGGCAAATGTCGACCCTATCGATATAGGTTAGACAGTCGGTAAATGTCGTCATGAAAGTCGGCAAATTTTGGAATACGAGGACCTTTTTTTTTTTTTTTTTTTTTTTTTTATTCGGCAAAAGTTGTAATGGCACCCCCCTCCCCTAGTGACACCTACTCGCGCCGGCCCTGCCCGCAGTTTCGCCACTGAGAGTAGTACTGACATTTACTTAAAACTAAAAACAGAGGTGTTCAATTTAATAAATTTTAGTTATAAAGAAGTATATTTTTTTGTCTTTACTTTTATTATGATTTAATTGATTAAATAATAAAACAAAATTTAAGTTTATAGCCTCCTTCCCCCCCCCTCCGCTTTTAATATAGATTTCTCCTAAGAAGTAAATTACCAGTGTTTTCATTAGTTGATTTTAAAGTGAACGCGCGTTTTTTCCGGACCGTTAGTAAAATGTTTAGAAATGCTAAACTGTTTATAAAAATATGTATTTTTAAAAGATGCTTAGGTTTTTAACATTGTTTAAATATCCGTTGTATTTTTTCTAGATGCATTACTACTTTAATTAAAGTTTGGAATTACTTAACTAAATCATTTTTATTTATAATAGCTTGATTATGCGTTGTTTGATCAAACAATAAACTATAAATGTAACTTAAAAGAGTGTTATAAAAGTAACAACACTGTAGTGTTATTACTTTTGTAGTCATAAATTTATTGTTTTGTTTTTCATAACATTTTCACTAACAAATTAAAGTTTATTCGCCTATTCCGTAAACTTCGTGGTTTTCCATAAACTGAAACTTTGAAGACCAGATAATTTAACAGATATCGCAAATCGCGATGCCTTAATTCAACCCTTGTTTCAATTGACCAGCAAAGACTCCTTGTTCTATTGATGATTTAAAGACTTTAAAAAGAATATATTTTATAATATAGAATATATTTTTGTTCAAAGTAGTCTCAAACTATCTTAACATTGATTTCATCCGGTCCAACCGTTTTATTTTTTTTAGTGTTTTGAAGACTTTTTCAAACTCATCAAATAATAACTTTTTAGATAACTCATCCGAGTGAATGCAATTGAAATTCAAAAGTCAAAAGTGAAATCTTTAAATGAGGCTTCTGTATTAGGAATTAATTTAGATAGCTTAGGGCCAATTTCAACAAAGAAATTATTGAATTTGTGAGCTGTTGTTTGAGAATTATTTATATTGTTATTATCCAGTTTGATCAGATGTGTCAGGGAACCTGAGCATGATTTTGATTTACATAATTTCTTTTATTATTTACCTGGAGCGTTTACAATTATTTTTTGCTTTATTGAGAATTTATAATAAAAAATAGTAATATTTTTTTAAGTTTTTTCGAACTTTTTCAAAAAGATTTTTGTAATCTTTTTTTATTTTTTTCATTGGCTAATGATTTGTTTTTTAGATATTTTATGTATAATTTCTGCTTAACTTTTGATGATTTTTTTAAACCTTTGGTAACCCAGAGAGAATTAATGTTTTTTTGATTTATTGTTTTTTCATATAAAGGAAAATTGGCATCATAAACAGAGTAGAATGTATTAAAAAAATTATCGTAAATGTTGTTTGCGTTATCACTAAAGTCGATGTTCTTCCAATGAAGCAGTAATAATTGTGTTTTAAATTGCTTAATATTTTTCTGGTTATAGTTATAATCTAACTTTAATGTTATAATTTTAGAGCTGAAGTTCATGGTAAAAAAGATAGGGAAATGGTCAGATATGTCTGTTTTTAAGACCTTTATTTAAGTCACTGTTAAAAGTATCAGTAGTTAGAATGTTATCAATTAGAGTAGCTGATTTTGGAGTTACTTTGGTCGCGATTTATCAAAGGAATGGCTCCCATTTCAAAAATAGAATCATAAAATTATTTTAACTTTAATTTCCGTAGAATAGTGGAAAAAATTCATATTGAAATCCCCTACAATAAAGTTCTTTTTTTTTTCAAGGATGCATGTCTTTTTAGAAAAAGTTTTCCTCAAAATACATGTTCATGTTCTCAGCCACACTGTTCGGAGGCCTATAGCAACAGCTCAGTAAAATGTTTTTACATTGATTGTTAAGAATTTTAATAGTCAAAATTTCTTTGTCGCCGTTAGAAACACTTACATCATTCCTAACATAATGTGTAATACTTTTCCTCACATAAATAAGAACTCCTCCACCGCGTTTATTGATAAGTCTCTTTTGAGAAATTAACTCAAAGTAAAGAAGATTAAAATATGAAGTAGTATTTAAATCTTTTTCAGTTATCTAGCTTTCAATTAAACAAATTATATTAAAAAAATTGTTGGTTTCTTGTAACAAATTGAGAAATTGCGGTTTACGCTTTTGATATTTATATGAAGAATTCTTAGTTGATCAAAATTATTGTTTTTTGTATTTTTATAAGAAAATTCTTTTAATTTGTTAAGATAGTAATATGAAAAATTCGTAATTATTTCATTGAAATAATTAATATCTGGAGTTTTCATTAGATGAGAAGTGTCTCATTATTGAAAAACTAAAAGTAAACGATTTAAAGTCATTTGTTTCAGACATTTTGATTAAGTTATAAATTAGAAGAACTTTCTTAACACTATATGTTTTAAAAAATTATCTTTTATTATCTCTACACAAAATAGAATCAACTTAATAATAGCGTATTTAACTTCTTTTCTCAATTTAAAGACTTCGTCCCAGAGCTTTTACGGTTTTCTATTGTTTCCTTTGCAAATTCTTCGTTTACGAAGACTCAAAAAACAGTTAGATAAGCTAACACAACAGACAAAAGTGTAAAGATGATGAAATAAAATGTATGAATAAAATATCCAATGGCAAATGTTATCTCCAAGCAAACTTAAATCACCACGATTAATCTCATTGACATAATCTCTAAACTGCTCAAAACAAAATGATGTATCTTCAACTGGAGGATCTTCCCTATTGACATAACCAGCAGTGTAAACCAAAGACATTTTGATTTTTTTAGACAAATAGCTTTCAATAACTGGAAGATTATGACATACATTAAACAAAATACCATCTTGCAATACATAATTACACTTGTCACACAAATGGCTTGATGATACTTCTAAATCATTAGCATTGATACCAATATTTAGATAAAGTTTTGTTTTTTTAATGTCAACTTAATGTAATATTTGCGGACCATTTATAAAATTTTGTTTCAGAAACGTAAGACCGTGGTTCAAACCCCACCTCTGGACAAGTTTTGCGGCATCGGTTGGGAAGGAGGCGTGAACTTCCTATTAAATGCTCTTCCGCGGTGCTCTGTGATAAGACCATAAGGATTTCTTGGGGCAACTTAATCAACATAAAAAAAAAAAAAAAAATAGGTACCACTTGGTCCTTGCCGGGGTTTTCTGGGTGCTTTCTCACTTGGGTCACTTGTAAAATGTCCAAGGCAAACATACTTCTGACTTGTAGTTAGTAAATGTTTTACTAGTTCAACCATCCCACGACATGTATGGGAAGAAGCACAAGAAGTATCTTTAGTTATATTTTTATGAACATGCTTTTCAGAAGCCATTTTTTTGACCATATTATTCAAATTTAAAAGAAAGTTCAATCGCTTATCATTGTTTGATGAAAAAACAGCACGATATTTATCTCTAGTACAAATATCTTCATAAAGTCCTTTAACATTAACAATTTAAAAAGGGGTTCAAAAACGGTCAAAAGTTGCGTGACGTAATTTATGGACGACCTCATACTATTCATATGATTGTAAGAAAAAAAATTTATGGTGCCCTTAACACCACAGTGATAGCCATTAACTTAATTGTAAATTTTTGTAAACTGTAATACTTAATAAACGGCAAAAATATAATGTTAAAAAAAAAAAAAAAAAAAAAATTCTTAATTTTCTCTATATATATCATATTTACTTCTTAATGCACTCACTAAGTTCGAATTCATAATTGGTATTATAACTTTGTACCGCTTACTTCACCCATTGTCGTATATAACAGAGAGATTAAAAGGGCGCACAACTGATATTGTGTATGCATACAGCGACATTCAAGAAACAATCGACGATTTAAACCATCTACGGAATAATGTTGAAAAAAAAAATTACGCAATTTACTAACAAGCTACTTGTAAGGCAAGTAAATTATTTGTAGAACCAACGATTCCCAGAATCACTATGAGACAGGTTTTCAGAAATAACGTACCTGCAGAGAGTCCTCATGAATATTATAAACGGGCCTTGATTATATCCTTTCTCAACACCATCATTTCAGAAATCAAAAAACTATTTTAAAAGACAAATTGCATTGCTGCTAAGGTTTTATGCTTAGTTCCCTCGATAATTTGCAGTGAGAAGATAACTGATTTCCAGGGGTTAGTTGAAGTGTTTAAAAGTAATCTTCCAAACTCAGAAGCTGTAGATCAAGAACTGAAGTTTTGGAAAAGAAAATGGTCTGTTATTAAACCTGAAGATAAGCCTAATACTCTAGCTAAACCCATTAAAATCTGCGATGAAAATCAATATTTTAATCATTTTGAGCTTTTAAATCGGATGTGCACTACCCGTAACGTCTGCAGAATGTGAACGCAGCTTTTCAGCAATGCGAAGATTAAAAACATCGTTGAGAGCCAGTATGACTGCAGATAGACTTGGTTTATTAGCCGTCATGAATATCCACTACAATGAAATAGTTGATTAAAAACAAATCTCAAATAACTTTTTACTTTACATCCTAGAAAATTGTATGAAAAAAGTTTAGTTTTTAAATAAAAATTCAAACTATTTATCAAAGTATTATTAATCTTTGTATCGATACCTTTTTTCTAACAAGGAACTTGCATATACCCTTAAGCAGTATTAAAATAGAAAAAATACTCTGAGAACAATAAATTCGTTTATGTAAACATGAAAATTTTATTAATTAAATTTAGTAAGATATTTGTTTGGTGTTTTAAAACTGGCTTTTTTAAAAAAAACAACCCCACCCCTCCCTAAATAATTTGACAGTACGGCCCTGTTTAAAATTATAGACCCTATTTAAAATAAAAGACCCTAAACCATGTTAAATTATTCTATTTCCGTAAAAAATGATTTGCGTGTTTATAAATGCACTAAAAACATAACAAGCCTTTTTAATGTTGTTCTTGTTAACAAAAAAAATGTTTAATAATTAGATAGTAATCTAACAATTAAACACTTTAATGTTAGATGGTCCACTTATGAAAAGTTATTTTAGTAGTGATATTATTGTACAAGTTGGCTTTTGTACACTAGATTTATATTATTTGAAATGAAATATGAAATTAAATTTCAATTTCTTTTATGATTTAATTGTGATGTTTTTTTAACGGCAAAAAATAGATTTAGAATCAAGCTAAGAATAGAATAATCATCGAGAAAAATAAAAAGTTTTATGAAATATACGATTTTCATACTTTAAAAATAAGAAAAATGATACACAACTATGCAACAAAAAATTGAGGTCTTTGTTTAACTAATTGAGGTCTTCCTTTAATAAATTGAGGTTCTTAAATTTTTATTTTTGCATTAATTTTTTTTTTTTTTTTGAATAATTTTGAATTTATTAAAATTATTAAATCTGATGACTAAAAGCAAGGTTTCTTTTTTTCATTTCTTCTTTCTTTTACCAAAACACTTCTTTGGTATTTAGGTGAGTCATTAACTAAATGGCTTTTAACGCTTTTAATCAATTATCAGCAAAATTAAAACCACATTGATAGTGAATTTACCAGTATTAATCTCTTAAAAAAAGGAAGTACAATTATCCTCCCATCCAAGGTAAATTTTCAAAACTTCCCTGTAAGAAAATACGTACGTTGTAACCAAATTAATTCGAACAACTCAAATAAGATAAAATATAGTGAACAAATAAATGCGTTATTAAACTATTTATCTATATATTAGTCGAATTATCTGCGATAAAAACTTTGCATATCTTTGTTAAATTATGTTTTTGAATTTTTTTCTTTTACTAATTATTAGGGTGCTTTAAGTACCATGCATGGGACTTAAAACACTTAACATTAGTCTAACTTTTTGCAATCTGACGTTGGTTAACTAATCTAAAGATGGCCTAATGTGACGTTAGAACAAAGAGATTAAATTTTAATTCCATACACATTCATTTGCATTCAGCAAGACCTACTAGATATTCATCTCCATACAAAGTTTAAAAATAAAATTTATTTTATAATAAATAAATATCTTGGTTAAAAAAGCCGTAATCTAAATGTAAAAATATTCAAGTCAAAGGTGATGACAGAAAATTTTGTCAATTAATACAAAAATTATGTGGTTGCAAATAAAACAAAAAAAAAAACTAATCCTGTACTTGAGTAAAATTACTATGGCTTGTGAAGCTAAATCCAAAGTTTAAATATATTGTATAGAATTAAATATATACATTAGATTAGCGTCAAGCAGCTGGAGTCCTTTTTTTTTATAAAAATATCACAATTATTTTTACCTATTTTTTTTTTAATATATACTTAAAAGCTTTTTATATATAATTTTTATTTCATTTTTTCAGGCTTATAACTAAACTATTGAAAGTATTGTCTATTTTTAAAACCTCGATTTATTAAAACAATAGAATTAAAAAAACGTTTATATCTGAATTTTGAACTAATTAATATGTTGGCCTTTTGTTAGGTTTAATTATTTCATGAAAGTTAAATACAATAGGTCGAAAATTTAGTCGATCAAAACCTAAATAAAATTTTATTACTGCAATATTTCAGTAAAAAGTTCTGTGATAAAACCTCTGCGAGCACCAAAATAACTACAAAAAATAAAAAATAAATAAAAAATAAATACAATTAATCACCAAGGAAATATCTTGTTTAAAAAGTATAAAAGTCATTATCAAAACTTTCTTTAAAAAAGTCAGAAAAATAATATTATTAAAGTTTATCTATAAAGAACTCTTTAGAAGGACTTAAATAAGGCAATCATTTCCCAGGAAAAAAAGTTCTTTAGAATTTCTATAAACTTTTAAAACATATGGCCTATAAAAATTCTATAGAGTTTTTATAGAATGTCTATTAATTTCTATAGAAATTGCTATAAAACTTTTTTTTCCATAAAAAAAAAAGTAGAAAAATGTTCTATAGGAGTTCCTATAGATATTAACAGACAATTCTATAGAATTCTATAGAATTTCTATAAGCCATATATTTCAAAAGTTTATAGAAATTCTATGGAACATTTTTTCCTGGGTTCATTAATCCAAATTTTTGAAACCTTGTAAAAAATAAACTACGTTTAATAAAGTTCTTTGTTTCTTTGTAAAGTATTGAAGTTTAGACTTCAATACTTTTTAGAGGAGATAATTAGTATAATCATTATAATGAAATCTAACTATAAAAAAAACGCCAATTATTTGACTAGGTACTAGGCCTTCTTAATTGATAAAAACAAGCGTTTTATCTTTGTTTTTTTTTTTATTTTTTTTTTACATTTTTGTCATCGTTATAGTAAATTATTTACAATATAATCATTTTGAGTTAAGATATGACAGGAGCAGGCAGAAGACAAAAGTCTTATGATCCAGCCCCGTTATATCATTTATATATCAAACAAAGAAAAATTATCCATCATATAAGAAAATACATACATATATATATATATATATATATATATATATATATATATATATATATATATATATATATATATATATATATATATATATATATATATACACACACATACACACAAATACATATACAATACAATACAAATATAAAGATAAGTAATGATATAAAGTGTGATGCCGCTTTTTAACAAAAAGAAAAGTTAAAGAAATAAAAAATAAGAGAAAACAAAATAAAAATTAAAAATAAAATAGTATTTGAGATAGTCATAATCAAGTAACTGTTTTTTTAAGATACTTTTAAAAGTTTGGATTGAAGTTGTAGTTTTACTATTATTTGGGAGAAATGAGTTCCACAAATGTGGCCCTCGGTAAGTTATTGAGAATTCAGATTGTTTTAACAAAGTTTTTGGTACCTGATAATTAAGCAATGAATGCTTTGTTTAATATTTATGATCTATAATAAAAAAAAGATCTTCGAAAATATTAGGTAGCATATGGTATTTTAATCTAAACATGAATAAAAGAATATTATAAATATTTAATTGCTAAACATTCAGCACTCCAAGTTTACGAAGCAGTGAATTGGCAATGGTGTATTTATTAGCATTTAATATAAGGCGGCTTTCTTGATTTTGCTTTTTTAAGATACAAGTTAGTCTTGACGGATAAGTGCTTCCCCAAGCAATGTTACAATAACTAATATAGCTATGAATAAATGAAAAGTAAATAGATTTTAAACAGTTTTTATCCAACATATATCTAGTTTTTTACATGATTCCAATAGTTTTTGAAATTTTATTTTCTATTAGATTAATATGCTCTTTCCAATTTATTTGCTCATCGATTAAAACGCCTAAGAATTTAATGCAGTATGTCTGTTGCAATTTGGTTTTTTCTATTAAAATATCCGGGAGTTTTAAAGCCAACGTGTCAGATTTAGAGGATTTAGAAAAGAGAGTATATTTGCTTTTAGTTGGATTTAGAGAGAGTTTGTTGGCTTTAAACCATTCATTTTGGTTATCAAGTTCACTATTCATAGTGGTAAAGATTGTCTTAATCTTAGAGTGAGTATAAAAAACTTGAGTGTCATCAGCAAAAAGATTAAAGTTTAGTATACTAGATGATAAGTAAATATTGCTGATATAAATAATAAACAACAGAGGCCCCAGAATAGATTCATGTGGAACTCCGCAGGTAATGTTTTCTAATTTAGTGTAGGTTTTGTCATAAGTTTGTCATATTTGTTCTTTTTCCTTACTCTGAATTCCATACTGTAGGTTGCAAAACGACTAAAAAAACTTTTTAATTATACCGATAATGTGTCCGTTATAAACAGAATGTTCTTTAACTTCAACCATTACCCAACTAAGACCTATACCCAGTTATTCCAACGATAAAACACGTTTTTTTTTTTAAAATGCGTGTTAAATTGTTTTTGTTAAAAGTTGTATAAAACAACAACAAAGCAATACTGCGTGGTTGTTTTGTCAATATAAAAAACATAAATATAAAAATATAAAAATAATATAAAAATATAAAAACTTCAATATTCAATATAAAAACCTCAATAGTCAATATAAAAACCTCGACATTCTGTTTTCCTTTTGGTTTATACAGTTTATAACATTAAAAATATAAAACGCGTTTTAAATAAAACGTGTTTTACCGTCAGTGTGAACTATTATGTTATTGATATTAGCAATTAGAGCTGCCTGTATCGGACCGAACAATCAGACGACGTGCTGTTGAAGCCGAACTGTTTTCTCAACGCCCTGCAAAGAAACCGCTGATTTCACTAAAGAACCAGAAGAAAAGACTCCTGTTTGCAACATCTCATATTGACTGGAATGTGCAGAAATAGCGAACTGTCCTGTTCAGTGACGAATCAAAGTTTAACGTCATTGGGAGCGATGGCATTTGCCGTGTACGTCGACCGGCCGGAAAACGCTTCGATTTACGTTACTGCCATAAGACCGTGAAGCATGGTGGGGGCAATGTAATGGTCTGGGGGTGTTTTTCTGCTAACGGTCTAGGTCAGATACATCGAATCGATGAAATAATGGACCGTTTCATGTATAAAAATATCCTGAAAGATGCTGAATGGAATATGCCAATAAAATGGGTTTTTCAGCAAGACAACAATCCGAAATACACTGCAAAATTAGTCAAGCAGTGGTATCAAGACAACCACCTATTGGTGATGGATTGGCCGCCTCAATCTTCGGATCTCAACCCTATTGAGAACCTGTGGAAGATCGTCAACCGCAGAGTTAATCGTGAAGGTGTTCGTAATAAGGGTCAACTGTTTGAACAAATCCAAAAGGCCTGGGCAGCGATTTCACAAAGTTTCAGTGATCATCTGATTGAATCTATGCCTCGAAGATGTAAGGCTGTGATCAGCAACAAAGGATTTGCCACGAAATATTGATAGCGAAATATAGCTTGTTCAACATTTTGTGGAGTTGCACTTGTTTTGTCCAGAAGGAAATCAACTTTTTTTAATTCTTTTGATTAATTTATTAATTTTCGTGTACAAATAATGAACTTTGTGATGAATAAAATTTGAAGAACGTTGTCTCTAAACAGTTACATAGTTATTTCTCTAAATTGAAAAAATGCAGCCCTTTTATATAAAGAAACTAAATTAGTATTATTTGGTTGCACTTGTTTTGTCCGATACGGTAATTCTATTGTTTTGCTAAACTTTTTTTGTTAAAACTAAATATTTTTGTGGTCTAAGGTTTTATGAAGACCTGACGGTAAATTAATACGTTTAATAAGGTAAAATAAATACGTTTTTTAGGTTAAATGAACAGTAAGTTAACAATATGATCTGATTGTTTATTGACAATTGTTCTTAATTATAAGCTCTTTCTTGGTCAAAATTCTAGTATTTTTTGTGAAAATTGATTGACATATTGTGTTTTGACGCCTATTTATAGTTAATATACATCAGAACCGATTAGAACTAGAATCAATCAGTAAATTACCTTTTTCAAGAGATTTAGACTATATTTATGCTGACGTCGATGAGCTGAAAATTATATAAAAAAAAGAAAAGTTTCTTTAAATAGCAAAAAAAAAAAATATATTATTTAACTTTTGTTTGGACATAATACGCTGATAAAACCATGCTAATTCCAAATAAAAGAATTCGAATAATTTGTAAATTGCCTTACCTACACCGATTGTTAAAGTTCTGGCACAGAAACAAGAGGTCAAATTTTTGACGCCGGCCTTAACCTATTAAGCGACATTGGTAGGGTAGGAGGGACAGGTAGGGTAGGAGGGACAGGTAGGGTCGGAGGAGTGAACTTTCTGGTTAAATGCTCTTCTGCGGTTCTCTGTGATAAGACTTCGGGGAGCACCTTGATACCAATAAATAAAAAATCTCAATTTGAATCTGAAAATGAATCTCAATCGTTTGAGGTTTTTAATTTTTGAATTTTAAATTTTTAAATTTTTAATTTTTTTTGGGTTCAAGCAAATATGCCAAAATTTTAGGTTTTAAAAAAAGTATAAGTTTGCTTGCCATTTTTGTTTTAAAAATGATGTCCTAATTATTTAAAAAATAAAAGAAGAATTAAAATGATGTTATTTTCATTTTTAATGAAAGTTTTCATTTCAATTTGGTTTTCTTTTCAAAGTTAAAATCATTTGATTTGTTTGGATTGATTTTTTTTTTCTGCTTTTAGCAAATGAAAGGTTTTGTTCGAATAACCCAGTTGCCTTACATTTGACACTATTTTTTGTTAATTATTACAGAAATGGAAACACATTTCTAGTTTTCCGTATTATATTGGCTTTTTAAAAGCAGGCGTAATATTTATAAAAAAAAAAAAAAAAAAAAATTCAATTCAATATCAACTAAATTTAGATACCAATTAAATTTAGTTAATGTTGATTTCATTGTTATGTAATTTTTTATGCATTTTTTTTATTAAAAATTTTTTCCCATAAAACTTAACGTTTAATTTGTAGTATTTCATTTTAAGAAACGAAGGGAAATAACTTTTTCTAAAGGCTTTAACAATTAAAACAATATCAAACTTATATTGAAATTAATTTCATTCATCAAATAATTTGTGGTTGTCTTAAGAGAATCAAACAACATGGTTGCAAATGAAATGGAGGCAGTAGACGCAGTATGGATTATATTAAGTGCGTTTATAGTCTTTACAATGCAAACTGGGTTTGCTTTATTGGAATCAGGTAACATGTAAGCTTTTATTTTGTTTATTACAAATATGTTTGTTTTAATTTTATAGTTTGCTTTTATTATTTTATTTAAATAAGTTTTTATACTATATTATAAAAAGATTTTTATTTATCAAAATTATTTAATTTATCGAAATTAAAATATAACTTTTTGGACTCAAATTATGATTATATACAGCTTTACAATTTTACACGGACTCAAATTAGGATTATATACAGCTTTAAATGCCTCAATTTGAGGGGTTTACAATTTTAATTTATGGTTTGAACACGGTGTATGATATTAGGCGTCGAGTTTTTTTAAAAAGAGATTCTATTAAATCTAAAAGTAATTGATGATTATAAATTTAGTTTAGAATAAGGAAAAAATATTTATCAACTTATTTCTCTTACGTTTTAGACAGGAGGGCAAAAACTTTAGAGCTTTTTTAGGTTAGGCTCCAATCACCATATTTTTTTGCAAAGCATCCTTATTCGACATAAGTATAAACATATAAAACGTTTGGAGTTATCTATCTAAAATACCCAATAAAGCTGTATCTATCTCTAATATAATAATATAAAATGCTCAAAAAAAAAATAACATTGAAATAGTTATTTCTAGAAAATATAAATTATTTAAACTTATGTGGAGGTTATGTAAATTTAAATAAAGGGTATGTAACTTTTATTCGGAGGTTATGTAAGCCTATGTAGAGAGTACGTAAATTTATTTAAATGGAATATAAATTTATGTGGAGGGTTTGTATATTAATGTGGAGAATATGTACATTATTGTGAAGGGTTAAAGAGAAAAACTAAAAACCATCAAAAGTATATTAGTTTTTCATCAGTTGAAAAAATTAGTTTTTTTAAGATTTCCTTTAAATGAGTTTTTGTATTATTTCTTTTAATTCATTTTAGGTTTAGTGTCAATGAAAAGTAAGACAAATATAATGGTAAAAAGTGTTCTAGACGTATGTTTTGGCAGTGTTGCATACTGGTTTATTGGATATGGTATAAGTTTTGGTTCAGATACATCTACAGGTAACTCGTTTTCTGGTAACGGTCAATTTATGACAGATGTCGATGTTTCCACAGATGCTAAAGTCTATATCAAGTATTTTTTTCAGTTATCATTTGCTTCAGCATCTACAACGATAATTTCAGGTTTAAAAATTGTTTAATTTAGGTAAAAAGTATTATACTTTTATATTTACAATATTTAGGAAAATTATTTGCTGCACTGTAACCTTTGCTTCGCTTTTTTTGATTACTCGAAAGCAACAACCAATCTTTTTTTAATCATCTTAAATTCTAATAAAACAATATCAGCTTAGTGTTTTTTATTACAACTCAATTAAGAAACACATTATTCAATAAAAAAAAGAACAAATAAAGTTTAAAATACAGCAGACCAATTTCATTATTATCATATGTCAGCAAACTTTTAGAAAAAATTATGTATTCTCGTATTTACAATTTTTTGAATAACTTTGCTTGTTTTCATTTTCGACAGTTTGGATTTTGCTCAAATCACTGCACTTCTCATGCTCTTATTAGTATTACTGAAATTTGTGGTGTTGTTAAGTGATTTGTGGTGTTGTGAAGTGATTTGTGGTGTTGTGAAGTGATTTGTGGTGCAATTGACAGTGGTATTACTAATCATTGGTTTTCTTCATATATTAGGAATCACACTCAGTTTGTTTCAATTAATGAATTTGAATCCACACACAAAATTATTAAATATGGCGTTCCACAAGGTTCCGTTCTTGGACCGTTATTGTTTTTAATATATATAAATTCTATTGTATACCATTATGCTGATGATACCGATCTTTCATATATCAACAAATCAGCTACGACTCTTTTGTAAAAAAGTTAATCAAGATCTTCATTGCTTATGTAACTGGTTAAATAGTTATTGTATTTCCTTGAATGTCATTAAAACTGAATACATTATTTTTATTTCCCTCAAAAAATTATTGATTATGTTAAAATTAAAATTAAAGGAAAAAAACTTTTTCCATTAAAATATATAAAGTATCTTAGAATATACCTTGATGAAATTTTGAAAAAAAACTTACACGAGCTAACAGTATGCTTTCTCTAATTCGTTACTATATTCTTATCCAAACTCTTCAAATGATTTATTATTCTTTATTTTCTTTTCACCTTCCCTATTATTGTATTTTTTTGGAGAAAGTAACTTTTTACTTATTAGCATTGCTAGTTTACAACGCGCATCTATTAGAATAATGACATTTTCACCAACGAGATCTGATACCCAAAAAAAATTTTTTGAACTAAAAATCCTAATACTCCATGATCTTGTATAGTTTTATAATTGTCTTTTTGTGTTTGACTTTCTCCAAAATAAACTAACAAACTCTTTTTTAAATTTTTTTGTTAAAACAAATAAAATTCATAATCGTCGCACCATAAATACAGAAAATAGTAAGCTATACTCTTCTATTTTCAACACAATTAAACATGGTAAGTTTTCCATAAAACAACAATGTATTTCCTAATGGAACCATTGTATTCCTGCATTAATAAAAAAGTCTAAAAAAAAATATCCCTATGTTACGGATTATGTACTGCTCTACAGAATTCAATTTAAAAATATATTGTTGGAGAGTATTTCTTTATAATTTCTCTCTGTACAGTAGTTGTCTTTGATATATAATTTCTTTAACAAAAGAGTGGTTAGATTTTTACTTTATTGATTATTTATCTATATTTATTTATTATTGTGTTATTATTGCTACATTTTATGTTATTATTATATTTGATTATTATCTATGGTATGTATTTAAAATTTATATTGTAATATAATTGTTTTTAATATTATTGATACTTTATTATTTTTGTTATTATTTTGTATTATTACTATAATTATTACATATATCATTATTATTTGTTTAACAATCTTTTCTTTTTTTTTCTCACTTATACATATTGTTTTTGCATTTCTTTTTTTTTTTTTTTTTTTTTTATTTCTTTATGCCTTTATTTTTTCCAAAAATTTATGTTTTTTAGGTGTCACTCCATTGTTTGTAACTAGTTTGTAACTATATAAGTGACACCTAACCAAATTCTATTAACTTAAAATGAGCTTTTGTAAATTTTTATTGATATGGTTGAATAAAAAAAAAAAATAGAAAAAATCTCTAAAGAGTTAAAGAAACGTAGAGACTTAGCAATGGCTCGATCAATTTTTCACTGATAACAGCTAAAAAACCCAATTGATGAACAAAAGCTGTAAGTTTAAAAAAGTTTCAATGTTTCAGTTGTTCTTGAGATATTGTGGAATTCTAAAAAAATATTGTATGAACTATGTTATTGGATCTATTTTAATCAGAAAAGAGTTTGACAAACCGAGAATAGTGTTGAAGTAATAGTACTGCTTTACTTTAGACAAAAACATCAATCTAAGCTTGAGAACATGTTTAATGGGAATAAAAAATCTTTAATAGGAATAAAAAATGTTTAATAGGAATAGCAAAAGAGATTGTAAATCAAAATATAACCAAAAGTTCAAAAGCTAATTTGGAAAATATATCTCTAAGTTGTATTACCCACAATCACGTTGTAGTAAAAAAACAAACTTTATTTAAACTTTTTAAATTAAAAATCCTACAAAAAAAAACAATTGTCATTATCTCAAAATGAATTTTTCATAATTCGTTGTTAAACTTATATTTTATTATGTAATTAAAAATGTATGTAAAAAAACTATTAAGCGTTTGAAGTAACAATGGTTCGACATGGTCTATACTAACTGCAAATCATGGAAAACACTTGCTTTTGTCCACAAAAATCTGAAAGTTTTTTAAAATTAAAAAAAAAAAAAAATTCCTAGTTGGTTAAAAAAAAATTGTATTTCTTTGCGCAGACATCAATGGCGCCATTTTTTGACATCAACGGCGCCATTTTTTAAAGTATTTTAAAGACAAGTTATAATAGCATTCCTCAACCACGAGTTAATAGGCCGGGTGAATAAAAATGAGCAATTGCTTTTACTCCGGATTTTTGGAGTGAATTACGTGAATAAAAATTTTGAGCTATTTTTTGTGGGAAACTCTGAGAAATTACTCATATGAGAGAGAAAGGAGTAAATAAAAAAGCTTTAACTCATAAAAAGACGAGCAATTGCTTCAAATTTTACGAGCACCTATAATAATTGCTTTTTGTTTTATTTTTTGATAATTACTACTTTATTTTAATTTTTTTGACTCATATATATAGCACCACCACCAAAAATTGGTTAAAATTAGAAATTTTAACTGATTTTGATGGTTTGAAAATCTTTTATTTTACATATTTAAAAGGAAAATCTTTTTAAATACATATTTAAAAGCAAAATGGGTTATAATTTTTATAAAAAACAAGTTTTAATATATAGTATTCATTTATTAAACAAATATTAAAAAAAAATCAAATAAAACGCGAAAAAAATAATAGCACCACAGCTTTAATGTGTACTTTAAAATAAGGAAATATTATAAGCTCAATCGTTTTAAACATTATACAATAAATATTAGTTATTTCTTAACATATTAGTACTTTGTAGCGTGACCTTTATTGGCAATAACGGCTACACAAAGTCTTGGCATTGAGTTAACCAAGTCCTGACATCGCTTTAGTGGAATTTCGCTCCATGTCTCCTTAATTGCGTTCCAAAGTGACTCCTTCGTGATGGATTTGGCAGCAGCAACCACATCCTTTACGTCAGCCCTCAAATTCTCGATTGGTTTAAGATCTAGCAACTGTGCTGGCCACTCCGTAACGTTCACTTTATGCTCCTAAAACCAATTCTTTGCCTTCTTGCTAGTGTGCCTTGGTTCATTGTCCTGTTGGAACACCCTGGACAACGGTATTTCATAGTCTGCATACGGCAACATCACTTTATCCAATAAATTAGCATAAACGTGTTGGTCCATAATAGTAGTAATGTGATGAATGGACTTTACTCCGTAATAAGAAAAACATTCCCATATCATTATACTACAACCTCCACGTTTAATAGTTTTGATGGTATATTTTGGATTGTATTCTGCATTTGGTGGTCTTCTGACATACGCCCGGAAGCCTTTTCCACTATAAAGCACAATCTTACTTTCGTTTGTTCATAAAATGTTCCTCTATTTTTCGAGTGGCCCATTTGAGTGTTTTTTAGCAAACGCAATACGCTTTACAACATGTCTGGCACATAGAAGTGGAACTTTTCTGGGGCTACAGGCTTTTAATCCATTAAGTTGCAGACAACTCCGAACTGCTTGTACTGTTGCATCGATGTTAAAGTCTTTTTTCAGCTCGGTAGCTATTTTAAAAGGTTCGTTTTTAGCCTGTCGTACTTAGCGATTGGCCAGCAATGTTGAAATAGAACGTTTTCGACCACGTATTTCAAGCTTTTCTTGAAATTTTATGGCATTTCTTATTATTTTATTGGAATACTCAACTAAACGACCAACTTCTCTATAAGACTTCCCTGCTGATATTAACTTTTGGATCAGTTCTCTTTTTTGTGCACTGCAATGCTTTCCGCTTTTCCATTTTTATATGTAAATGTCTCCAACTAATACTCACTAACTTAAACGAATAAAACAGCAAAAGAAAAAACCAACGCTTTGATGAAAACAAGGGTTTGATGAAGACAAGTATACCCTAGGTGTATTTATCGATTTAAGTAAAGCTTTTGACACTGTCAATCATCAAATCCTTCTATCCAAACTGAAAAGTTATGGTATAATAAATACTAATTTGTCCTGGTTTGATAGTTACTTGACTAATAGAAAGCAGTTTATTTCATATGATAGCGGAAAAACGGAATATAAGTCAATCACCTGTGGTGTTCCTCAAGGATCAATTTTAGGACCACTTTTATTTCTCGTTTATATTAATGACTTATATAAATTTTCTAACATTTTAAACTTAATTTTGTTTGCAGATGATACAAACTTGTTTTATTCTAGTAAAGATATCAGTAAATTATTTCAAACAGTAAACAAAGAACTTGAAAAATTAACCCAATGGTTCAAATCAAACAAACTATCTTTGAACATCAATAAATCCAAATACACTTTGTTCCATCGTCTTCATAAAAAACAAGATATTCCATTAAAACTTCCTGATCTTTTTATTGATAACGCATTATTAAAAAGAGAGCAATCAATAAAGTTTTTAGGTGTGGTTCTGGATGAAAATTTAGTCTGGAGGGACCACATAGGTCTAATTGAAAATGAAATATCAAAAAGTATAGGTGTTTTGTATAAAGCCAAGCAGTTTTTAAATCTATCTTGTTTAAAAAACTTATATTTTTCTTTAATTCATTGCTACTTAAATTATGCAAACGTTGCTTGGTGCAGCACAAACGCAACAAAAGTAAAAAAACTGTTTAGTAAACAAAAACAGGCTATAAGGATAATTACAAACGTAGACCGTTTCTCTCACACTAAAACATTATTTAATAAACTTAATATTCTAAATGTATATAAACTAAACCTTTACCATATTCTTATCTTCATGTTTAAACTTGATAAAAAAATATCACCAATGTTATTTAATTCACTTTTTGAAAAAATAAACCACATATAACCTACCAGATTTTCAAAAAACAATTACATTCAATCCAAAACACATTATTCAGCAACCAAATTCTCAATTGCAAATCGAGGTCCTAAGCTGTGGAATACAATATTAAATAATGAGCTGAAATCTAATTATTCTTTAAACCAGTTTAAAACAAAACTTAAGCAATTACTGATGATACATGAAAATGAATTAAAGTTCTTCTAAAAAGCTTTTTAAACTAGCAAACAAAAACAAAAATTAACCTACTAATTACTCTTTAATATTATATTTAATATTCTAAACAATAGTCTGCTATTGTAAATGTATTTCTTATCTTATAAGTTTTAAATTTACAAACGATTTTTTAAGTTTTATTATTTGAAATACTAATTACTAAAAATATTGTAAAATTTTATAATTTCAATTTTTATTAAAAAAAAGTTATTGTAAATTCTTTTTGTAATATTAATACTTATATATCATCTTATTTTACTAATCAGTTCTTAAATATAAATACTCTTTGAATTACTAAATATTTTAAACGTTATATATTTTATTTTTTACATTTTGTTAAAATATTTTATTTGATGAATATGCATTTTTTTGGGGGGGCTTAATGATAAGATGAATTTTGTCTTCTTCAAGCCCCAGTCATGTAAATTTTTGTTTTTATAAATTACGAGTGTAAATTATTTTCAATCGGCAAATACTAGGTTGGTTGAAAAGTTCGCGGAGCGGCACCTATGTTGCAGTAGTAGAAACAAATTTATAACTGTATTAAACGTATTCATTCTTCGTATGAACGCATAAAAAATTTCAAGTCGATATGTCATTTCAGTCTTTGTTTACAAGCTATTGAAATTAGACGTGTCATAGTATTTTTTAAAATGGAAAATATTGAACATCGTGCTGTAATAAAATTCTTTGTGAAAAAAGGTTTAAAGCCCATGGAAATTCATAATGAAATGGTAAATGTGTTGGGTGATGATGCTCCTTCAAAAACAACAGTATGCAAATGGGCTGCGGAGTTTCAACGTGGGCGTTCAAGCCTTGAAGATGACCCTCGCTCTGGACGTCCAAAAAGTGCTACTACTGAAGAAACGATTAATGCTGTGCATGACATGGTTATGGATGATAGACGATTGACCAAACGTGAAATTGCTGAGGCTGTGGGCATCTCAGATGAACGGGTATTACACATCTTGCACGATGAATTACGTCTGAGAAAGCTGTTGGCAAGATGGGTGCCGCATTCGCTAACTCTGGATCAGAAACGCACTCGAGTAAAACTTTCTCAAGAACATTTGGCCCGTTTTCAAAAGAATAAAACAGATTTTGTGCGTCGATTCGTAACCATGGATGAGACTTGGGTTTACCACTATGATCCGAAGCTGCGACAACAAACTGCAAAGTGGACAGAACCCGGTTGTTCAGCTCCGAAGCAAGTGAAGGCGTCAAAATCTTCAAAGAAGGTTATGGCATCAGTTTTTTGGGATGCGAAAGGAATTTTATTAATAGATTACCTTCAAACCGGTAAAACGATAACAGGTGAATATTATAAAAATCTTTTGGACCAGTTGGATAAAAAAATTCGTGAGAAAAGACCTGGTTTGCTGCATAAAAAAATCATTTATCACCAGGACAACGCACCTGCTCATATCAGCGATGTTGCAAAGGCGAAATTGGTCGAATTAAAGTACGAACGCTTGGAACATCCACCCTATTCACCAGATCTGGCTCCGTCCGACTTCCACCTCTTTCCACATCTCAAAAAATTTCTACGTGGAAAGCGTTTCTCATCACATGAAGAAGTCATTGCAGCCGTAAATGGGTATTTTGAAGGCCTTCCGGAATTGCACTTCAGAGATGGGATACATGAATTGGAGAATCGTTGGAAAAAGTGTATTGCTCTTAAGGGAGAATATACTGAAGAATAAAGTCATTTTTTGAATCATAAAATTGTTTTTTCATTTCCGCTCCGCGAACTTTTCAACCAACCTAGTACAATACTAAAAAAAAAAAAAAAAAAAAAAAAAAAAAACGCTTGCTATTTTCACAATTATTTTTACCGTTATCAGAATATTTTACAACAAAAGAGTGTGTGGTGCTATTTTATTTTTCGGTAGGAATTGGCATTTTTGATTAAAATCGAGCAACACCAAGCAGTTTTTTTCCCAAAATGATTTGTTTTAGAAAATAAACATTTTGTGAAAATAAACATGTTTTTATGCAGACTAAATGTGATATGTGGTAGGCAGATCTAAGCATGTGTTGAGACCATTCACCAAATATTCGGAGCTGCTTAAAAAGATACTCGTTTATAATATATATATATATATATATATATATATATATATATATATATATATATATATATATATATATATATATATATATATATATATATATATATATATATATATATATATATATATATATGTGTGTATATATATATATACATATATATATATATATATATATATATATATATATATATATATATATATGTATATATATATATATATGTATATATATATATATATATATATATATATATATATATATATATATGTATATATATATATATATATATATATATATATATATATATATATATATATATATATATATATATATATATATATATATATATATATATATATATATATATATATATATATATATATATATATATATATATACTGTACTGTATAATATGTACTGGCGTATATATTTCATCTTCGCTTTTGTTATCATTATTTTCATTTTAGTTAATAGTTAAGTGATTTACACTAAAAGCAACTATTTCTAAACGAAAAATTAAAACAAATGGTTTCTATTGGTAGCGGCATAAAGCATTTGCTCCTAAGCGAAAGCAACTTTATTCACGTTTTTTTGAACAATTGCTATGAGCATTTGCGTTTTAGCTTTTGCTTTTTCTTGAAAGAATTGCTTGTTAGCAATTACTTTTTTTTATTCACCCGACCTATTGTCTTTAGTCAATGTTTTTTATAGACTATATTTTGATTCATTGGTAGAGTGGTTTATTTTTTTCCAACTAATTGTAGAAACTGGTTCAACTCCAAATCTGGCGTCATGACATAATGTCATTTAAAGGAATTTAAATAAACGAAAAATTCGTCAAACATCTAAAAAAGATATCAAGCTGCATGCTGCTTGTTTTGTTGTTTTTTATTAGATAAAAGAAAAATTAAGTAAATTTATACATAAACAGTTTGAAATGAATCTTTTATTTTGTTAACAGTGTCATCAAAAACAAGCTGAAGACGATGGTTTAAGCAATGTCAAGTTAATATGATCTACACTTGACTTTTTTCGCTTGGTCTATCGGAACGAAACCCGAACATATTTTCTTTCAAAAGGTTTATTTAACTTTTACGTTTGCATTTGGACATTAAAAATATGCTTCAAGTTTTGTAATCTAAAATGAACTAAACCAAAAAAAATGTAAGATTTCATAAAAATTACTAGCACAGACTTAAATAACTTTAAATACTTGAGACTTCAGTAATGATTACGCAAATTTTGAAATTAGCTGCAATTATTTTTTAAATTATTGTTTTTATTTGTTTTGCAATATGCTTTACAATTCTGATATTCTAAAATCGTTAAATAGAAAATCAAAAAAGATTGGATTAAAGTAGGGCCCTGCGAATCGACAGTTTTTGTTTCGAATTGAATCTCGAATCAAAGCAGGTCTTGATTCGCGATTCGAACCACGTTTCGAATCGACATTTTGAAGTCTAAATTTAAGCATTTTTTCAATAATAATTTATAATTCAAAATAAAATAAAACAATTGTATAATTTCTTTATTGATGCTTCTTGCCCTGGTTAATCTTTTAATGACTTATTAAAAAGATATTTAATGATAAGTAACGTTATTTTAATAGCGCCAAAGCGCAGAATATCTAAAATCCCCTCAACAAAACAAAATAAGTAAGGATTCAATTATTAAAAATTTTCGAATCGTATCAATCATTTTTTGATTCGATTTGATTCAAAATTTCGAAGCTTCGCAGGGACCTGGGACCTAGATTAAAGGGCCCTGTGAAAGCCAAAATTTATTTTGGCTTTCACAGGGCCCTTGAAAGGGCCCTGTGAAAGAACTATGGAAGGAATTAATTTCATACAAAAATGAACTCCACACAATAATTAAATTATATTATTTAAATATAAATTAAACTTGCGTTAAGTAAAAAGCACTCACAATTTTTTAACAAAATTATTAAAATAATTTAAAACTTATATTTTTAAATTTTTATCTATTTAAAAACTATTTTAAAAGCGGAAAAAATAATTGTACGTTTGCATTATAAACCAATATAATGTCGATCAAAATGACGAATTTTTTTTATTAGTATTAAAATCAATAACTCTTTAGTTTAAACAGTTTATATATATAATATTTATAATAAATAATAAATATAAGATTAACTGAAAGACTAATTAAGTTGACATTATCAACTACTTAATCATACTAATTAAAATACATTGAACATTGAATTTTATTTAAATTTGAAAACGTAATTGGTTTTAAAACAACAACCGTTTCGATTAAATCGTTTCGATTAACTAACAAAAATTTTAACTAGTTTTATGAAATCGGAACAAATCGATTGCTGGTTATTATAAGTATATTTAAAGGACAAAAGTAAGTTTTGTCCTTTAAATATACTTATAATAACCAATAATTCCAAATCAACTCTTTTCCGTTAAAATTATTTTTTCTATTTTTTGCTATTTTAATATATAACTTTAAAATTAAATCAACAGTGCTTAAATTTAAGAAATGTATTTTTTAATTACTTTGTAAAAATGTTTTACGAAGTATGATTTGTGACCAAGGTCACACTTGCACAACACCAAAAAACAAAAATTAATTAACCATCATGTTATGCTTACCAGCTTAAGATATTGCAAATATTAAATTTTTGATAGTAAGTTAAAATTTATGAATCTATTTTTTAAAAAGTTAAAATTTTAGTCACTTTCATGGAATTGTAACGGTGTTGAAAACTTATTTGTAGAATTTTGGAAACAATCTAGTAAATGTCGTATTTGCACATACTGTTTTCCAAATTTGAATATAATATTTAATATGAAAAAAATTAAAACATATATCTGATGTTTGGGTTTATCACAGTTGAAGTAAAAAAGCACTTTTGTACTGTTTGACGTTAGAAAAAAACACACTTCGTGTACTTATTTTCACATTGTACACATCAACGCATAGTATAATATAAATTTATATGAGCAGAAATTAATAATTTTAATATATATAATTTATATATATATTATTTAACAGCCTTAGTAATGTTTTATGTAGCAAAGCTAAGTAAAACAATACCAAAGCTAAGTAAAACAATACCAAAACTGGTCGAAAGTCACAAAACTTGTTTTTAATTGTTTGATTTTAGTCGGATTTTAAAGAATTGATGGCTGTTTCTTCGTTTTTGGACATTCGGTACTTTCACTGTTATGTTTTGCGGGCAGAATATGTTTTTCGTCATGAATAATGTTTTTAACTGGTAAATTTTATTCAACCGAATCAATTCTTTCTGGCTCCGGCAATTTAATGTTTTCTAGTTATGTGATGTTCTGTGATTTTTTATTTGGAAACAAAATTTTTTTTTTTTTTTGCATTATAAATTTATTCATAACATAAAACATATGTAAATATAAATAGCAGGGGCAAGAAGAAGACATTTGTCTTATCGCCAAGCCCCTTAATCTATACCGTAATACACAATAATAAAATATAAAAATCGTAAAATTACAGCATTACAGCATATAAAATATTGTTATATAGACTTTTTATATTTATAAGAAGCAAACAACAAACAAACAAAAAGATAAAATCCATAGGTCCTGAATGCCCCTCTCTAACTATAAAAATCTACTTTTTTTTCATATTTTAATATAACAAAAGAACAAAAATTAAATACCAAAGTAAAAGCAAATACTATAGAATAGCGAAAAATTATATACTTAAAAAGAATGCACGCAAATACTCATAATGAAACTTTCCTTTTAAACCAGTATACACCTTTACATATACATTAGAAGAAACCATGCGCTACGTTGCTCATCAACAGTCTTTGCTTCAATTTGGTCCTAAACTCATTAAGCGTTGCAATTGTTTAAGATCATTAGTTAATATTTTATTCCATACTTTTGATCCTCTAGTAGAAATTAAAAATTTAGTAGCCGCATAACAATTTGAGGGCTGATGGTAGCTGTTATACGAGTATCTGGTAAAGTATCTGTTCTGATTTATTTTTAATAGCGGGTTAAATATTTTAAAAGATGAATTTTTATTAATTTTGAACATAAATATTAGAAGATGATAGATGTTTATTTGGTAGATATCCATTATATTTAGCTTAATAAACAATGCATGAGAATGTGTAAAACGTCCCACATTGGATATGATTCTGATTGCATGTTTTTGTTTGTTAAAAAGTTTTTTAGTTTTATTTTTATTTGTACTGCACCAAAAAATGTTTGCATAATTTAAATGACAATCGTTTGTTGCAAACGACAAACATTTTGGACAAAGATTCCAATGTTAATCGTCGTTAACTGATAAGTTTTTAAAGTTCTTCAAAATAACTATAAAAACGTTAAGCAAGTTTTGGACTTGTTGAACCTCCATATATTTTTCTTAGTTTATTTCCGTGATTTAAAGGTCTAGATTTGTGATCTTCAAATATATTCTAATGCACACTCGTATTTTTGGTGTAATACGTCTTGCAAGATCTTGCTAAGTACGGATCTTTAAGAATTTTTGAACTATGCAGGTGAGATTTCCAATCATTCAATGGTTGATGCAAAAATTGAAATAGCCAGTGCATTTAAAAGTTTTTTTCGCCCACCTTTCATCAAAGCACCTAAACTTTTTTTTGCCTTAGATGAATTTCAAGCAATAATTTTTTCTATTTTACCTTTTTCAAAAATTTGGATACATGGTCTTAAATTATTAGTTTTACATTAAAACTGAGCAGGTTAAGTTATTCATAACCTCAAAAACTATCAATCTTTCTATTAACCACTAGAAACCATTTAACCACTAGAAACCATTTAACCACAAACCTATTAACCACTAGAAACCATAACCATTAGAAAGTGAGACCAAATAACTTAAATATAAAATCTTAAATATAAAAATAGGTTGCTTAGATACATTTAATACAACAAACCATTTTATAAGATTTTAACAAGATAAGAACAAAAAATTATGGACTTAACATGCTAAAATTAAAGAAAATCAATTATATATTGTTTTTACTGCATAAGCAATTTTGTTATGTTGTTGAAATAGCAAAAAATTTAACTAACTTTGTTCATGGTATTCACTTTGATATATGCTCGTCATTTGCATATTTATTCAACTTTTTACAAAACTAGATATTATATTTACTCTTTTATTTAACGCCCTCTAAAATTTAACGGAAAAAAAGACATCTAAGCTTTTTACAGTATTTGTGTTAATAAGACCATACGCAGCCACATCAAAAAAAAAAAAAAAAATTAGGCGTTGGTTAAAAGTATTTATGCATTAGTTAAAAGTATTTAGGCATTGGTTAAAGTAAAAGTACATTTTCATGCATATGTTTTAAAGCATCTTTATGCAAAATTTAATTCTGGATTTAGGGTCGCGGACGGATATGTAACCGGATTTTAGAGTTTATTACCCAGTGACCATTAATCAAAGTACGATTGCCCCCAAAGGACTACTTTAAGCCATGATACCAAGCGCTTTTTAAATTTTAACAACATCGTTATGTAAACAATAAAATAATTTACAAAACTTTTTAAGTGTTTTGCAAGATTTTTAGTAAACAAAAATACACAAAGCAAACAAAAAACAAGAAACTTTATCAAAAAATGCTTACAATTGAAATCAGGAAAACACAAAAACTAAGTTATATAATTAATAATGAAGATGTCTTTTTATATGAGACAATTAAATTATTAAACGTTCATTTACTACTTCTTTTGAAACGTTTAATTAATACTACTTTAAATAAAATTTAAAATATAAAAGATGAAAGCAGTATTGTATGAGACATGAAGTATGAATATAAAATATGATCTTTTTATTACTTTTCTTTATAAATTCGGACAGGTGCTGTTGCTGAACGTATACATCTTTTCGCATACATGATTGTTGTAATCCTAAATACAGGTATTATTTACGTGTTTCCTGCACATTGGCTTTGGGATAAAAACGGATGGTTACTTAAAAAAGGTGCGCATGATTTTGCAGGATCAGGTGTGGTTCACATGGCGGGAGGCGCTGCAGCACTTTCAACTGCTTTTATTATTGGTCCAAGATATGGAAAATTTGATGAACCAAAAAAAGTATATACAATATCCAGTGGAAGTAATGTTATATTAGGAACGTTTTTTTTATGGTGGGGTTGGATTGGGTTTAACTGTGGATCAACATTTATAATAAGTAATGGTAAGTCGTTTTACTTATGAACAATTAGCAAAACACATTTTTAATTTTTTAGTAGACTAATAAGGAAAATGATTTTAAAATAAAAAAGATATGCTATTGAACTTTTTTAAAAAAGTATAACATTTTTAACAAATAAAGCTTATGTTTAATTTTAAAAATTCACAAGTCATTATTAGAGTTTGTTTACATTAATTGATAAATTTAAAGGCGTTATTATTTTGTGTGCGTGCGTACGCGCGCGTGCGTGTGTGCGTTCTGAATGCAAATGTGTCTTATACAACAAAAAGATTTTATTCTATAAATAAGTAATAGACATAGAATTGAGTGAAACTTAGCTTAACAGAATATTTGTTTCTTTCAAAATTCAAATTGTACCTTATATAATTAATCAAATAGTTTTATTTCGAACCTTTTTATCCTTAAGGTGAGTTTCCACTCATCCGTTTTTTCACGGGAACGGGAAAGGGAAGGGAAAAACAATCACGTGGGCATGCGTATTATAAGTTTTAATTTGTCCGAAGTAAAACTGCGCATGCTCACGTGATTATTTTTTCCTTTCCTATCCCGTTCCTGTAAAAAAAACGGATGAGTGGAAACTCACCTTTAGTAATTGAGTCTCACTTTGTCAACTAGAGAAAATTATTGCAATAGCAGCATTTCCCGGTCATATTCAAACCCGTAATCTTTTGTATTTAGGCTTATAAATAATGGTAAATTGATGAGCTTAACGTTTTCTTTTTTGCTGAATATTTTGAACATCTATATCATTTCTCCTCATAATAGTCTTCTCTTCACCATAGTTATTAAACTAAAGTTTTAGACAATTTTAGTATAAAAGATTTTTTAGATTGGGAACTATTTTAGTTCCTCGTCTTTGTACTTTTTCCTTATTATTATTATTATATCCTTTTATATTTGCAAACCAAACAGGGGCAGCAAGCTCAATATGTGTTCGCACAAATACTTTTTATAGTAATTTAAGTATAATTTGTTGTGATGTGCAAAGGTTTTTATAATTTCATTTAAGATTGAATTTGCTTTTGATGAAATGTTATAATTCGTTGTTTCCACTGTAGATAATTCATAAAATTTACTTTCAAGTCCGTCTCTACAAATATGTTCTCTTCTATCGATTAGATAAGAATGATTCTTAAATTTTGTTCCATAGTGCATCACAAGACATTAGCCAATATTAAATGAAAAATCCTTTTTTTTTGACCAAACGACAGCTTGGTCAAAAAAAAAGGATTTTTCATTTAATATTAAATCAACTTGAATTTTTCTACTTTCTTATATTTCCCTCTGTTAATAAGTTTTTTGTATTGTTGGTAAAACGTTTTGTTATATTTTGAAGGTAATCAGAAAAATTATTGAAAAATCTAAAAAATAATAACGTTCCAAGCACGAAACTTCGAGGTACACCATTCAAAACGTTTTTCTATGTAGAGACAGCATCAACTTATTTGAGTCTTCAGTGTCTATTATTTATAAACCCTTTCATCCATCCTCAAAGTATTCCACATATACCATACGCGTCAAGTTTTAAAGCTAAATGTCTGCGAGGTACGGTGTCAAACAAGAAAAATTGATATAAATAAAATCACCTGGTAGTTTATTAGCTAAAAGGATTAATTAAGTCAACTGTTTCAAGAAGATTTGTTGTACATAATTTTGATTTTACAAATCCGTATTTTTTTTTCATTAATAATTTTTGATATTGAATTATAATTTCCATTATTGTAATTAAAAATGTACTTTGGTTTCACTTTAATGAAGTCTTGTAACATATTTGAAAATTATCATTATTATCATTTATTATCATAGTTTGTGTTATTCCAACTATATTCAGCTATACACGAGTTCATTTAAGCTTAAATTTATCTATTTTATTGTTAAAATTACCATTAAAATTTTAATGTTAAAAAATTTTTATGAAAATTTATGAAAAAACTTCAGTTCAAAATCACACAAACTGATTTGCTCAGGGTGGTTTTTTAAATATGACGACTTGATTGTCACGGAATCCATATCAAAAGGAAGAAAATGCCCAAGTTATTGTTGATTTGGTCCCGATTTTATTCTTAGATTCAAGATTTTATTCTTAGATTCATTTTTGCATCTTGTAAAATTATACAAACACAAGCGTTCGCTTGAAGCAAATTTTTTTAACTTGGTTAAAAAAATCCTAACAAGACAGTTTTGTTTTCTACTCATTGATGCTAAGGGGTCGTCCAGAAATTACGTCACGCTATTAGGGGAGGAGAGTTATGTGTTTTTTGACGACTCATACAAAACTTGCTACGTAAGTACGTAATTTACGTTCATTGATAAAACAACACAATTTTGTTTTCTACTCATTAATGATAACAAGGTTGTGTTTTCTACTCATTGATGTATTGAGTGATTAAAAGGCTCTAAAATCTATTTATTCATCGTAACAGCTACTACTTTATTACTATGAATAACGGTTCCAGGATTTTTTGGTGAGAAGATTGGGGGGGGGGGGAGGGGATGTTGATACCAAAATAAAAAAAAAAGTTCCTTGTTGGATAATATTTACCAACTTCCATCTACAGGTCTGAACTTGCCATCTGCAGTGTCCAAATTGCCAACTAATTAATTTCCTATGTACCAACTTCCATCTACAGGTCTGAGCTTGCCGACTGCAGGGTCCAAATTTGCCAACTAATTAATTTCGTAAGGGGTTAGGCACCCTTACGTCCTTTTTCGGGACGTCTCTGTCTGTATATATTTTTTAAACTGATGCTCAACTTTGAACCTTGATATTAAACTTTTTTTTTATTCTGGGGGGGCAGGAAAAGAGGAAAAGGATAAACCTTAATTATTAGGCATTTATTATGAGACGGCTTTATTTTTTAGATTTGAATTTATAAATTTATTTATTTATTTACGACAGATTGACCATTTCGCAAGCAATATTACAGTAATTAATATAAAAATTACTAAAAAAAAAAAATGTTTTCAATTTTTAATCTTCTATTTTTTGCATAATTCTAGCTTTTTTTGAAATTTTCAACTTAATAAGATGACGCTTTTGCATTTCATCAATACGCCAAAAAATTCTTAAAAAACCATTGAAAAAGGAAAGAACGATAGATTTGATTTGAGTTTGTTTTTATTTGAAACATCAAAAAATCTTATTGGCGAGGACAATGGTTTACAAAATTTTGATCAAAGATTGTCCAATTTTTTCTTTTTTTTTTAAAAAAAAAAAAAGAAAAATTTGGACAATCTTTTTTCAATTTTACTAGATCATAAATATATCAAGATAATTACTTTTCAAGATAATTACTTTTCATAAATATATCAAGATAATTATTTATCCCCTGGCGAACTCAGACTTTCTTTTTAAGATCATTAATTGTTTAGATAGCTGTATGTCGAATTTTAAGTTGTATCTTATCCATTATTCACTGAAATATGGAGTAAAAAGTGGATAAATATTTTATGATATCAAAAACCACTTTTAGAAATGTTAAAGCTTGTATGATTTAATACTTCTGTTCAAAAAAAACTTTATATACTTTTTTGCAACATTATATCTATGCAGCTTTGAACAAATTTTGAAAAAATATTCATTTGAATTTTTTTTATTTGTTCAAGAAGCATAATAAAAAATAAAAAGTATGTGTGTAAGATTTTAATATTTAATAAAGCGTAATCAATCCAAAATGGCATCTATACTTTTTATATATTAAAATGCTAAGATCCTAAAAATAGATGTTATGCGATATCATTTTTATAACAAAATAGATCATAATTACAATAAAATAATGATGAATAAAAAATATAAAAACATAAAAAAATACATTAATTTCTCAATACTTTTATTTGTTTTAAATTTCGTTAATTCATTTTAAAAAATCTAATATTCTTTTCTGCCTAATTTTTAAAGTGCTCGAAGAAGTCCTCATGGTCATTTACGGGGCACCCAAACTTTCAAACTTGTTTCTATTTTAAAAATTAGGTTTTTTTGAGCTGTTTAAACAACTGCATAAGCAACAACAACAACAACAGCAATAACAACAACATTAAAAACAACAACAACAACAACATTAAAAAAAACAACAACAACAACAACAACATTAATAACAACAACAATAACTACAACAACAACATTAATAACAACAACAACAACATCAACAACATTAATAACAACAACAACAACAACAATAACAACAACAACAAAAACAACCATGGCATGGTTTCAAAAATTTAAATTTAAATGTTTTTACATTTAAACTTAAAGCAATTATTTTTTATGATGTTTTAAATTTTTTTAGGTAGTTGGAAGGTGGCTAGCAGGGTTGCTGTAGTAACTATGAATGGTGCAATAGCTGGTGGAATATCTGGAATTGTTTTCTCAATATCATTAAGAAAAAAAAGGAAGTACATAATAGACATTACAGAACTCTCATCAGGTCTGTTAGCTGGAGTTGTTTCTATCACAGCTTGCAGTGATGTTATAAGACCATGGGAAGGTTTATTTATAGGTTTTTGTGGTGGTCTCATTGCAAACGGAAGTGAGTTAGATTTTAATAATACTTAATTTTTTCATACTGGCTAGACTACATACTTACACACACACACACACACACACACACACACACACACACACACACACACACACACACATAAAATAATTATGTTAGCATGTTCTAAGAACATTAAGACACTGTTTCTACAGTGTCTTAATGTTCTTAAAAAACAGAGTAATAACAAATTAGTAATCACACTTATCTGATTTTCTTCGACTAGTTGTTTCACCATCAGTAGTTTTATCGGGAAGCCTTTCTGATGAATCTACTGATGGTGAAACAAATTCTTGAAGAAAATTAGATATGTGTTTTTACTAATTTCTATATATACATATATATATATATATATATATATATATATATATATATATATATATATATATATATATATATATATATATATATATATATATATATAAATTAGTAAAAACACATATATATATATATATATGTATATATATATATATATATATAACATATATATATATATATATATATATATATATATATATATATATATATATATATATATATATATATATATATATATATTTATATATATATATATATATATATATATATATATATATATATATATATATATATATATATATATGTATATATATATATATACTTATTTATATATTCATGTATATACTTGTTTATATATCCATGTATATATATATATATATATATATATGTATATATATATATATATATATATATATATATATATATATATATATATATATATATATATATATATATATATATATATATATATATATATATATATATATATATATTATTTTGGACACATAAAATGAAAAGAAAAGACTAAGAGAATACCGTTCAAGAGTTGATAATATATATCATATATTATTTACTGATTTTTGGTTATCTTTATCGAGATAACCAAAAATCTCATTTTGAGATATGAGCAAAACAAACTTTCACAACTGATAAAAACGTGTGCGTATATTAAGTGCATATAAAATAACTATTCCGAGATATAGACTTTGTAAAATAAAGTCCACTAATGCGTTTTAAACGGTAATAATGTGTATTTATCATTGTGAAATTCCTTTTTCGGCAACACTTTCATCGTATGTGTAGAAGTAAGCTTCATCAGTTGCGAGAACATGAATGTTAAATGAGATGAAATTTAACTGCCAGCGATAGTAGACATCATTACTTGTCTCATTAGGAGTTGGCAAGTTCTTCTCAAAATCCATAGTGGTAGCTTCAACACTACTTGATTTTATACAATGCTTACAATAGTCAGTTTTAATCTCGTAGAACTTGTTAGTTTTTTTCTTGTGCAGTGTGTTTTCCATTCTTGCTTTTTCCAATTCCATTGTGAATTTGGCTTTCTCCGCGTCACTAGCACTTTCAATTTTAGCTTGTAAGCTTGTTTCATCGAATATAAAACTGTCACATATCTTGTGACAGTTTTATCTTCACATATCTTGTGACAGTTTTTGTCTGCACGTATCTTTCGTTGGACAGCCAAATGCAATGTTGTGCTTCGTTTGGAAATTTTCGCAAAATGCTTCATAAGACACCTTGTTGCCCGGATGTTTTTCATTAAACATTGTAGATAAATCCGAAACATGCAGGTCTTCTGGCAAAGAAATACGATCCGAATCTTTAAGCGAATAATGAGGCTTACGTCCACGTAAAGATTTAATAAAGTTGAACATTAGAGTTACTGTGTCTTCCTTAATTTTATCAGGGCGATTTGAATGTTTTCCTCGACCATAAGTTGGGCATTTACCTGTAGTAACAAGAGTACTTTGCAACGTTTGAACACAGCAAACTGTAATTCCATGGATTGAATGAAGCTTTGTAACAGACTTGTACATCTGTAAAAGTTTCATCCTTTTTTATTCCCACTCTGTACTCATAACTAGCGTTGAATTTGGTTGCAGTATCCGGATTTTTTGAGCGGCGACGTTACACTTCTTTCTCGATAATTAAGCCACACAAATAGTGACTCTGCAGATCATAGGAGTCTAAGCTGTTTTACTCACGTAGTAGTCGCTTTCTTTCATCTTCACATACCACGGAAAACTTACATTCGCTAACGTCATCAAGGCTTTCTTCACCAGAGCTGGTTGGGTGGTAATCACTATCCATTGCGAAATTATCTATAATAAAATGATTATTAACGTTTAATTAATACTAATTTAAGCAATAACTTAAGGTAAAAAATTTAAAGAGAGGCAATGTATGACGCCACGCTGTAAAGAGATGGGATGGGCAATTTTAAAACGCTTTTTTCGTAGGATGGCCATTGTTTTTTCCTTTTAGCAATACGATATTCTGAAAGGGGACAAAAAATGCTATTAGATAGCACTAGTACAATTTTTTCAGGCAAATTTGGAATCTCATCGTTTTTCCCCTGGACCCTTCATTTATTAAACACTTCTTTGCTTGATTTTAAAAGAAGTTTTTGGTTTTTCCGTGATACAAAAAGGACATTTTGATGATTTTGATCTTCAGATCTTGAAGAATTAATAAAATATTATAATAAATTTACATTCCGCTCTTCTCCTTCATTACTTAAAATTTTATTGTGGTTAACCGCAGTAAAATTTCAATTATTTTGATGAAATTTTAGAAACTTATGTTAGTATACAAGTTTTAATCACTTATTTTCAATGTCTTTCATACTAATATCATATGATTTTTGTAAGAAAGACATTAAAATCGATTTTCAAAGGTGTTGATATATGAACAAAAGAAACAAATGCCTTTCGTACAATTATCACATCCTTCTAAAATTAAATAGTTGTTCTCATTTTCTAATTAAAAGTATTAACAACTTTAGGTTTTAAATGTCAAATTGTTCTTCAACGTCACGTTTCAAAAGTTGGTTCAATATTCTCAGTTGTAGAACAACATCTAACAAACACATTTCTTTTATCTCTCCTTTCTTCTTTTCTTTTTCTTTTGTATCATTTGGTACAATAATGGCAGTTCTTTCACAGACTTATAAAATTGACAGGACAGGTCTACATGCTTACTGTCAAAATCACTTTTGTATTTAATGTTTCGTGTCAGTGGTTAACGTTTCGGTTCAAAACTAAGAGGTCTGTGATTTAACGCAGGTTCTCACCCAATAAGCAACATTGGTAAAGAAGGAGGCGTGAACTAGTTAAATGATCTTTTGCAGTGCTCTGTGAGTAGTATATAGTACCATTGCCTAAAAATAACTGCTGAATTCTTGAACTTTACTCGCTTCTTTCAATCTTTACTCGCTTCCTTCAATCTTTACTCGCTTCTTTTAATCTTTACTTGCTTCTTTCAATTTTTCCAATTTGATTTCTTTAAGTTATTTTAAACATTCCTCTCTTTTTTTAGCCAACTTTCGAAGTGTTTCGAAGCCTCTGTTTCGAAGCCAAGCTTCGAAACAGAGCAAAAATATTTTTTACTAAAAAGTATTTCAGACCAAACTTGGTAATTGCTTTATTTAATAAACTAAAACTATGAACTCTAAGTTCCTTGGTATTTATCTTGATGAATTTACTTCATTTAATAAACTAGCATTATCAACGCTACATGATGTATGTGATTGTATAGTATATGCATAGTAGTAGCATATCCACAGTTTAATGCAGCTTGTATCAAAGCGTATTTTAGTTAACTAATTTTTGGAGCTAGTAATTGCAAATTTGGAATAAATTTTAATTAATTCTAAAATTGGTTTTTCACATTATTTTCTATAAAAAATTTTTTATCATTCTTTATGATATTTATAAGTTCTGAAACATCATATGATAACATCTATATGATGTTTCAGAACTTTTTTTTTACTGGCAAGTACAAAAGTTTTCTTTGTTATTGTACATTACTATGTAGTTATAAAGAAATTAGTTTTATTTAAACTTATACCCGAACTAAATAAGTTTTTTTTTAATTTATAAAAGCCATATTTTTACAGCAATTAAATTGGTTGAAATCATGAAAATTGATGACCCTGTTGGAGCATTTGGGGTTCATTATGCTGCCGGGTTCTGGGCCATGATTGCAACCGGTTTTTTTGCTGACATGGGACCAGGCGACAACTCAATCAATGGCGGAGTATTCAGAAAAGGGAGTGGAAGACTTTTAGCATATAACATTGTTGCAATACTTGTGATTACGATATGGTCCGGTGGATTAAATGCAATATCTGTAAGTTAAACAACATTTTTGAGAGCAAAGGCTTTATAAATAATTTTTTTAAATATATTTGAGTTTTTGTTTTATTTGTGATCTGTACGTATAGTTTTTATATATTACTAAAAGTTTCTTGAAATATCAGTACTTTTTTAAAAAAATGATTTTTTGACTATAAAAAACAGTAAATGGAAATTAACTAAAAAAGTGCGGTGCATATTCAATGGCTGATGGACCCAAGGACCACAAATCACAAGTTTGTAAAAATTATTTTTCGACGAAGCATTGATAGCATAATGGAAAAAGTTACGAAGTTTTGCCTTCCTATCCTGAACAGCACTATTGTGCGTGTTAAGATGCAGTACTGTTACTAGAGGGAGCCAATATACCTTTTCCCCCGTGCGCAAACAAACAAAGGAGCGTCCAAAAAGAAGAAAGAGCAACAAAAAAAAAAGTTTCTTTTTTTCTTGAAAAGATTGCTTAAATTTGTTTTGGCCAATTACCCTTGTTACGTAACTGTGGGAATGTTATTTTTTGACCTACCAACTCTACTCATATAACTATTTTAGAGATTTTATCAATGATATGCATAAACCTACGTATATATACTATAGTATCAGTGGCGTATAGGGAGCTCCTTTACTTTTTTACTTTACTTTAAGTTTTTTCAACCTTTAGAAATTCTAAACGTTCTAAATAAGAATGTAACTTTTCAAAAAAAAATGTCCGTAGGGATACGTGAAAAATTATAAATTAATAAAATGTATTTGATAAAAAAGAAATTAGTAACACTCATATTATTATTACCAGTCATATTATTCATATGAGTAAAATTTGTAAAGCTCCGCGGGGCCCTCTAAGCTCCAGGACCCCCCACCTTGCGGGTTGTGCTCCCTCCTAGTTACGCCACAGTATAGTATAATAAAACCTCAGCTTTAAATATGATGTCATTATAAGTTATTTAACACAATTTAGTAAAATCTTGAGTTTTATAATTTGGTAGTAATATGGCAATAGGTGGTAGTTATATGGCAATAGCTAGTAGTTATATAGTAATAGATGGTACTCACTCACTAAAAACATAATTTTACAGGAGAACAAAAACAAAATTTGAAAAAAAGATGTTTTCGTCAAATTTCGATTAAATTTTAAGCATTATACATCAAAATTATTATTTCTATATACTTTTGATCCTTTTGAATACTTTTGATCCTTAAGATCGTTTTAAATTGCCAAAAATCTTTTTGCTTAATCAAAGATTACACTATCGTGAATACTTTATGGAATAAACTTTAAACGCGCAAAAAATGCAAGATACAATTAATTGGAATGTAACTACTGATTAGTGAAAATATTTTTTTGTTTTTGTTTTTTAGTTTTGGATAATTAAAAGAACAATCGGTGTAAGAATGTCAGTTGACGAAGAGAAAATTGGAGTTGATAAGATAGAACTTAATGATTACAATGAACCTGAATATGTTTCCAAAAACGCAATTGAAGCTGGCTCATCAAGTCAAATGAACATATTTTCCACAGCAACAATACATTCTGTAAGTTCATTTAAAAAAGTAAAAAGCTTACAAGAAAACTGTTCAAAAAAGAAAGAACCCATTATTTCAACTGGAAGTTTTTCGCAACTTAAAGACACCTACTTATAAACTGAAAAAAACATTCAACCAAAATAATGTAAAATATTCACAAACAGTAAATATATTTCTGTAATTATATAATTATAATAATATTATTTTTAAATGGTATTTTTAAATTAAATTATACATAATTTAGCATACTTATAACATCTTCTTCCTTACTATTTACATCTTCTTCTTGTGTTTATTTCTTTTGTATAATTTGCAAATACTAACATACAGTGCAATATCTGTTCGTTATCTTTGTAACTCGACTTCTTCTGTCTATCACTCTAATATTCTTTGTTTTTCTTAATATCACTTAGTCTTCTCCGTTGAAGCGGGTTATGATACTCTTTAGTAAGCTCAACTCGTTTTCGCGGGACTTGGTATGTGGCCTCCACATGGCAATTACCAGGAGGAGGATAAAAACACAATATTAAAATGAGGTTCATATATTTTGAAAAATATGTCTTTAATAAAAACAAAGTTTATTTTGAAAAAAATGTGTTTATTTTTGAAAAAAAAGTTTTATTTTTATTTTTTTTATAACTTTGACTTCTTTATTTTCTTTTTTTTTTTTGTGAAGAAAGTGTGTTTTACTTTGTTTTCCTTATTTTCTTTTTTTCAGAGTATAAAAAAAAATTTACAAATGTGCGTATGAACTGTGGACGTTTTATCTATCAAACGTAAATTATACAATAGAAAAGTTCCCAAAGGGACTTATACATATAAAGTAGTAATTAAATTCCCTAAGGGACATATATATATATATATATATATATATATATATATATATATATATATATATATATATATATATATATATATATATATATATATATATATATATATATATATATATATATATATATATATATATATATATATATATATATATATATATATAACGTAGTAGTTATATACACAAGTAATAAAGCAACGCAACTCCCCGAGGGAGATAATTAGTAATTATTTATGACATTCTTCCAATCATTAAACTTGTTCTTTCTCAAAACCGCAGCTTTGGGGCGCTCTGCGGTTTCGTTGTGATTGTTTAGGAAGATGGTTAGATTGCATATGCGATTGCGTTACAACGTCGGATTCTGGATCAAGTAAGGTATTTTTTTCTGTAACTAGAGATTTATCGAGTTGTAAACTATACACTTAGTGATTGGTATTAATTCTATCTGTATTTTCATTATCTGAATGGGGAGGTTTCCTAGCTCCAAATGGTGCTATATCTTTTATAGATCCTGTAAATTCTCTTCGGCATGAAATTTGATGTGCGCATACAGTGGCTCAGCTTCTATTAGCTCAACTTCTTCAACTAGGGGATTGTATTTGCTAGATCAAAGGTGTTTCTTTACAAATAATCTCTCTTGTTATAACAGCCAGGTTTGGATATATTGTCCGTTTGAAGTTCTCCGTGAAAAATTGAAGAACTTCTCATGTCGCGTTGCATTTATTGCAGTGCACAGTAATGATCGTATTGAGTGTAATGCATTTTGTAGCAAAATTTTTTAGTTTTCAGCTGGAAGATTTCTTGGTTTGAGAGCTAGTTCCGCTGATTTCCATATTATCCCGTTAAAGCGTACTTCTCGTCTTTTTTCTCAAAGACTATTAGTCGTTGTTCTGCTAGATGTAACACCTCGAGTATTCAGAAAATTACGTAGTTTCTCTGATATTAGAGAGCTGCCTCTATCAGAATCAATATAAGTTGAGACACCTTAACGCCAAAGAAGAAAGTATCAGAAAAGCAAATTGAAATTGCGAGTATTTGTAATTATTTGTAAAGATATAATAATTTTTAGTTAATGTTGAGCAGCCGTGTCGCAGTGGTTAGAGTTCTGGCTCAGAACCCAGAGATCTGAAAGTGTTAAACAATCAGCTGCCTGGTTACATTTACCTGGTCAATACTATATATCGTAGCTGTAGCAACCGTGTTCAGTACGCCATCTTATAATTTGTCTTTTTTAATTTCGCCTCAGTGTTTGATGTTGAGTATATACATAACAGCTTATCACTAAGCTAAAATGGCGTCTGGTCAAATAATGTTTCCCCTTCCAGAGAACTTCTTCTTTTAAAGAGTTTTTTTTTTCCTTTGATAAACAGTCTAAATGGCAAACGAGTAAATTAGTACAACTTACCATCGGTTTTAAACGCTCTATAAGGTTTATCTTCAAGTAAAAGTGGTATTTGATGGTCGGCACTTTTAATATCAAGAATACCAAAAAAGTGGTACACAGACAACTTGTTGATCTGATCGTTCTAAGTAAAGAATAAGCACTGAGTTAATTGAATCTGTTTATTGTTTGGGAATAATCGACACACATTTTTTTTTGTGTCTTTCATTTGTAGTGAGTAAGATTTGTGTCCTCCAAGGTGATTTGCTTCTATGGCTCTATAATTTTGTCATTTAATAACTTTTTTATTTTTGTTTAAATGAAAAGCTTATCGACCTAACTGAATTTTTGAGATTTAGTTTCAGATTTTGGATGACAGTCTTTGGAGAGATTTGCAAATTATGATGTTGGAGATATTTGAAATTTCTTTAGACTGCAAACTAAGGGAGTAATTTTCCTCCAAAAGTTATTGTTTTGTTGCTAAGTTGTTTCATAAAAGCTTAATTAAGAATAGCATTAGCACGTAAGTCAGGTAAGATTGAAAATATGATGTCAGAATACTTTTAATTTTGGAAAGTCATATTTACCTTGCATAGCCTTTGATTTTTGTCTTGAGTGACGAGGATACCATGAATAGACTACAGCTACTTTTTACATATTGGATTTGGTACTTATAAACTCGCTCACAATTTGTAAATTATTATACTAACTTATAAATTTTAAATTATCTATTTGTTGATAAAATTGTCAGAGCTTCCGGAACAGTGTGTAGAAGACAATTAGGAGCTCCAGCACTTATCATTGCAGACATATCATCGGGTTCAGCAACAGCTATTAATTTATTCGATTTACATACTTTTACACAATATCATCCTTTCTGGTATTTGTGACAAATTCTATTGAGCGTGCTTGGTCAAACACTGATGTTAATATGAGTGGCTTATTTTCCAGCAGGCCTTGACGTATTATACTTGAGTTTAAGCCAGTGATGAATACGTCTTAGATAGACACATCGCAATATATATTGGCTGTTACTTATTTGTAAAAGTTGTAATCTTTTGAAGGGGTTCGAAGAGCTTGGATGAACTCTTCTAGCGTTTTGCCAGATTGTTGTTTTCGCGTTACTAATTGATGCCGTGTGAATATTTCGTTTTTTGTTTTGTACAACAACGTGAGCACTTCAATTGCACTATCAAAAGTTAGCAAATTGGATATGTTTTCATAAGCAGTTGATAATACAAATTTTATCAATTTTCTTAGCTTTTCATTGGATGTAGATTCCAAGGATAAAAAGTAGTTTTGGAAAGTTTTAAACCAGTGAATCCATTTTTTACTTGACGTTGAAGAGTTTGGACTTGCGTAAAATCCTTCAGGACGAAGGTATTTCTCCATATGGATAACTTTAACGTTTTAAACTTTAAAATGCTTTTTATCGAAGTATATGATGGATAAGTTGAAATAATAACACCTCTTAGTATCTAAGATTTTATCTATCATTTGTAAATTAAACAAAAGAAAAGTTTAATATTAACTAATCACAATTACCTAAGCGACAAATATATATATATATATATATATATATATATATATATATATATATATATATATATATATATATATATATATATATTCGCATCCGCTTCCCGACCAAGCCTGGAAGTAAGGAAGTAGGTTAATAGTAAGGAATAGCAGGTGTGAACTTCCTAGTTAAATGCACGTTAAATGCACTTCCGCGGTGTTCTGTGACAAGACCGGTAGGTCTTCTTGGGGCACCTAAATAAAAATATTGAAAAAAAAAGTATATTTTTACCAATTATTTCTTAGATTATTTTCCAAGTTTTTTTTGTATTTCTATTAGTTTTTTCCTATAGCTTTTCATAATGAGATTTTTTTGAAAACTTCTTGGTTTTTTCAAAAAAAAAAATTGTAGTTATTGTATATTATTTCATTATGATACGTTTCATTATTTTTCATATAGTTTTTTTTTCTTTGATAATTTCATTAAACCTTTTGTCATCCACGGATTTAAAATAGTCTTAGAATTTAAATTTTGTTCGAATAAAGGAACAGCAGATCAATAGAACAGTGGATTCAATGTCAGGCTTGCCAAAAATGGGCTCATGAAGAATGCTCACCAGGCTTACACCTGCTTATATGTGAATTGTGTTCTTCATTCAAGAATTTAAAAAAACACTATTGTTAAAAACACTTATATAGTCCTAAACTAAATGTGTTTATTGTGTTTTGTTGAAATATTTTTTTTGGTATTTTCTTTTTTTCAGTACATAGCCTTGTTTTTTCAGATTATATATCATAGTTAAAAGTTTTAACTATGATATATAATTTTTCAGATATATATCATAGTTAAAAGTTTTAACTAACGGTGAGCAAAACCGGATATCCGATCCGGTTTGGTAAAAATTGAATCTAAGCTCGGAATTTTGAATTCGATTCAAAAAAATTCAACTAAATTCAGAATTTGAGGTCAAATTCGAATTCAAATTTTGTCGAATTTGAGATCTGAATTTGAGTTTGATTTTTAATTTTTAATTCTAATTAATTGTTTATAAACTTGAAAAAATTTGAAATTCGAATTTGAGTTTCCAATTTGATCAAACTTGGAATTGAACTTAGAATTGACGTAATTTTTTAAGCAATAATAAAATAGTTCCAAGCACTGCAACAAAATTAAACTTTATAATAAAATTCTAAAACATTATTGGTTTATTCTATTTTTGCGCGCAAAACTATGCTTTTATTTGTTGGTATAAAAATATTTAACATTTTAAAAGCGAAGAATGTAAAAATTACAAAATTTGGAAAAGATTGCGTGATCAACACGAAAGTTTAGCGCAACGAGTTCAATGCGCATTCAAATGAATTATACGATTTCCTTCGTGCGTAAATTATGTCCAAGGGAAATGTAATGTTGCAATTATTATTACATCTCCAAAGAGCAAATTGTATATAATTGTCAATAGGGAATTGTATATGTAGTGACCATTACAATATAAATTAAAATTTTTATTTATTTATTTATTTCGTCATATATAAGCATTTTACAATTTTTTCGTTTCCAAGTTTAATAAAATAAATCAAAATACAAAGAATGACAGGAGCAAGTAGAAGACATAAGTCTTGTCGTCAAGCCCCTACAATTTGCGTGATATATTTTTAACAAAGTATCCATAATATATGAAATATAACAATTTATATTCACTATATAAAGCAAGTTAAAATAACAATAATAAAATAAAATTTGCTAAATTAAATAAATAGAGTAAAGAAAGTTAAAAGATTAGCTTTACAAGTTTTTTCAACAAAAAAATAAATAATCATTTTATATAGCAAGTTAAAAAAAGCTATACTGTAATAAGACATCTAAAGTAAAATATAGAAATTAAATATATATAATAATTATTTACATTTTTTTTGTGTGTCATTATCTCATTATATACAAATACTCATTATATAAAGCAAATAAATATAAACTTTATTGTAATAAGACAAAAATACTTCAAAAGTAAAGTAAAAAGCAAAAAAAAAAACAAAAAAAAAACAGCAAGAAAAACAAATAACGTAAAAAAAAATCAAATTTTAAAACTAAACATATAAATGTTTTTATCTGTTAAGTCGAGCAAAGTCTGTTTTTAAAAGATTGTATTAGGGTTATACTTTTCATTTTGTCGTCAAGAATTCTGTTCCATAGACGAGGTCTTCTATATGAAATTGAGTAATCTGTTTTTTTTTAATGTTGACTTAGGTAAGTTAAAATTGTGAATAGAGCACCTCATTAAGTATTTATGAGAAATAATTGAAAAATGATTGTTAAAGAATTTAGGAAGCATGTCGTTTTGATATTTAAACATAAATGATAGGTTTTGGTACAAATTTAACTCATAGACGTTTAAAGCTTTGATTTCACGGAGTAACGGTTTGGCGTGGGCACTTTTATCCATATTACATATAACTCTACTGGCTTGTTTTTGTTTTATATATATTTTCTTTAATGCTGATGAACAAGTACTGGCCCAAGCAATGTTACAGTAGCTAATGCAACTATGAATAAAAGAGTAGTATATATCTCTTAAGCATTTTTTACGTAGTAGGTGTTTTGTTTTATACATAATGCCTATTGTTTTAGAAATTTTGTTTTCAACAAGCGTAATATGACTTTTCCAATTAAGATGTTCATCAAATAATACTCCCAAGATTTTCATTGACACGACTCTTTTTACAATAATTCTGTTTATGACTAACTGAGGAAGTTGAAGAGGCAAATTATCTGACTTAGATGGCTTATAAAATAAAACATATTTAGTTTTACTAATATTTAAAGAGAGTTTGTTTTCTTTGAACCAATCCTCCAAGTTTGTCAGATTTACTATGGTAAAAATTGTTTTAATATTGGAGTCGGAGTAAAAAATAGTAGTATCATCTGCGAAAAGGATAAAGTTAAGCATATCTGAGGAGCGGTATATGTCATTCACATAGATTAGAAACAGTAGGGATCCAAGAATAGAGCCTTGAGGAACTCCACAACTAACTGATTCTAGCTTTGAACAAGATGTGGTATAAGATACTCCTTGTTTTCTATTTTTAAGGTAACTTTGAAACCAATTTAGGTTGGTGTTTTTTACTCCACATTTTTCGAGTTTTTGCAGAAGGATTTTATGGTCGACAGTGTCAAAAGCTTTTGACAAGTCTATAAACAAGCCAAGAGTATATTTATTTTTAGCTTAGCCCTCTAAAATTCGACTTGCTAAATCAGCTACTGCATGATGATTTGAATGACCTTTTCGAAACCCAAACTGTTTGATGAATAAGATATTATGTTTTTCAAGGTAATTATATAGTCTGGTATACATAATACGCTCGAGCACTTTTGAAAAATAGAAAAGAATGGATATTGGTCTATAACTAGATGATTAAGAATCATCACCATTTTGTAAACAGGGACAATTCGTGCAACTTTTAATCGACAAGGGAAAATACCAGTTGTTAATGACAAATTAAAAATAAAAAAAAGAGGTAATTCAATAATATCATAAACAGCTTTCAGAACATTGACATTTATATCGTCAAATCCTTCACCAATTTAAAACTTTACTAATTCTTGAAAAAATCAAGTTCAATTTTAAACCAAAATTAAGCTAAAAATCAAGTCAACATGGTGAAAAAAACTTACCAATTGTAGTCTAATTTTTCAAAAATCCAAGCTGTTAATGAAAAATACACGAGTCCTAAGGTAACGCAGGAACAGGACCAATTTGTGGAAAGATTATGTTGACACTAAACTCAAATACTAGCTCCCTGAGAACTCATATTAGGTCTTTTTATCCGGAACAGGATGAAAAGACCTAATATGAGTTCGCCAGTCCGCCAGAACTATTTTTAGAGCAAAACTTCCTCTTCTTAACCGTTTGGTCAAGGAGGCAGTGACAAACAAGATTGTAACGATCTAAAAGACAATGCCGTTGGAGTGGCTTTCACAACTTATTTGTGGTCATCAAAGTAAGTCATTTAATAAGTTAAAAACTGGATTTTGTTAATTTTTTTACCAGGGAGAGGAATAACATCAGATGACCAGGGCTGGATTTACACTCAGGCGTCCTTGGTCAAAGCAATTTTTGGCGCCCTAAAAAATTTTTTTTCGTCAAAATCAAAAATCAATTTAAATTTATTATTTTCAGGGATTTTTTGTGCTCCATAGAATCTAAATTTATGCAATATTCTTTTTCATTGTATTTTTTTTGTTCGTCCGGTTAGGAATAAATTTAAATTTTTATTTTACTTTAATTAGTTATTTACTTTTTCTTTAATTTATTTAGATATGTTTCAATTTACTAAATATATAATAGCAATGATAATTTTGAATATGAAACGAGAAATAAAAAATTCTTGAAAATCGTGGAGCTTTAGGCCGCGGCCTAGTCAGACTATAGGTAAATCCGGTCTTGTAATTCAAATAGAATGACGTGTTAATAATAAAATTTTATATTAAAGAACATTTATTTTCTTGTTTAAAAACTTCGATCCATTCCTTGATTTGACACTTTACTTTATCTTAAAGAACTGAACCCTAGAGAAGCTGTTGGTATACTGTGGAAGTGCAGAGGGTAGACATACATTTCAAAACATTGCTAAACTTCTTGACAAGACAATAACTGAGATTGTAGGCGTTCCATTAAATGTCCACAAGACCTGCATAAGTGATAATGCAGCTAATATGTTAGCAGCCATAAAGCTAACAGAGGAAATTCAGGAAGGCCTTGGATGTGTTGACCATATACTTAAACTTGTGGTTAATGAGTGTCTCAGCATCCCCGAAGTTAAAAATGCTGTAGATGCATTCAGGAAACTGTCATCAACTCATAAAAGCAGCCTTGACCAACAGAGGATCAAGAAAGAGTGTGTTAGGATAAAAAATCAGTGTTATAATGATTCAAACATTGAAAATGTTAATTCATTTCTTTAAACTTTCATTTTTAAGTTTGGATTATACATTTATTATATGTATATATTCAGTGCCGGCTCGAGCAAGCGCGAAGCCCGAAACTCGGCCCGAAGCGAGTTTAGTTTGCGAGGCCTTCACTCAAAACCTAAAAAAAGGGAGGGCTTGAAGAGTACTAATGTACAAGGGTGAAATCGTGTTTTTATATATAATTGTCTTTTAAATATAAAATGTGTAAACATATATAAATATAATATAAAATTTATAATATATTAATACTTAATAGTATCACTAGTTATTATATTGAACAAAAATACATGTTGTGATATGTTTTTCACAAAAACCATGTTATGCACATTATTATTTTTATTTTGATTATTAAATCTTCTATAAAAAGCAAAAAAAAATTTCGCCTAATAGGGTTCCGCAGGGCCTTTTTAGAAAGCTTGAGATAGATATATACCTCTTTATCTAGCTTTCTACAGAGCAATGCGAGCTCCCTTTAAGCACGAGGCCCCACATGGCCGCATTGCTCGCATACGTCTGAGCCGGCCCTGTATCTATTTTATATTATATATCATTCATTTATGCTTATGATTAGTTATTATATACAAATTTGTCTATTACATCGCGAAGTTAGAATTATTTTGTTCTATCTCCATGTTTTGCCGAACTGAGAAAAACAAGTTTAAAGTTTTGTATAGACCTGCAGGCCACATAACATTAAAAAAAGTAAATGAAACAGATTCATTTTAACTTTCCATACTTCCTACTGCAGTTTAAAATTAATAGCTAAAAAAAATTTATTTCGCAAGTGTCTGAACTACCACACCCTGATTTGGAAATAGAACAATATCATACACACTTTTTTTTATAAAATACAGTGTTATTTTGTTCTCTCCATTTTTTATGAAAAAAACCCATAAATGTTAGTATTTTGTATATAATTTGGCATAATAAAGTACTCTTAGGTATACCTCTATTTGATTTGAATGAAATCTTACTTTACACTAGGCCAGTGGCGTAGCGAAGGGTGGGTTAAAGGGAAAATTGCGCAAGGTGCGAAAGCTTAAGTTTTTTTTTCAGGCTTTAAATTATTTTTACCCCAGGCGCAAAAATCCTCGCAACGCCACTGCACTAGGCTTGAGTACTGGACTTACCCTTTTTCGGAGTATGCACAGTATAAACAGTACTTGAATACACAGTTTTAGTTGCATTTTCAAACTTTTTTTGCGTGTTTACAAAAGCAGAAAAGAAATGAGTTTGCGGCTGATATCGTAAAAACCTTGCAATTTTTTGGCTAAACACTTGGTTCATAAAAGAACTTTAAGAAACATTTGTTCAGAATACTTTACACTATTGAACTATTAAACAAATACACTATAATATACATACACTATTTTGTCTATGCAGTACTATCTATTTAACCATGAATATATACAATACATTATAAAAAGTATCCTTAAAGATCTTTAAAATAAATACTTTAGTTAAAATAAATTTTAAGAACAAAGCATCCAAAATACATTGGACAGTAAACAGAAATCTCAAATATTAACTAAGACAAACACATCTGGTAATTCCAAAAAAAAAAATACAACTTCTACAAGAAGCTGTAACAACATAACATACAAAAAATAAATATTTTGATATAAAAACAAACTATTTTAAAATACTTTTATAAAAAGCTATATCTGCAGCCGGCATATACAAGAATATACTGTGTAGGTCCTTGATTTTGTCATTAGAAATTTGAACATAGTGGTTCAAGGAAGAAACCATCGGCACAATGCCCTAAGGCCTTCGCATTACAGCTGATCGTGGATTATTAGGAAGACACTTTATATGTGCTTCCGAAAAAACATCACTAAATGATATTCTATAGTATACATGATCCGAAAACTCTGCCCTGTATACCAGATGCTAGCAGCAATTACTCTGAGTAAACTACGAGGACTAAATATTTCAAGCGGGGATAGTGCTTTGTCAACTTGACAATGGACATTATCAATTTCTTGTATACTTGAATGTCCTGGTTCACACAACTTTTGCTCAATTACTCTGATTTTCGGGTAACTAATCAAAAACTCACGTAAAGCAAAATACATGTGACTATTTCTGTTTTGAGACACACAGGAATCAAACCATAATATGAATTTACAAACATCTGGGTGCTCTGCCATTATCTTCTTTAACAAGCAAGTTACATCACTTGCAAGGTCATTCCCTGCACGACCCGAAATGCCTTCATGCCAAAGCATATAATAACCTTTTTTATTTAGGGAGCAATGCCCAGTCAAATTATAAACTGAAAGTTTACGTTTGTAAAAAATTTTTAAAAAATTTATTTAAAATTATGATTTAAAAAATCACATTTTGAAGGTCAATACATACAACAGCCACATTTTTATCCTTAAGTTTGCGGTCTTTATTGCGTTCTGCATGAGTTTCATTTTTTGACATGACATGTTTAGTAAATTTTTGTATTTCTTCCTCAGTAGGATTTACCATATTGCGGAATTCAAAACATTTATCACACAAATAAGTTATGGGCTTTTGAAAACCTAATATATATATATATATATATATATATATATATACACACAATTTTAGGTAACTAGAATGTATTTTTACCATTTATGGTAGGGTGGGTCATACTTTTAATTTTTCTGTTATTCGCCTATATAATGGGTGATGCGTATGTTATCGGACAAAATAAAAACGTCAATAACTTATTTGTAAATAAAAAAAAAATATTATTATATATTTTTTAAATAAAATATTTATCTTTTAATAAATATAAGTTATTTTTTAAATAAAAAAACACCACCATCTGCAATTGATATCAATATTTCTCTGACGCCTTTCATAAGCAACTGTAAAAAATTTAAATCATTTTTTTGTATTTTTAATATAATTCGATGAATCGAAACTTGCTGTGCCGAGGCTTGCAAATTTTCTTCGTAAACCTTCTGTGGTAAATGTCCCCAAAAGTTTTCAATTTTTCGTGCTAGAGGCACATTTGGGAAATTAGATTATTTATCAGTGTAATAGACATATTGGTCCAACTAGTTTAGATAATCTTTAGAATAATGAGAACTAGCTGGCCAAAATAAATAGTTAAAGTCTTCATGATATTTTTGAATGAAAAGAAGAAGTTCTAAACATTTATCAATATAGATTGATCAATTAATTGCTACAGTCTTGGAGGTGCGAAACAATGGCTCGGATATACCAAGGTCAGGTAAGTTATCCCTATTAATAATTTTTTGGAAATTTCTCTTTTTTTATAAAACGAACACTTTCTTTTTTTATAAAACGAACACTTTCTTTTTTTATAAAACGAACACTTTCTTTTTTTATAAAACGAATACTTTCTTTTTTTATAAAACAAACACTTTCTTTTTTTATAAAACGAACACTTTTTTTTTTTAGATTGTGTAGTATCCAGAATTTCCAGGCATGTTTTCCCTGCAAAAAAAAAGTATTTTTTGTCATCAATGACCAGAAGCGATTTTGTGTTATAGAACTGGTTAACAAGTTTCCTGTTTCTTTTCTTGCCTTTAATTGTTGTTCTATAGTGTATTTTGGGGCCTTTTCACGTTTTCTATATTTAATATTCAGTTTTTTTTAACTGAATATTAAATATAGATTGATTTACACCGAATTTAAAACCTACTTTTCTATGTCTGACCCCTTTTCGATTATTGACAGGTCTTGTTAACTCGGCTTTCTTTTCTCTAGTCCAGGATGTTGGACAACCAGGGTGCTTTCTACCAGAAAAAGATTGAACAGTTTCAAGTCTTTTTAGGTTATCATATATTGTACTTCGAGCAAAGCCTTCCTTTTCAAAATGTTTTAGGATTTCTTTTTTTTTTATATATATTAGGTTTATATACAAAAACATTTTGAGTCGCTTTCGATAGGATTCTCATTCAGCTGCATTTAATCTCATTTTAAATAATTGTGTTTTAAATAATAAAGTTTATATTTTATAGAACGTTTATGCCTACGCATAAAACCACAAAAGCAAATTATTATGCTCAAATGATTAAATTCAGATTTTTCCGATAACTTCCACATCACCCGCTATTCCCTAAAAGTAAGTAAAAATATCATTTAAAGAATAAAAACTTCATTTGTATACTAAAAAAGAATGCGAAAATACAAAATCCTTTTATAAACTTCTTTTTACTGTCTAATTTTGGATATTTAAGCTTCCAGTTTAAAGCGGAAACAAAAATTCCAAGACGTTTTCATAGGTTGTAACAATCGTGGATACTCTTGATACTTTTTTGACAAGACGTTCAACATTGTTAAAATTGCATGGAATATTAGGAACTTGAATAGTGTCATTTGTTACATTGATTAAGAGGCCTTCATTGTTAACTTCAAAAAAATCGGAGGAGGGAGATATTAATATTTGACCAGTCGATCATTTCTAAATATAAGGAAGCATGAAAATTAGGAGAAACGTTCTGCATAGATAAAACACGTACACCATCAGAATTCTCTTCTCTTCTACATGCAATAATTTTCTTTGTTGCATTGAGTGCATTTTTTTTGTCTTCATCCATAATGGCTGACAACAAAACACTTTCAGGATGAGCGAAATAACAATTTCTTTGCAATAAATTTTGGACGATTGGTATTGTATCAGAATTATTAAGGCTCTGAACGCATTTCATAATCATGAAAAAATTCCGCGCTCATTAAAGCATTTCCAATATTTATTGATTAAAAACCAGCAGAAGCAGTAAACTTTGTTGATGTAATCAACTGTTTTTATCAGACTGGTCGTGGGTTTTACGGTTGACATGTATAGCCGAAGCAGACGATAAGCAAATGAGAGCCACCTAGCATGATTAAGATTTCCGGAAGGATTATTTGTGAAACACTTCTTTGTTTCTTCATCCAAATTTCGGAATCCTCAGATAACAGCATTGCATTTTTTAAGTAAGTTTATCTAAGATTTGCTGAGATCTTGAATGACGTCATCAGGCATTTAAATGTTCACTCACACTGAATAAGTCAATTATTGGTAGAAAATGAACATCAAAAGATAGTTGTTCACCAAGAATGCCTTTGAATGCAGTAGGACCAGATGTACTACCATCAACCATCAAGTTAAAATTGTTTTAAGAGGCAGCTCATTCAAGTGAAGCATACAAATACACCATTGAAGAGGTCTGTCAATAGAGTTTCTAGTAAACACTTATTACCATTTTTCCAGCCCGTGTTTACAATAATATCATTACGAACCACACTTTGTAAAGTAATAAGAGAAAATAAGTCATTTAAATCTGCAATGATGTCTTTTGCAAAATCAATTACTTTACCACTTTATGGAAAATTATGATCAATGTAGACGCTTTTGGGGTATGAGCAGATAACGTAACGATCTTCTTTAATGGAAGTGGCCCGGCTAACTTTAGTAACATCTTGTTTCATTAATCTTAGAGTTTTGTGCCTATATGGCCATCAAAACTGATTCCAATGATTTCTGCAGCCAATTTTGCATGTTCTTCTTAATCTTTTTGTTGCCGCAGGTTTCTTTGACTTTTATAGAGATTTCTTCTTGCAAGATTTTCAAGAACAAATGTCAAATACTTTATTAAACAAACCAAGTTAGTACTGAAACCTCTTTTTGACCTGTTTTGTTAAATATTGGTATAACGGACTAGTGTTCAAAACCAGTCAATAACATTTAATAAATAGCTACAGACCTATCTTGGTACTCCCTACCTTCTATAAACTTCTCAAAAAAGTTGTACGAATATTTAAATCAAAATAATTTAAACAAAATACAAAGGAATAAATTACCAAAATTTAGCATTGGTCTAAATTCCTTGAAATTAAATAATACTCCAGGTATTGGTGGTAATGCAGTAATGTAGAGATAAAGTTTTTTCGATGATGAAAAAATCAAGTCTAAAGTAATCAAGTTTTTTTAAAAAGACTTGAATACTCAACTAATAACAATTAAAGTTTTTATTCATTTTAAATAACAATTTGTCTTTAAATTAACTTTTATTTTTTAAAATAAATCCTTGTAGGTTATGGCGGGGCTAGTTGGCCATAGGGGGAGGTTAGCCAAATAGAGTTTAAAGACTTTGAGTTTATTAAAAGATACTTTAACAAGCTGGAAATCAAAGCGAAGGTTGGAAGTAATTCAACCCTTTTTCCAAAAAAATATATCATATTTAATGGATCCTAGTTAAATGTGTGGGGTCGAATTTTAATACATCGAGCAAATTTGACCAGTTTGTTTGACGTTAATATATTCATTAGTGTTTGACACTAATGAGCATACTAATGTCAAATTTGAGATATTGTAAGCTTTTATCTATTGTAAGCATTATAAGAATCAATATTGATCAACTCGTGGTAAATATGTGAAATGATCAGAGGAAGTGTTAATTAAGACTATAAACAGTTTAATTTGTGTGGAACCCGATGCTTGCATCGCGTTCCACAATTTATTTTATTTTTAAATATTTGTATTTAAACAAATATGTAATTGTTACAGCAATAAATATTACTATTACTATTACTATAACAGTGTTAAGAATTCACCAAATATTTTTGTTAAAGCTATTGCTAAACTTTTACTAATCCTTACTTATTTAAAAAATTTTGTAGAATTGAAAAATATGGCCATATGAAACCAGATTGAAATCTGTAAATTACCTGTTCATATCAGAAATTGGCTTCAAACTAATGATCCAACAGTATTTAAGCCATTTAAAGTTGTTTCCAATGAAGCAGCCTAAGATATGTCTAATCTTCCTGGAGTTATAACAAAAAAGACAAGTTTTACATGACTTATAAGTAAGCTCTGGAGTAAAGATTTAATATTGAATCTGACTTATAGTAAGACTTAATATTGAATCTTGCCGAATCAATAACAATAGAAGAAATTCTTACTTATGAAAAGTCTTAGGTATTAAGAAAAACTTTATACCTAATAAATGCTCAAAATTTAGAGTATTTAAATTTAATCTAGAGTATTTCAAAAATTTGTAGAGAGCGAAGCTCGTTGTCGTTTACTTCGAAGGGTTCTTTTCCAGAATTCAAAATAAGATTTTGGTATGCGGTCGTTCGTATAATTTAGAATAAGGTGCACTTAAAGCGCATGAGTATCAACCGTCAAAAGTATTCTAGGTCTGCAATTTTTCTAAAATTCAAATACTTATTTTGAATTATACGAAAGACTGTTAGCCTCACTTAACTGAAAAAGTATCACTCAAAAAAAAAAAAAAAACATATTGGAAAAAAAGAAGCCGTATTGGAAAAAAAGAAACGTACATTCAACTCTTTTTAAGAAAAATTACTTAGTAAATCTTGACTAAGCTAATGATTTTCAAGTTTTTCATAAAATATTCTTTTACGACATAATCTTAAAATATAAAACTAAAATAATAAATTCAATGACAACTTGAAAAAAAAAAGATTTATTTAAAAAGTTTAAAAATAATTTATCTTAATTAAGAACTTACTTTCAACATTATTTACTATTATATATAATCTTACACTGCACCGTGGGTCATAGTTAGCTAAAAAGTTACTTATTGAGTTTTTTAGTCATTTGCAATCATCGCACAAATGGCAAAGAATGCAGTTCTTACCATTTGATACACCCTTTAGGATACGTCAAACAAAAAAATGTGTTAAAAATATGTGAAAAACGTGAATTATCTAAAAACATTGCCAACCCGACGGGCATTTGTTTTTAAAAGTTACGTTCTAAATGTATTTTAAATGTCTTTTAAACGTCTTCTAAACATTTTTACGCAAAAAACGTTTAAAAGACATTTAAAATACATTTAGAACGTAACTTTTAAAAACAAATGCCCGTCGGGAATACAGCAGTGGTTTAAAAATTTAATCTCTACCTAAAAATATTTTTTCATATTTATCTATATTTTAATAATAATTTCAAAATTTTTATTTTCTTTATTTATATTGATAAAAAAAAAGGTTTTAATAAACAATAACTGTAGTTTATATACTGTAGTTATAATAACATATTTTACATATCACTGCATATCATTACACGTACTAAAATTTATTTTTTAAAAAAACGTTTGCGTAGTTCAGCTTCAGTGATTCGATTCCTCTATCATCTCCTTCGGCTTGCCGTAAAAGAGATTAAAAGTGGAGTTATTTCTTACAGAAAAAATTAAACTTATACTTGTATGGACTAGTTTGATACTAATTTCTTTGATTTTTCTACCCAAAAAATTGATTTAAAAAAAAAGTGTGTTTTAAAAAAACTGAATATAAAAAAGTTTTTTATTCAGTTTACTGTGGTCTAAAGTGTTCATGCTCCCAGTATTTGAAATCCATGTTAATATTTTTGTTTGAGCGAGCAAGTTATTTATTTGATTGTATTTAAAAATCAATATTTATTTGAAATAAATATTTATCTGCATATATTTTTATTTGCAGATAATGCAACAACCTTCTGCCAGCAAATTTTAACAATAAGTTTTAAATAAATCTAAATGAAAAGTATAATTTAAGATCAAATAGAATCAAAAACTATAAATTGCCTCGGAAATGTAATAAGCTCTCAGAGTTTTGTATATCTTATCAAGGACCTAAACTATGGAATGACTGTCAAAAGAAATAAGTTTTTTTTTTTTAAAAAAAGAAATTTTTAAAATTATAAGAAAAGTTTTTTTTTTTTTTTTAATCAATTTATTTTTGCCACTCTCATTTTAACGGTAACTTAGTTATTATTATTGTTTTTTTATACGAGCTTTTTACTATTACGATAAATTTTTTAAACTTGTACAAAAAGTTCTATGTCCTAGAAGTTCTAAAAAGTTCTATGAAAAGGTTGCGATCTTTTCTTCTTTGTGCCCTTATCTGCTTTACTTAATTTTGTTATTAGTCCAGTATACACTTTTATATTTTATTTTATGTTATCTATATGCATAGTACATTGTAAAAGTAATACTTCTACTCTGTTAAACAGAAAGAAAAAAAGAGAAAAATAAAAAAATATTAGTATACACATGCTTACGCCAAATCAATATGCTTTGCAAAATATTGCCATTATGCCAAAGCCTGGACCAACAAATGCACCAAAAACTTTGCCCTCCACCCCAAATGTTAGAACATTAAACTAATAAATTTTTTTACTAACTTACACTAAATTTAAAATCTTCAAAAGGTTTTAAATTTCATCAAGTAACATTTTTAGGGATCAAAGGTTTAGGGATCATGTAGTCATGATCATGTAAAGATTTTCTCTTCAAAATAAGGAGCTTTTTAAATTTTATATGGTCATAACTTTTGAGCTCTAAAAGGTATTTGATGAAGTTTAAAACCTTTGTATGAATTTAAATTAAGAATAAGATAGTAAAAAGAAATATTTTGTTAACTAACTCCCAGATTTGGTGTTTGGGGGCAACCTTTTTAGGATATTTTTGTTTTGATTTGGCGTGAGCATAAACATACTTGAGTTTGGAGTTTGTAAAATATCTGAATTTGTCATACTGAAACACCAAAACCGGTCAGAGAAGTCAAAACACAATTTCAATATCAGAAATTTATTACTTTTTTTTTTTTTTTTTTTTTCCAAGGTGCCCCAAGAAGTCTTTACGGTCTTTTCACAGAGCACCGCGGAAGAGCATTTTATAGGAAGTTCACGCCTCCTTCCCAACCGATATCGCAAAACTTGCCCAGAGGTGGGGTTTGAACCACGAGTCTTATGTTTCTGACCCCAACAACCTATGACTAGATATATAATTTGATTGTTTTTTTATGTCTCCTATTTTGCTAACTTTTGATATGTCCACTACGCTTTAGTTTGCTACCAAACAATACAAATCTGACTTTACTGATAGATGTTGCATTTTTCAGACCAATAAAATCAGGGGAAGACTTTGTACAATCTGAAAAAAGATTTAAAAAAAAACATTATTCTTTTTTTTTTAATCTTTATATTCTTGATTTAGGAGTTGCAAATAGGTTTATTTGAGGGTCAGGATCAAGGTTAAGGATTAAAGTTAGTTATCAAGATAGATCAACCTGACCATTTTTTAAACCTATTCGGACCGGCTATGACTTAAATTCGATCTTAATTATGAACCTCATCCCGCTAAACTTTGTCCTCACTTTTAAAGAATACTTTTATATCATTTATGTTGTTATAAACGCGACTTATCGCTGCAAAGTTGTTAATATTACAACCACAATGTCTTTACGCTGACTTTGGCAATGTATGCTCATCAGTACGGAAGGCGACTTGACTTAACTCAGAGTTCATTGCTCTTACTCGGTGTTCTGTGGTCTTCGTTAGGTCCGTTAGGACCGTTAGGTCTTCTTGGAGCAAAAAAGTTCGTGCAGTAGAGCATGAAATTGTATGCCCGCGTGTAGCATAAAACATAAATCCACGTTTAAGTGTGCATACTAAAAAAAAAATGTCTTTTCTCTTATATATATTTTAGAGTGATATTTTTCTTATATACTGTCTAGCAGTTTAACGTTGTTCTTCTTGAAAGAAAAAGTTTGAAAAAGTTATAAAATAGTTGCGTAATTTAATTATTATTTGATAATTGAACATTATAGAGATTTGATCAGATTGCTTTACTGAACATTTGCTAAGTGAAATAATACGGTTAGATTATGATTAGAATTATTCAAACTTTTGGTTTATTCAAAAATTATTCTAAAAATTTAGGTCAAAACTCTACCAATGGCACCGCTCCTGATAACAGATTTCAGCACAGAATTTTATGCTCTACTTAACGCCTTTTTTTCTCCAAGAAGACCTAATAGCAAAATGTTTTCATTTGTTGTCACATTTGTTTATGTGAAAACAAATGAAAAGAATCCAAGCCTTAAAATTTAAAGAATGCTTATCAGCAGCAAACATGTCTTATGCTTATCAGCAAACATGACTGAATGCTTATCAGCAGCAAAAATGATTAACAAACATGTATGGAAATCGTTTTAAAAAGATAATTTTTGAAAAAAACCTTGCTGATTTTATATAGAAGTTATTTTTCAGCCTTTATTTAAGTTGATATGTTGCGAAGTTAAGCACATTAACACCGGAAATTAAACCACATTGAAAGTATAATCTTTCTAAAAGTAATTAAATATTTTTTGTTGTAACAAATACTATTCAGAACAATTCAGAAATCACTACTATTTAATCCTACGAAAGTTGAATATTTTTTTAAATAAAACTACTTTATTATGATGCATAATAACTTAATTTAACAGATTTCCACTAATTCAAGTCTGAATTATAAATAAACACTCGAAAATAACAAGTTAAAAAATGAAGCTATTTAAAACAACTAAACAACTTACGCTTCTCAATTTTAACCAATGATTATTCACATTTTTATATAACAATAAGGAACAGCATAACTAAAGGTTAGCAATATTTTACTTTATCGTGTTAAAGTATAAATAGTCAAGAATTTAAGTTATATTACGAAATACAATATAACGTAATGTATTGCAAAATATAAATATGTTGTTAAATTAGTTGTTAATAAGTAGTTAAATTTTTTTATTCCTCGATTTTTAGTTAAAATGAATGAAACAGAGCATCAAAATGAAACTATTTGTATATTTGACCAGCCATACAAAGTAACATTACTTTTTCTTTTAAGCACAACTTCTGTTGTAGCAATTATTGAAAATGTTTTTTTTTGTTTTGCTGTTTACTTCGATAAAAACCTTCACTCAAGATCAAATATTTTAATTGTAAGTTTAGCTGTTACAGATATAATTATAGCCGCTATTTTGCCTAACCTTGAATCCGTCTATTTATACTTTTATCCATCATGGCCTATTGGTAGTCTGGGAACAATTACCCTTAATTTAATATGGATTTTTTCACTTGTTTGCCCGTTTGTTACAGTAACAGCTATAACGATTGAACGTTATATTATGATTGCAGGTAAATCAAGTTGGAAAGATTTTTTTACAAAAAGAGCATATATATTCATTGTGATTTTCATTTGGCTTTATTCTTTTATCTGTTGCTTAGTTACAGCCGTTACTATGATACCGGCACATAAAAACGAATATGTTTGGAACGTGAATTCAATTCTTTACTATATTCTACTTGGTTTTCATATTATAGTTCCTTTGTTGTTATTACCTGGGCTTTATTATAAAATAAAAAACGTTTCTCAAAATTTTCTAAAAGAGCTTACAAAAGAAACCGAAAATAACGTCAATCTACGCAGACAAAGAAAAGAAATGAAACTAGCGAAGACAATTTTCATTATTATAGGAGTTATGTATTTAGTATGGTCTCCAGTAGTAATTATAGAAATTTTGTATAACCTTGAGTTTAAAGTGTGTGTTATTTCAAAAATTGGAGTGATCAGTTTATGGTTAACATGCATAAATGGATGTCTAAACCCTTTGGTTTACTCCTACAGAAATGCAGAAGTAAAAAGGTTTGCAAAAAACGCAATTAAACTTATTGTAAGATATTCGTAATAATGAAATAAAAACCTATTAATTGATATTTTATATTTTTATCATAAATTTATATATATTTGAATATACAGCTCTAAAAATATGGCACACTTCTCTAAAATTTATTTTACCAAATTTTTAATATACAAAACAATATTAAAGATATGATTTTTAATGACAATTATGATATAAATAGAAGTCACGTTTTGAAGTTATTTAGTAGGGGAAAGGGGGCACATTAGGAGAAACTTTTTAAAAAAGATATTACAGTTTTCATACTGTTAGATAAAAACTTTAAATTTTTTCTGAAAAAGGTAATTCAGCTATTAGTTCTTTAAAAAAATTCAAACTTAAGCTTGTTCAAATAAATTATACTTACTTTTTTACTTGTAAAACAAAGCAAGTATTTTTATTATTGTGCACCATTTTTAAACTTCGTCTAATTTTATTTTGAAGGTAAGTTTGTTTGAAGATAAGCGCAACATTACCTTTTTTTTTTTTTTTTTTTTTTAATATTTTTGTTTACATTTTTTAGTTCGTTTTTACAATACAATGAGAGTAATTAAAAAATTAATGCAAATCATAAAGTTAGCAAATACTACTAACATTTAAAAAACTAGGTATATGAAAGAAGATCAGTAAGATCTTATTGTCAGAACCTTTTACTAGTCTAAACAAAATATTAGGTTATAAAGTAACTATAACAACAACAAAATAAAAATAAAATATACATACATATATCACTTTGTAATATAGATAATAAAGTTTAATAAATATTTCCATAAATATTATTGTCAAATTTTGATAATACGGAAGAGAAAAAGATTTTTCAGCTTAACTTTAAAAAGTTGCAAAGAAGTAGGTAGATCAAAATTAAAATTAGGCAAAACAATTTCGTTCCACAGATGGGGTGCCCAATAACCAATGCAAAATTGGTTAAAATTTGTTCGATAAAAAGGCTCATACAGAAGGTTGTTATTTCTTAGAGAGTATTTATTGGTAGGTTTCAAGGTAATTAAATCATTAAAAACGGCAGGAGAATGATTGTTTTTACATATATATATACAAAGCATTAAATATTAAAAATATTAGGTTCGTAAATAATAAGTATTCCATTTCATAAAAAAGTTGTTTAGAGTGAGAAAAACGATCAGCAAAATTAATAACACGTATTACATGTTTCTGACGGCGATATAGATACTGTAACTTACTTTTTTCAGTGCTTACCCAAGCAATATTTACATAATTCATACAGCTATGAATGGATGCATAAAAAAGTTGCAATAAAACTTTTTTATTTATATAGATTCTAGCCTTGTAAAGAATTCCAATATTTTTTGAAACTTTAGTACCAACACAATCAATATGTTGCTTCCATGTGATGTTCTCATCAAGGAATACGCCTAAAATTTTGTGATACAATCTCTTTTTATTTCAATTTGGTCAATAAAAATATCAGGTAGAGTTGGGAGTAAATAACGTTTTTTAGTTATCGAATGAAAAAGAATCCATTTTGTTTTTTTAATATTTAGGGTAAATTTATTGCATTTGAACCAGCTAGAAATTATTTTGAGTTCTTCATTCATAGTAGCGAAGAGTTTATTAATATTGTTGTCAGAAAAAAATAAATTAGTATCACCCGCAAACATAATACTTAAAAGATTAGAAGCTTTATGCAAATCATTAATGTATATTAAAAAAAAAAAGAGGCCCCAAAATTGATCCTTGCAGAACACCAAATGAAATATCTAAAACATTTTTTTTTATAAGGATTGTTGAAGGAAACAAATTGTTTTCGGTTTGTTAAATAACTTTTAAACCATTTCATAATATTCAAGTTTATGAATCAAAATGCTAAGATTTACTGTATCAAATGCTTTTGATAAATCCAAAAAAATACCTAAAGTGAATTGTGAATTTTTGAAAGAGTTAGAGATTTCACGGACAAATTGGATGATTGCATGCTCAGTAGAACTATTTTTTTTTAAATCCAAACTGATTTTTATAAAAAAATTTCTACTCCTAAAATTAAGTATATAATCTATTGTAAATAATTTTTTTCTAAGATTTTTGAAAATGTTGATAAAATAGAAATAGGTCGGTAGTTACATACATTAGTTCTGTCTCCTTCTTTGTATATTGGGAAAAACGCTTTGTTGTATTGATGCTCTCAAAACATTAAAGAGAATAATTTTTTAAATGTTCAAAGCATTCTAAAACTATGTTTACATTTATTTCATCAGCTCCAGGAGCTTTGTTTTTTTAATAGATTTAAACAACACTTGAAACTCCTCAAATGATAGCTCAGAAGATAAATTATTGGAGCAAATGCAATCATCCATCGGTGTTAAAAAGTTATTGAACACAACTTGGGTATTAGGAATTTTATTTGCTAGTTTGGAACCGATTTCAATAAAGAATTTGTTAAACCCATGAGTTAATAATCTAGGTTCAAAAACATCTTTCTTATCCATTTTAATCACCTGCGGTAGGGAACCTGAGCAAGTTTTTTGTTTTCCACCAATTTCTCTTAATATTTTCCAAGTACGTTTAGAGTCGTTCTTAACATTTTCAATTAATTTTGAGTAGTAATCCTTTTTTAAGTTTTTACAAGTTTTTTCAAATAGATATTTTTAATCTTTGTATATTTTTTCGTTCAAAGGTATTTTTGTGTTTAAGTAATTTATATATAGCTTTTGTTTGATCTTAGATGATTTTTTAAAACCCTTAGTTATCCAAGGAGCATTAAAGCTTTTTTGATTTATTGTTTTTTCACAGATGAGAAAATTGGCATCATAGACAGAATAAAATGTTTTAAATTTTCATAAATTTTATTTGCGTCGTCATTAAATTTTATATGCTTCCAATGAAGCAGTGCTAATTGTTTTTTAAACTGTTTAATATTGTTTATATTATATATGCGTTTACTTATTTTATGATTAGTTTTGGTTTTAATTTTAGAATTTGAGTTGAATGATAGAAATATTGGGAAATGATCATTTATATCTGCTTTCAATATACCTTTTTGTATATTGTTATTGAAGACATCAGTTGTAATAATGTTATCAATGAGAGTTGCTGAGTTTGCTGATACTCTAGTTGGACGATTAATTAAAGGAATTGCTCCTATTTCAAATATTAAATCATAAAATTTTTTTATTTTACAGTCATTCTCGTAGTTTAAAAAATTCATGTTTAGCTCACCAATAATAAATTTTTTTTCTTTTTTTCGTTAACGCCTATTTTGATAACATTTTGCTCAAAAAACGTGCTCAGATTCTCACTCAGACCGTCAGGTGGTCGATAATAGCAGCTTAGTAATATTCATTATTTTTCAATATCATTCATTTTCAATATCAATATAATTTTCAATATCATTAATTTTCAATATCATTAATATTCAATATCATTAAGTTAAAATTTCTTTATCGCCGTCAGAAACGCTTAAATCATTCCTAACGTAATGCGCAATGGTTTCCTCCACGTAAATAAGAACTCCACCACCGCGTTTATTTGTATGTCTCTCTTGAGATATTAACTCAAAACGGGGAAGATAAAAACTTGCGTTATTACTTAAATCGTTTGTGTTTATCCAAGTTTCAGTTAAACAAATAGTATTAAAAACACTCTTAGTTTCTTCTAATAAGTAAAGAAGCTTTTCAAAGTTGTGATATTTACATAAAGGATCAGTGACGTGGCAAGTAGATCTGGCCCCCTTTCCCCAAAAAAACAAACAAAAAAAAAACTAGTAATTTGGGTCCTAATTTTTTATTTATTCTTTCTAAAAAAGTGAATAACATTTACAGACTACCCCAAAAAGCATGATACCTGAAATATTTTAACGTCGCCGTTTATAAGACTAAAAACAATCAAATTAAAACTTAAATTCAATTAAATATATTTTATAATTGTTAAATTGATATAGAGTTTACTAGTAAAGAGTTTTTTTAAATACAGTTAATGTATTGCGCAAATAATACAAGTACGTCGCAAACTATTAAAAAAAAGGGTTTGCAACTGTTTTCATGCTTGCAAACTCATTTATTATGCCTTCATAATTTAATTTCCTTGCAACCTCGATTTTAATCGACAGCGTTGCTAAAGAAGACAAAAGTTCATCGACCATTGTTGACCAATTTAAACATACAAAGAAATATAGCTACATGTATTTATGTGTAATGAAGCAAGATTATTTATACTAACCTATGAAAAGTTTTAATTAGTTTTAACTTGCTGAAGCTACGTTCTACACTTAAAACAGTAACTGATAAGTTACTGTTTCAAGTTGCAAGAAACTTATCACAATCTTGTTGTTGCATTACGAAAGAATATTTCGTAATGCAACAACAAGATTGGGATAAGTTTATTGCAGCTCTTTTTTGAGGCATTTTTCTCCACCTTGTTAACTATGACAAATCGTTTTAACTCCATTTCTAAATCCTCAAAGTCTATATCACCAAGCTTCATTTGCAAACTTTTGCAATTTATAGACAAAGAACTTTCATTACAGGCTTTGATAAGACTTTCAGAATGGTAAAGAAAATCATTAAGCTTTGTGACAATACTGATCTGTTTAAAACGCTTTTTTACTGATGCAATTGACATATCAATTAATGGGGGAAAAAATGCTTTATACTGATATTCAGGTTGCCGAGTGTGATCAACACACTCGTATGAATAAATCGGCATTTTGTTTTCGTAAGCATACTATTGGTAAAACCTTTTTAATACCCAATACTTCTGCGATTTCTGATGCCTTAATACGTGCGTCAGAAAATCCATTTTTGCAATTCTCATAAGGAAATGCATATATTGCCTTTATTTTACTAGCTAATAAGTCGAGAGAGGTTGCCGACCACTGAAAAACCTTACTTGATTTGTTGATTTGAAAAAAACATCATAACAAGTAACGATTGCTAATAAAAAAAGCTCATGTTCTAATATATTCCGTGAGCGATCGTACTTCTGTGGCTGTAACCCTATCTCTCTTTTAAGCCATTTTTTTTCAAACTTTCGAGTGCCTCTAAGATTTCTTTTAAATAACAGTTAAGTGGTTTAACACAGTTTATTATACTTACTTTTTGGTATCTGATTGTGGTTAGACAAAAAAAGCCACGCACAATTTTAAAATTTCCCATCGAGAAGGAGAAAATGAAAAGAGTGTATATAACCATGAAAGAACACCTAAAAACAAAACTGCACTGATAGATGACCAATTCTCATTTGTTCGTTATGCAAAAAGGAGACGGCGTACAATCTAAAATAATAGAATAATATACTCAGAGAACATATTCTGAAAATATAAGAATATACTCAGAAGAAGCATCATCACTGAGAAAAATAGACGGAATTGTTATGTCATTTGAAGTAGACTCACATATCAACCTACCTGACTCTAGTAATCAAATAATGACAATCATAATTATTTGTAGTTTCTGTTGGTATCGAAACACGTCCAGGCTAAACTGCTGATTTCAAAAAATGTGTTAGTTTGGAGTGTTTTGTAATTTCCTCCCTGGCTGCAGCTTTTTCTATTCTCTTAGTCGCACTACTTTTCACTTTTTTCATACCAATATTTATATTGTGAAAAACTAACGAAAGATAAATATAAATTTTTGCAAACCTTCTTTCATTGTTTGTTTTTTATGATACAAAAAACTAACAACGCATAATAATAATAATAAAAATCAATTCGAAAATCGCAAAATAAAAATAATAAATTTATAAAGCTTGCGTTTTATAATATAATTAAGACCTCGGGAGTGTTAATTCTTTTTTTTTTTTTTGCATTAAAAATGTAATTGCCTTTTTTACTCTTGTACAAAGTAGATAATATTGTGACTAAAAGACCAAGTTTTTTTATTAATAGTAACAGCAACTATATATAATTAAATATTATTTTTATAAAAAAATACAATTTTTTTTTTAATTTTTGAAAAAGGGGCCCTAAATATGCTAAGCCCCCCTCCCCAATTAGGGTGTGTGGGGGAGCCTAGCCACGGCTCTGTGAAGGATTTTAATTTGTTCGCTGTTATTGGAATTAAAAAGAGATCCTTCTATTTGACTTGGATAATAGTAAAAGCAATCATTATTTCACTTTCCTTCTATTTCACTTGGATAATTGTAAAAGCAATCATTATTTCACTTTCCTTCTATTTGACTGGGATAATAGTAAAAACAATCATTATTTAAATCATGAGAATAATTAGGGTCTTTTTCTGCATTTATTTCTATTAAAGTTTTCATTTTTGAAAAGCTAAAAGCTTGATGTTTAAAATCGCTAATTTCAGCCATTCTAGTGAGAGTTAGAATCTCCTTTCATTTCCGCAACTACGTTATTTTAATTATGCATATCTTTAACAAAAAAATTTTCAAATTTGATTACTGCATACTTACTCTCTTTAAGATGCCTTTTAACTTCTTCTCACAATTTTTTGAGATGTTCCAGGGTTTCTTTCGCATAATCTTCATTGTTAAAAATTCCAGTGCCTTCATGGCCTACTTAAATTACACGGCCTGATTTGTTGCATTTTCCCTAAAAAATTAAGAGGCCAGTTTTTTTACGGCTCAAGTATAAAAACTTAATTTTTGTTATGGTTAAGAGTCTTGTTTGCACCATAATTGTTTTATTTTTATTTTATTAAAATGGTTTAATAATAGTAAAATTTTCTTTGAGTACTTACATTAATTTGTTGCTAGATTTTCTGTTAACTGATTGCCTGCTTCAGTTTATTCCAACAACACAGAATACTGAAATAGGCTTCCAGATAACTATATCAACCAATACCAACATGCTACTTAAAATAATCTCTCATGTTGCTTAGATTGCCTTAAACTCTCCATTGAGCAAAAAAAAAAGGTTTGTAGTTTTGTATTTTTTATAATTGAAATAAAAAGAAGAAATACATTTTTGCTAGAAATGTTTACTTTGTCTTTTTTGGAATTCTATTACTTGACCTTTTTTAAATGAATATGCAATTTTATTTTTGCAAATTACTATAAAGAATGTAATAATATTTTTTATATTAATTTGCAATACAATACGAGATCTATATTTGATTCCCATTTTTGGTGGTTTTTATTTGTAAAATTGAAACAGCTAGATCAAATCTTTAAAATTTGTTTTGCAAATTTTTAATTAAAAAAGAATGACTGCAATGTTTTATTAGAATAAGAGAAATAACATAAAATACTAAAAAGATGATAAAAAATTAGACAGAGGTTGAATTGAATATATAGGTTCTTCTCTTTATAAAGTAATGTTTATTGATATAAGTTTAACATCAAAATCTTTTTGTTAATTTTTACCATTATTACTTGCTTTAGTATATATATTTGTGCTATCTTCAGAAAGCTGACAGTAGTATTTATGTAGACAACTAAGCAATATCTTGCATAATATTTTTAAAGGATTATCAAAATTCTGGTAAATATTTTCTGGAAAAATCTGCCAAAATCTTTTTACTTATGCCCATTTCTAAAAGGCTCACAAAAAGTCTACTATTAGGCATTTAACTATACTTAATAAAACCTAGCTCCAAAGAATCTTTTTGTAAATTAACTATAAACAAATGTAAAGCCTTCTTCAAGGAAATCATGCATAAGAAATACAAATGCGTGTAGTGTTGTAATTAGAGCACAAGAAGTTTGTTTGGTTAATGTCAGGTATTTATCAAATTTTATTTTGATCAAATTTCAGTACAATTTGCAATTTCTCTATAAAGTGTGGGTTTGTTATCACCTTTCAAAGCAGCATTGCTGAGTTTGATTAGATGAATTAAGTTTCTGCTTTGAATTCAGTATGATAAATAACTTAAAAAACAATGATAATTGTGCTGCGTTATTTCTTTCAGAAAAATAACTCTAAATTAGCAGTTGAAGCTGCAGTTGTTTTGTCAAATATTGTCGATGTTGACAACTTGTTTGCTGTTACCAAAATATGTGATTTGATAATTAATTTTTATTGCTTTTTCTTGCCTGTTTAATAATTGATCTTTTAATAAACTTTAAAAAATATATTTCCTACAATGTAATCAGCAGTAACTTCAACAAGAAGAAAAAAACAAAAACCGAGTTTATCAAATAACAAGTATATTTTAAATACACCTTTTCTAAACTAAATGATAAATTAATAACTTTCCATCTCCAGTATATGCTTTATGAAACTATAAAAATGCATTAACATTTGTAAAATGGTTATCGGTAACAATAGTTCTTATTTTAAGTTCAGATTGGTGCATTGAGGTAATACACTCATCAATTTCTTTTTTCAAACATAAACCTGTTATGTAAACTTTAGGTTATGATTTCAAAACATAAGAATAAATTTTTGAAGCCCTCCAATCTTAAAAACAAAAAAAAATTCTTTATAAAGATTGTTTTCTCAATCTTCATCAAAATGTTTACCATTTTGGGCTGCTCTTTGAAAGTACACCTTACCCACAAGAAGCAAATAATCTCTTAATACCAAATTTTTGTCAATGATTTTTCTAATATATTATAGTTTTTCAATTTGTATTTTTTACCACTGCGAAACCATTTAAATAAAGAAGAATGATAACCATTTATTTGGCAATGAAAAAAATTAGAATTTTATTAACAGCTATTGACTCCAAAACAGTTGGTATGTCTGATATTTCGGCGATACTCGACTTTCTCCCCCCCCCCTGTTTTTATGATTGATTTTTATAGAGTATATTATACTGATTCTAAATTATATAAAACCATAGGTCTGAAAACTTGAGGAAAGTACTCTAAACTGATGTTAAAGTATAAAAATCCACATTAAAAAACGCTAATATTCCACCATCTTTTTAAAAACATTTTAACACTGTTTTTAAAATTTAGGTAATTAATTTTTTAACTAACGACCCGGTTTTTATTGTTGTTTTTATATTTTATGATGTACATACATCGACTGACAAATAGGAATTGGCGCAACTAAATGTACATGCATCGACTGACAAACAGGAATTGGCGCAACTAAATGTACATGTATCGACTGACAAATAGGAATTGGCGCGATTAAATAAACATACATCGACTGACATATAGGAATTGGCGTAAATAAATGTACATATCTACAGACAAATAGGAATTGGCGCAATTAAATGTACATGATTTTGGTCAGGGTTTGGTTGGGGCAGGAAATCAATAAAAAATGCGTTTTAAATTGAAGCGTCGATAGAAACCAGGGTTTTTCAAAGTTTTTATTGAAAAAGAATTTTATTATAACCGAGTATGACAAAGATGGCTAATATTAGCGTTTTTAATGTGGATTTTTATACTTTAACATCAAATTAGAGTACTTTCCTCAAGTTTTCAGACCTATGTTTTTATATGATTTAGAATCAGTATAATATACTCTATAAAAATCAATCATAAAAACAGGGGGGGGGGGGAGAAAGTCGAGTAGCGCCGATATTTCTTGGCTACTGTAAATAAATAGCCTGATTTGTTACATTTTAATTGTTGTATGTTTGAGACATGCAGCATAATAAATGCAAAGCCTTGTTTTGCAGTGTAAATAAATTAAAGAAAAGTTTATGTTTTCTACTTAATAATTGCAATTATAATAAATACAAAATTACAAACCTTTAAAATTATTTCCAATGGAGAGTTGTGGGTAGTTTTAGCAATATGTAAGATTATTTTTAGTAGCATGTTAATATGTTGTTGATATAGCTATCTAAAAGCCTATTTCAGTATTCTTTTTTATTGGAATAAACTGAAGCAGGCAATCAGTTAACAGAAAATCTAGCACAAAATAATTTATGTAATCAAAATCTAACTAATATTAAACCATTTTAATAAAATAAAAATAAAAAAATTATAGTGCAAACAAGACTCTTAACCATAACAAAATTTATGTTTTTATACTTAAGCCGTAAAAAAAACTGACCTCTTAATTTTTTACGGAAAATGCAACAAATCAGGCCGTGTAATTTAAGTAGGCCATGGTGCCTTTCAGTTTTTTCACAGATGTTAAAATTTTGCATTTATCATTATAATTTAGGAGTTTAAAGACTATAGTTCTTGGTAGCTTGTCATTAATTGTTTCTATTTGATGGGCTCGCCCATATACTATATCATCGGTAATTCCAAGATGGCTTTTAAAGATTTTTTTAACTGTTCTTGCACAGTCATTCCACGTTTCAGACGGTAATTCTGCAACACCATCAGCTCTTAAATTATTGCGGCGAGATTTATTTTCTAGATCTCTATTTTTTTTTTAAAGTATTTATTTCTTCATTGATCATTGATGAATTTAGTTGAGAAAGCATTTCCTTGATGTTTTTCTCTTGAAAGTTAATACAATCTTTAATGTAGCTTGTATCTTTTTCTAATAATTCAACTCAGGGTTTATTAAAACTAAGTTCTTTTTCAAGTTTATCTAGTCTGTCTGATATTATTTTTATGTTAGTACTCATTATTTTTGTAAAAGTTCTTGTTTTTTTAATAGTTTTTCAGTTTCTTTTAAAATGTTTTGTTTCTGATCTTCAAGCTTAGATAATATTAGTCTCTCAATATTTTTCATTGATAAATCCATCTTCGCACAATTTAAAAACATGAACGACTCACCTTCGAATCAAAATTCAAATCACCTTTCAAAACCGGCAACAACTTTAAAAGCATTTATTCACTAATACAACTTTTAAAGAAAAAAAAACAGAAAAAAAACTTTAAAATAAAAAAATAAATAAAAAAACAATGACAAACTTTTAATTTCCAAACCTTTCAAGTTTCAAACTTTAAGAAATAGGTTGCAACACTGCAACAACTTTCAAAATAACTTTCAAACAACTTTCAACCTATCGTCAACAAAGCAAACTTTCAACTTTCAACACAAAACTTTTAACAACAATATAACAAAAACAACTTAAAAAAAACTTTCAGTTAGAAAAATTTACAGCAATTTTCAGTTTATCAATAACAAACAACTTTCAAACAAACAAAACAACAAAACAATTTTCAAAAAAAAAAGAACTTTCAGCAAAACAACTTTCAATAACAAACAAACTTTCAGCAAAAACTACTTTCAAACAACAAGCAAGTTTTTGAAAAAAATAATAAAAAAACAGCAAAACCTTTCTTCTTTCTTTCTTTAATTAATGTTATTATTTATTTATTATTATTATTTTTTAATCTTCAATCGATTTCTTTTACAACAGTTGAAAACACGTCTGTTCTCTTCCTAAATAAAATCCTAACGTGCCCCATGAAAATTGTCCAATGCTGCCTCAACCCTGATCTCAGGAAACATTCCAAAAATTTTTGCAAAGAATTTATTTATTTACATCGAAGAAAATATCCCTTTCTCTAAAAATGTAAAAAAAAAAAATCATTGGGGAGTGTAAGTTTGATTTTAAATCCTTACGCTAAAGAGCTTACGCTTAAGAGCTTTCGCTTAAGAGCTTCCCAAGCAAAAATTCACAACAGGCGCAGTACTGCGCCAGTACTGTTTAATACTGGCGCAATACTGGCAGCCAGTACTGGTTCGACACTGGCATTTATCTGGGATGATAACACTTTGCCAGTACTGGATGTCCAGTACTTAACCATTGCTGGCATCTGGTAATGGCATATTACTGCCTAATCAAAAATTCACAACAGGCGCAGTACTGTTCCAGTAAGAACTATAGTTCTTAACCAATGTTAGCAGCTGATATTAAAATAGTACTTTCTTGAAATTTTGAGCGCTGTCGCGCTCTATTAGCATCATATCTATCAGCTCACTATCAGGTTTTGGCGTTGTCGCGCCAAACCTGTTTTCAGAGTCTGAAAATCATAATACACACACACACACACAGACACACACACACACAATTGACACTATAGTATAAACTTTAAAAGACAATCTTTTATTACAAAAATTACATTATTTATACTTTTTAAGTAATTTTTTTTTTGTATTATTACAAATAGATAAAATTATAGAATTTCGTCTTCATTTTCGATATCCTTTCGCTCTTCACGACTTTTTTTATTTTAATAATCGGTATCTCTTTCCACCATCTCTATCCTTTGCACCTGAAAACCAGCAACTTATTTGACTTGAAATTTCTTTTTCATTTATGTCAGGAAATTTCATTGTAACTACTTCTAAAATAAATATCTAAACTGTGTATTTAGGGGTTTAGTAAGAAATTACATACTACATACAAATTATGTAATATGTAGATTAATCTACATATTACATATGAAATTACATATTACATATGTAATTACATATGTATTTTAATTACATACATATGTAATTACATATTAAATATAAAAGAGATTACATATAAATAATATTTTATTCGTGTTTGCTAAAGTTAAAAATAAGACAATATACCTAGCAAATATTTGTAAGTTTCTGTACCAGAGAAATTTAACTTTTTTACACCTTCTGATTCTCGCCCAAAAGCACTGTAGAGCACTTGAATATTTGGTAAAATAATCTTAGGAATTATAAAAGAAAAATTTTCCGAAAGTTTTAATGTACTTTTCACATTTAACATGTTAAAGCATTTCTAAAAGAAAGAAAATTTTAATCTATATATAAAATTTATATACAAAATAATTAAATATAATATTAATTATAACAAAAATAATTTTTAATAATACAATATTTCGTAGCAGACTTAACACTAATATTTCTAGCATTTTTTGAATCAGTATTAAACTATTTACCAGTTTTTGCATCATTACTAAATCAGTCTTCAATTTATTATCAAAATCAAGGAAGCTTTCTACATGGTTGATTGGTAATTCGTTAATTGTCTGTTTGGTCATTATTTTTTGAATATCAACTGTGTAATTGTAAAGACTAAACAACGTTCTTGTGATTTTCGCTTCCTCTCTAATACGATATTCGATACTTCTCCTAGCAGATTCCAGATTAGCTTTCGATGCATGACCTTTAGCTTTAGTCATGAAAATATAAATTTTCTTATTAGTAAAGAAAAACCACCATTCATTTTAAATGAATAAATTGTTAATTATTATTACATTATTATTGTCATTTTTTTTTAATGTTATAAAGGAATAAATGTTATAATAAATTCCCTTTCGACACTGGTGTGGCTTAAACATAAAGCTTCCATAATGTCATTTTTTTAATAAAGTGAAAAGTTAAATTAATTATTTACAATGAATTAAGAATTATAGGTAAAAACATTTCTGACAATATCCTTACCTGCACAGTCACATGTAGGACAATACTTATAATTTGGATTTAGCATCACATCTAAAAAAATATTGTCAGAATTTTACTGAGAAAGCAATGATTAAAATTCTGGAAATGATTTCATTAAAAAATATTAAAATAACATTTACATGTAAGAAAGAAAACTAAGAAACATATTGCATTACTTTTTGTATTCATTTTATCTTCGTTTATACTTTTCATAGAGTTTTCATGTGATATACTGGAGTTCTTTATCATTTCTGAAAATAATAAACTTTTTGAATAATAAAAATTCCTTTAACACATTTTTTTGTGGTTTAACAATAAGGGTTATTTTTAATTATAATTTTTTTTTTTGATTAAAGAAAGCATACGGTTTAGTTTCACTGGTTTACATTTAGAGATCAATATTTTCTTTATTTTCGGAGATGAGGACAAGGAATCATTAGATTCTTCATCACAACACAACGATCGCTTTTTCCTTACTTCAAAGGAAGCAAAAGACTCTTTTGAAATATCACTATCTCCACTGCTTTCAATACTATGATCTAAAACAGACAAGATATAGATATCTAGAAGTGGTTTCATTAAAAAATATTAAAATAACATTTATATGTAAACCAAGAAATATATTGCATTACGTTTTTTATTTATTTCATCTTCGCTTAAATTTTTCCTGGAGTTTTCATGTGATATACTGGAGTTCTTTATCATTTTTAAAAATAATAAACTTATTGAATAATTAAATTTGCTTTAACACATTAATGGTTATTTTTAATTATAATGATTTTTTTTTCGATTAAAGAAAACACACGGTTTTGTTTTGCTGGGTTACATTTAGAGGTCAATATTTTCTTTGTTTTAGGAGATGAGGACGAAGAATCATTAGATTGTTCATCACGGCATGACGTTTCCTTTTCTTTACTTTAAAAGAAACAATGGATTCATTATGCTCTAAAAGAGATCAGATATAGATATCATTAAAAAAGCCAGCAAAACAGTAATAATGTTAAATAAATCTTTTGATTTTTTATGTTTTAATTTGTTTTTGAAAAAAAATAACTTATATAAACTTAAAGTCATACCTTTAAATGAAGAGATATTTTTTAAAGATGCTTTAATCTTAGAGCTGCTTAATTTAACAGGAGCAGATTCTTCTTCTGAACTGTTCAAATCTTCAAAATTACTGCTCTGAACTACAAACTCAGAGCATGCACTAATCATGCGTCGCAATCCTTGTTCATAGCTTTCTATAATGTAAATAAATAACTTTATATATGACAATATTAAAGTTATAATGCATTTAAAATTGATTACATAAAAAGTTTCATTACATACTTGCTTCTTTAATTAAAATAATTTCAAAACCTTTCCACAAAACTCCTCGTATAAATGACATTTTACTCATATTTTCTAGTACATGATACTCGTTTTCAGATGGGTATTTACAGAATAATTTGTCTCTGTATGTTATTTAAAATTTTATAAATTATAAAACAAATTTTGCTATTATCACTTTTCTTTAATTTACTGTTACTAAAGCTTTAGTAACAGTAAATTAAAGAAAAGTGATAATAGCAAAATTTGTTTTATAATTTATGAAATTTTAAACAACATACGGACTGATAATCAAAATTTACCAAGACAAGGATAAAAAAAACCCAGTAATACAGACCTGTTTTTAACAGAACATTTAACAATAGTTTTTAATAAGAATTTGCTGCATTTTTCAAAGTGAATGGTAAAGGTGAATTATACTGTTTACGATAATTAATTATCGTAAAAGAAACATGTGCTTGAATTCTGGCACATTCTTTTCGCGAGGCTCGGAAATCGGCATTGTGCCAACGCTGGATTAAGGTATTAGTCCAGTGCTATTTTTCAGCACTGGCGCAGTAATGTCTTACATTTTAATCAGTACTTCGCCAGCACTGGCCGGCCAACTATTGGTAAGCCAATACTGGCGAAGTACTTTGCCTGTTGTAAGGAATGGCGCAATGCAAAAGTTTCCAGTTGGGTAGTTTAGTTTTTTTCAGAAGTTTAGATTTAGGTTTTGTGGCGGCAACATTGTTAGCAAGAAAATTTCGTGAAACTCTTGGTGTAGAGCCAAGTTTCAAAGAAGCCAGGCAGAGAAAGAAAAGAAAAATGTTTGAGTACGAGGGAGATCCTATGGAAGGATCCGCCAAGCAAATGTTTAAAGTGGAGTATTTTTTTGTTATTGCAGAAGTTTTGAACAAATAACTAATTACAATACTATGTTTGCATTTCTTTATCATGTAAAAAACTATAAGTAATAAAAGAAGATAAATTGTTTCAAAGGTGTAAAGACCTAGAATCGTTTCTAAGTTTTGAAGAAGAAAAGAATGTTTGTGGAAATGATCTTTTTTCTGAACTTAAGGTTCTTTGAGAACTTCTACAGGGTGAGGTGGAAACAACTTCAAAAATTTTGAGATTTATTCACCAGATTAAAAACCCATTTCCGCATGTATTTATAACGTATAGAATTTTCCTAACTATACCTGTAACTGTGGCAAGCGCAGAAGAAGTTTTTCACGCTTGAAACATATTAAGAAATAATTAAGTTCGTCTATGAGTCAAGAAAGGCTATCAATTGTGACATCTAAGTTTTCATCTTTTTAAAGCAATTTTAAAAATGATCTAACCCTGGACAATTGTTTTGATAACACTGTATTATTATTTATAAATATTTGCCAGTATTCTATTATAAAATTAATGTCTATTATTTTACAGCGTGAACACATTATATAACATCTACCTACCTATGAGCACCCTTCATATCGATTGCCGAAAACATAATATTGTGCGAATAAGATTACTATTTTGTAAAAATATGTTATACTATTTATAACTGATTATTCAATTCATAACCAAAAAAAAGGAAAAAATTTAATTGTTATTTTAATTCATTTATTTCTTGTCAGACAAAAATTATTATTTATTTTACATTTTTTAACCTTTAATAAACTAAAGTTTATTCTTAAAGTTATTAAAGGCTAAATAATGTAAAATAATTAATAATTTTTATATTTAAATAATAATAATATTGTTATTATAGATTATTTTATAAAGCACTCAATCCTTTTTATAAACATACACGAAAGTAACAACTCAAAATTATACCAACCCTAAATTTATGTTTTGCACTTATACTACCTCTTTTCAGGAAAGCTTTTCTTCGTCAAAGCGCCTAAAATAATGACTTTCAAAAAAGGCCTCGCAAAAATATTTTGCTCCAGGCCTCGCATTATCTAAGGACGGCTCTGATCAAAATCATCAAATATTGTTGACATACTTTCTCTAATTTCTTTGGGTAAAAATAATATTTTAAAAAACAAAAACATTCACATAATAAAATATGATTAATCAATATTAAAAAAAGTTATAATGCACATTTCTAACATAAATAGTCAACATTTAGGGAAAAAATAAAATATTTTCAGAAAAGAAAAATGTTTTACCGTATTTTTTACCATTCAGCTCATACTTTATAAATAAATAAAAGAACTTTGATGAAACAATGCTAGTTTGACCGGTCCCTGATACCACAATTACACATTTGCAAGAACAAATGTCAAATACTTTATTAAACGAACTAAGTTAAAATTAAAACGTATATGAATTTCTCTTTTCATCAAAAAATATTCTTATTCGTTTTGTATCAGTAACCAATTTATTTAAGCTTTTCAGAACGTTGCTATATGAAGTCGTTTGACCCCGCCATCAACCATCTGTTTTCTAAATTATTAGCCACTATCTTATTTAAGTCCCTGAATGATGGTTCTTCAGAGTCTAATTGCTATAGGAAAGTCTGATGTATAGGTAATACTTAAAGACTTCTGCTTTTGGCGGCAATTGATATTCTGGAAATTTACAAGGGGGTTGTCCATTAATTACGTCAACAAAATAGGGGGAGGGGGTCTGAACTTTTTTGACTGTTTTTGACAACAGGAGGTCAATTAATGTTGATGTCAACAATTTTTTTTTTCAAGTTTAATTGCTTAAATAACGGAAAATTTTCAGCGTAGCTTCTTTGGATAGGGGTGGGGGGTAATCAAAAATTTACGTATTTTATTGGGGTGAGGGGGGTGAGGTTACTCTAGAAATTTGACGAATTGTTAACAAGGGGGAGAGGGGAGGTAAAAATTTCAAAAAATTTGTTGACGTAAATAATGGACAGTCCCAAGGTAGGCCAAGTACTGAGTGTTCCGTGTTACCTTTGGTTTATATAAGCATTTCTTCAAGCTCATTATACAATCTAAAAAGGAAAGAAAAAAAATCATTCGAAATCCATATTTATAATAAATAAAAAAAAGCATTCCATTTTCTCTTGTAAACGTAAATATAAAGAGCCTACAAATCAGTACATAAACATTAACAATCAAAACATATTCAAAGTATGGATATGTAATATTAATATTGCAATATGCCCTCACACAACTCACCCCTTTTTTACAAAAGTCCCCCTCCCTCCCCTCTTTAAGATGTTGAACGAAGCTCGAATTTTTATTGTTTTTTTATTAAATTTATATGGCATTTTTATGAAATTTTTATGACAACCTTTTGTAGTACTGACAATAAAATTAAAAATATATGATTCACCCTAGTGTATAGGTAGCCCATGATCCAGGAAAACCATGACCAAAGTCATGGTTATCCTATCCTTTCCTGGGTCTATGACTTTAATCAATCTGCCAAAAATATTCAACAGTATAACATAAATATAATATTTTAGTAGGTTTTAATTTGGTAGACATTTAATGCATTTGGATTTTAGTTAGAGTTTCGCATTTGTGAGTTTATGTTTATTATAAAATAATCTCAATATACGTTTTTAGTTGAGTAATGTTTTTGGAAAAGTATTGCCTTTTTATTTAGGTTTTTATTTCTAATTAAATATTTCTACAATTTGTTATAGATCTTTTTTTTTTAAACCCATAGAAGCTAGTGAGTAACTAGGTACGTCTGTTGCTTATTATTGTTAATTCTTGATTGGATTTAAATATTGGTACAACTTGACCTGTTTTGTTGAATGTTTGTATAACTGACAAATATTCAAAACCAGCCAATAATATTTAATAAATAGCTTCAGATCTATCCTTGTACTCCCTACCTTCTATAAACTTCTTCAAATAGTAATCTATATCAGGTTGTGATAGTGTGAACAGAAGTGTTATTTAAGACTATAAGCAGTGCTAAGAATTCATCGAAAACTTTATGTTCATATCAGAAATTAGCTTCAACAGTATATGATCTAACAGTACTTAATTCGTCTTAATCACGAACAGTATTCAACAAATTTATTGCTTAGTATGGTCATATAAACTAAATTTTACTAAAACTATGTTAAATTGGCGTATAGACGTTCAAAAAAACATATTAAAAACGGTTATTTAATATTAGGTGTATAGCAACAGCTATATTTTACAATATCTTTCCCCATCGCTCATTTTATTATATGATGTCAATCTGTAAAATAACATGGCTGATGTTATTATATAGATTGACATGATTTTTAAGGGTCAAAAAATTTTAATTTGACCCTTAAAAACCATAAAGTGCCAGTGGTGACATAAAATTTTTGTTCGACCATACGTCAATATGCTTAGTCTCAAATCAATATATTTTGGGCTAATCCACTGTTTCAATAACTATGGAAATATATCATGGTAAAATTCACAATTAACAAAAATTAAAAAAATTTATAGGCTACAAATACACTTTCGCCATATTTTGAAAATAAACGAGAACTTGAAAACCTCTAATGAGAGGTATGAAAATGATGAATATATTTGAAATAAATATTTATCAGAATATAATTTTTATTTATAGACGCTACAACAACTTTCTCCGAGCAAACTTCAACAACATGTTTTAAATAAATCTAAATAAAAAGTCTAAAATAAAAACTATAAATTGCCTTGGAAATGTAAAAATGGAAATGTAATAAGCTCTCAGAAATTTATATATCTTATCGAGGACCAAAATTATGGAATGACTGTTAAAAGGAATATAAATTTATAGTGAAATTTTTAAATTCTTCTAAATTTCCAAAAAAAAAGAAATTTAAAAAATTTGATTATAAGAAAAGCTTTGTCTTTTTTTTTTTATTTAATTTATTTTTGTCTTAACTATTTTTTTTATTTTTGTATTTAATACTCTTTTGTCTTTTTTACCATTACGATATATTATTTAAACTTGTACAAAGGGATTCTATGAAAAGAATGCGATCCTTATCTTCTTTGAGCCTCTATCTGCTTTACTCAATTTTGTTGTAAGTCCAGTACATACTTTTATATTTTATTTAATGGTGTCTATATGCGTACGTACGATGTAAAAGTATTAAAAAAAAAAAAAAGTTAGTACATACATATCAAACAAATGCCCTAAAGAGTTCACCCCCGACCCCTAATATGAGAACAATAAACTAATAGATATTTTTACTATATTACATTAAATTTAAATTCATCAACAGGTTTTAAATTTTATCAAGTAATTGTTTATAGACCAAAGATAAAGATTTTCTTTTCAATATAAGGAACCTTTGAATTTTAAACTGTCGTAACTTTTGAGCTCTCAAAGATTATTATATGGGATTATTAAGTATTATTAAGTATTGGATAGTAAAAAGTAATATTTTTTTAACTTCTAGATATGGTGTTTAAGGCAAACTCTTTTTGGTATTTTTATTTTGATTTGACGTTAGCATAAACATACTTGAGTTTGGAATTTGTAAAATATCTGAATATGTTGTATCTGAACACAAAAAAATCCAATTAGCGCCACTGTACACCGCACAGTGGGAAATCACATAGCCAAAAATCAAAAAAGTGACTTAGTTCAATCATTATGTCTGATGGTGGGTTTTGTTACTAATACCCTCACTAAGAATTTTTCAATTTATGAAATTCTAAATGTGTTAGGCTCAACGGTAGTGGTTTCTTGAAGTTAGGTTTTTAATAAATTTTCGATAAAAACTCTCAAGATGCTGGGTTTTAGTAATTACTGTTTTTTTAATATATAGATCATTGAAAAATTGAGAATATACACATCATTGGAAAGGTTACAGTATAGACTGTTAAAAAAAAAAAAAAAATTCTTAAATAAGTTGGTAGTACAATTTTTAGCATCGAAATTAAAAATTTCATCACAAAAATACTAAATTTTAACTTTGATGAAGAATTTAAAAATTGTTTCAATTTGTACCTTTACCATATTTTGATATTTTTTAGTCTATAGTGTCTACTAACTACCCTGAGAAGTGTAGCTGCGATCATCCGCAATTTTTTAGCGCTAAATAAATTTTGAAAAATTGATGTTTTTTTTTAAACAAATTAAAAACTTCTTTAAATAAATATTTTTTTTTTCATTCATTACAAAAAGTAAAAAAAAAAAAACTACTTTAAGGCAAAAACTACTTTAAGACCAAAGTAAATTTGTTTTTGTGTTGTTATTAAAAGGAAAAAAATTATTTTTTATTTTATTTTCACTAGTTTATGGTTTTAAAATACATAACTAATTTAAGAAAAAATAATTCTAAAGTGCCTTTTTAATGTCCCGCTAATCGACCAAAAACTACATGAATTTCTAAATGTTGTTAAAACCTTCTTTTTACTCTGCAAGTTTATTGTTGTGAACTAAAATAATGGAGGGAGTCAATTTAATGTTTATATAATTTTATATTATGTTTTCAGGTTTCGAAAAATACTATTGAAAATGTAAAAAATGGGTTTAAATACATTGTTACTAGGATTCAAGTCAGAGAAGACAAAACAAATGTATTAAGAAAGAGATTTAAACTAACTCTTGCAAAGTATGTTGCACTATGGCATGCATCATATCAAAAAAAAAAAAGAAATTCTAGATAGTATGATTCAAGTTAGGCTTAAGTAATTTTTTTAAAACAATTGATTTAGTTGAATCACCAAGTAATCAAAAGAGTTTAATAAATCAATCAGCAAAAGAGGTCGACCAAGAAAAAGGCCTGATGAATCAAGTTCTCGAACCAAAAGACGATTTATAGCAAATATATCATTTGATTCAAAAACGGAATCCATCAAAATATTGTTAGTGGCTCAAAGAACAGCATTTAACAAACGTGACTGTAATTAAGTCAAATTACTTAGTGTCGTTACAAAGAAAGCTTTACGAATCTTTATTGCTTTACTCTCAGCTAACCACATTGCAAGAGAAAATGACGTCTGAAGAAGCTTTTGTATATTTCGTCGATAACAAACTTTCAAGAAGTATTTATGAAAATACCCATAAAGAACCACCATGCAGATTTCTATCTAGTCGAGTAACTTCTAAAATAAAAAACGAGTGCTCACCTTTAAAAACATCCAATGAAGTTACTGAAACAAAGGCCAAGATTAAACTACAGGATCTTATGTATCACACATCCAAGTGGCTTGCGAAACTACAGGAAAAGAAAACTTTAAATAATTGGATTGTAAATTTAATATGATCATAACTTTCAGAAAATAAAAGATTATTCGATGAAAGTTGAAACCTGTCAACGAATTTAAGTTTAGTGTAAGATAGTGGCAAAAATCTTTTTTTGGACTCATTGCCCTCATATTTAGGTGCGACAGGATATTACTTTTTGGGGTATTTTTGATCTCGGGCTACAATCACCGCAACTTTTTTGCAAACCATTATACTTTGATTTAAGCATGAACATAGCAAGTTTGGATCCGAGGAAAATCATCCATTATTTAAACAATGTCTAAAAGTATCACATATAAAAAATCTTATTGGTGAGCCACTACTTAAGTGGATTTCCCCAGCCTCTTTGATGCTCCTATAAGCAAGTTAAACACAAAAATAAAAATTATTATATTAAGTCTCTATTTTACTCAAAAAAAGCCTTAATATCCACATAAATACAACGATTATTTTTTTGGCTACATATTTCAATGGAATATTCCCACTGTGCACCGGTCAGAGTACTCAAATCACAATTTCGATAAAAGAAATGGATTGCTTGAGTACAACAAACTACTTGAGTCCAAGAACCTATGACTAGATGTATAGGGTAGATTAGGGTAATATGAGCACCTTGGTAATATGAGCACCTTGCTAATATGAGCACCTTGGTAATATGAGCACCTTGGTAATATGAGCATACTTAAAGATTTATTAGATGTAAGCAGTGAAGTTAAAGTTGCTTTATGTTTTTCGAATTGACTTTATGTGGTAATAACAGGAATCAGTACAATTAGCGTAAATTTATACGCAGTAATTAGCGGATATCATCTAATTAAAACGCTTTTATATTTTTTGCTTTGTTAAAAAAAATCATCACGCGTGAATAATTTTGTGGCGCGATATTTTGGTGCTAAAATTATGAAATTAATTTTTTCATAAAGAAAAATATATTAGCTAAAAATCCAATTCATTTTTGTTTAAATAATAATGCATAGAAACATTTATTTTTGACTTTATTTAAAGATAACATTTTTGTGTAATATGAGCATGCTCAATTACCCAGTGCAATGAGCATGAGTGTAATATGAGCATGCTGATTACCCAGTGCTTTTCATTGAAATTGCTTAGTTTAAAGTCCTAAAATAGCAGTGGTTTTTAATTGCTTCTTGAATAAAAACAAAACATAGTAAAAAATTTTAATATATAAACAATACTAAATATTTTTCTGTAACTTAAATTTAAAAAATTTTAATTTTTATTGTTCAAAGGTTTGAGTTAACAAAATTGAAAAAACAATGTATAATTTTTTTTTTTTGGCGGAAAACATAGTAGTATTGTTTCAACAAAATGTAGCTTAAAATTTGATCTTTTAATGATTACCAAGGGGTCAGGGTAATACGAGCACTTTTTCTACTTATTTAAAACCTCTGTGTTTTTAAGAAAAAATGTCAAGTACCCAAATATCTAAATAGATTATGAATAGAGATCCCTAAAAATTGTTTATTTGCAAAAATTTTGGATCCAGCATATGTATTTTTGAAAATAATCCAATTTTTGCTTCAGGTGCTCATATTACCCTAATCTACCCTAATATTACTGCTTCCCATTTTTTGCTAACTTTTGATATGTTCTGACCATTACGCATTGGTTTGCTACCAAATTATACAAATCTGACTTAACTGTTAAATGTTGCAATTTTCAGACCTATTAAATCAGGATAAAGACTTTGAACCATCTGAAAAAAGATTTTAAACAAAAAAAATTATTTTTTATTTTTATTCTTTATATTCTTGATTCAGGCGTTGCGAGTGGGTTTATTTGAGTGTCAGGATCAAATTTAAGGATTAGAATTAATCATTGAGTTAGGCGAACCTGACCGTTGTCTTAAACTTATTCGGACCAGCTATGACCTTAAATCTAATCCTAATCATGACCCTTATCACAATAAACTTTGCCTTCACTTTTAAAGCATACCTTTAAACCATTTATGTCGTTATAAACGCGAATAATCGCAGCAAAGTTGTTAGTATTACTTTACGTCTTTATGTCGACGTCTATTTTAGCCATGTGTGCTCATCAATAAGGAAGGCAACTTATGTTGACTTGAAGACTTTCAGAGTTTATTGCTCTTGCTCGGTGCTCTGTGGTCTTCGTTAGGTCCGTTAGGACCGTTAGGTCTTCTTAAAGCAAAATAATTTGTGCAGTAGAGTATAAAATTGTGTGCCCGCGTGCAGTAAAACAAAAAGTTACGTGAAAGTGTGCATACTAAGAAAAAATGTCTTTTCTTTTATGCATATTTTAGTTTGGTATTTTTCTTATATACTGTCTAGCAAATTAACGTTGTTTTTCTTGAAAGAAAAAGTATGAAAAAGTTATAAAAGAGTTGCGCAATTTAATTATTATCTGATATTTAAACGTTATGTATAACTGATCAGATTGCTTTACTGAACAATTGCTAAGTAAACCAATTTGGTTAGATTACGATTAGCATTGTTCAAACTTTTATTTTATTCAAAACTAAATAAATCTAACAATTTAAGCCAAAACTCAAACAATGGAATCCCCCTGTGAACAGATTTTCACAGCATATGACATTGTAATAAAAAAATAACATTAAAAAAAAACCTCGCAGTTTTTATATAGAAGTTATCACTCAGTCCATATTTAAGTTGACGATATTCAGCAAACTAACACCGGAAATTAAACACTTACAAAGTAAATTTTATAATATTAATTATATTTATATAATTATATTATGTATAATCTTTCTAATATTAATTAAATATTATTTGTTGTAACAAATACTATTCAGAAATATTCAGAAATCAAAACTATTTAATCCTACAAAAGTTGAATATTTTTTTCAATAAAATACTTAGTATAATGCAATTAAACTTAATTTAACAGATTTCCAAGAATTCAACTCGAAGTTATAAATAAACACTCAAAAATAACAAGTTAAACAATAGAATCTATCAAAAACAACTTACGTTTCACCAATGATTATGCACAATTTTTAAAGAACAATAAGGAACAGCATAACCAATGGTTAACAAAGTTTTACTCTGTCGTATTAATAAATAAAAAGTCAAGAACTTAAGTTATATTGAGAAATACTACGTATTGTATTGTATTGCGAAATATAAAAATGTCTTAGTTGTTAAAAAGTAGTTAAATTTTTTTATTCCGTGATTTTTGGTTGAAATGAATGAAACAGAGCATAAAAATGAAACTATATGTATATTTGAACAACCATACAAAGTAACGTTAATTTTTCTTCTAAGCTCAACTTCTGTTGTAGCAATTATTGAAAATGTTTTTTTTTTGTTTTGCTGTTTACTTCAATAAAAACCTTCACTCAAGATCAAATATTTTAGTTGTAAGTTTAGCTGTTACAGATATAATTATAGCCGCTATTTTGCCTAACCTTGAATCCGCCTATTTATACTTTTATCCATCATGGCCTATTGGTAGTCTGGGAACGAGTGCTCTTAATTTAATATGGGTTTTTTCACTTGTTTGCCCGTTCGTTACAGTAACAGCTATAACGATTGAACGTTATGTTATGATTGCGGGAAAATCAAGTTGGAAAGTCTTTTTCACAAAAAGAATATATATGGTGATTGTTATTTTTATTTGGCTTTATTCTTTCATCTGTTGTTTAGTTACAGCTGTTACTATGGAACCAGCACATAAAAATAAATATATTTGGAACGTGAATCAAACTCTTTACTATATTCTACTCGGCTTTCATATTATAATTCCTTTGTTGTTATTACCTGGGCTTTATTATAAAATGAAAAACGTTTCCCAATATTCTCTTAAAAAGCTAATGAAAGAAAAAGAAAATGACGTCAATCTACACAGGCAAAGAAAAGAAATGAAACTAGCAAAGACAATTTTCATTATTATAGGAGTCATGTATTTAGTATGGTCCCCAGTAGTAATTATAGAAATTTTGTATAACCTTGAGTTTAAAGTGTGTGTTATTTCAAAAATTGGAGTGATCAGTTTATGGTTAACATGCATAAATGGATGTCTAAACCCTTTGGTTTACTCCTACAGAAATGCAGAAGTAAAAAGGTTTGCAAAAAACGCAATTAAACTTATTGTAAGATATTCGTAATAATGAAATAAAAAACCTATTAATTTTATATTTTGTATTTTTATCACAAATTTATGAATTTATATATATTTTAATATACAGTTCTGAAAACAATCGAACACTTCTATAAAATTCATTTTGACAAATTTTTAATATACAAAACAATATTAAAGATCAGATTTCATTCGTTGTGTACAGCTTTAAGCAAATGTTTTTATTTTTAGAAGCATGATTGTCTATATATATATATATATATATATATATATATATATATATATATATATATATATATATATTTATATATTTATATATATGTATCCCAGACAGCAAGCTTGAATTGGTCAAATATAAGTTTTAACATTGGCAACTTTATTCTGTTGGGCCAACATTTAGCTAATGTTTTTTTTCGACGTAATATTTTAATTATCCAAATCTGTTTTTTGGAAATATCGTAGTATGTTGGACCAACAATTGTCCAATGTAGTCAATATTTTTCAATATTTTTTCGGTTCAATTTTTTCCTACAAAAATCTTATGCTGTAGTTCTGTTGAATTTTCGGCCAATTTATTTGTGGATCATTTTTTTGATATATTTTCAAAACTTGTTGCATAACATTTTAAAAAAATGGTATTGTTTTACAAAATAAAGAAATGTTTTGATATTAACTTTTCATTTTTTCAAATTAGAAAATAAACAAAATAGGCTATATTTATTAATCTTCAAAGAATCTTAGAAGGTTATCTCATAAGAAGTCAAATTCATGAGGATAATGCAGGGGCGCCGCCAGCATTTTTTGGTCTTTGAGATAGCTAACTTCCAGACATGGAGCAAACTCCAAACATTTATATATTTATACTTATGTCAAATAAGGATGCTTTGCAAAAAATTGCGATGATTGGAGCTAGGGAACAATAAAGCCCTTAATGTTTGTAAAAATAATATTTGTACTATTTTCAACTAGATTTATAATTATCGATAAATTTTAAGTTTCAAAAAACTTTTAAGTTTTAAAAATATACCACTAAAATGATCTGCAACTACATTGGCCGAATATTGGCTCAACAGTGCTACAGCATTAGTGTAAAAACTATTTATATATATATGTATGTATTTATGTATGTATGAATGCATATATGTATGTATCTGGATATGTGCACGTTTATATGTGCGTATGTGTATATGTGTGTACCTTTGTACGTGTATGTGCATATTCATAAACCTTTATACCAGAAGAATAGCATTGTACAAATATATCACAGAAGAGTTAACATTATTACAGACGAAGGAAGAATATGATATTACATTACAAGTATTTAATTAATATTTATCAATACAATAAAGATCAATATTATAAAACGAAAAAAGTAACATCTTAATTAATTATACTTTACTGTTGACCTTGTACATATACTTGAAAGAAAAAAAAAACATGCAACTCATGGAGAAATTAGTCGTAGACATAGAAAATGAAGTAGAAAAACTCAATTGAAATATCAAGTGATTATTGAATGAAGATTACTTGACCATATTTTTTGATTTTAAGAAAGTGAAATTTATCTAAAAATCACAGATAAAAGTTGCATGAGACAGTCGTTTGGAAGGCTGTGTAGTTTCGTTGCAAGCACCTTTAAGCAAGTAACTTAAAACTATTACGAAAGAAATGTCTAAGTTCAACAGTGTTTCTTTTTGAAAAGACCTTAAGGTCTTTTCAGAGTGTCGGCGTTCTTTTAATTTTTCAAGTGTAATTTTTCTCTTTAATATTGGTATCTTAAACGTTTATTTTTTAAATCATGTAATCAAGAACGAAAAAATAAAAAATTAAACAAATTCGGACGCTGTTTTTTATTCAAAAATTAGACAATTTTGGACGCTTTTAGTTGGCAGTCGGTAAAAGTCAGCCAACGAGGAATTTTTTTTTTTTAAGCGTATGCATAGTTAATTCATAGATTTTATCGGTTATTTTTCGTTTTAATGATTTTTAAACTTTTTTCTTTCAGATTCTTATTCACAGATTTTCATATTATGGTTATGGTTTTGTTTTAAAACGAAACCAAAAGAAAGTTTTAAAAAGCGTTTTAAAACGAAACCAAAAGAAAGTTTCGTTTTAAAATGAAACCAAAAGAAAACTTAAAAAGTTTAAAAATCATCAAACTTGATGATTTTTAAACTTTTTAAATAATTTTTCTTTTGGTTTCATAAACATTATATATAATAATGTTTATAAAAAATATTTATAACTATGTTAAACATTTATGATAATTTAACTTATCAATTTAATCAAAATAAAAAAATGTTTTTTTGTTTTCATAATCATTAGTTACAATCAGGGCCGCCGTTGGTAGTCGAAATTTGCCGACTGGCTATCCAAATTTATCTAAAAGAGTCAAATTTGCCGACCAAATGTCGTTCATTTGGTTCATTTGACAAATGAACAAAAAAATAATTGATTGGGGGAGGGGGGCACACACAAACACCCATCGCGCTGGCATTGTTTACAATAATGTATATGTAATCAAAACGTATTTTTAGCATAAAATACCGTTTTTAGCATCTTATTTAGTTCAAAAAAAAATTCCAAATCTAAATCAAATAATATTATTCACTACTCTCTTTGTATTTACTGTTGATTCGTTATGATTTCGGTATAAGTTTGTGTTTTTCATACTTTTTGTAGAAACGCGTACTCCATATATAAACGTGTATGAAATTATGAGCGTTTATGAACATATATGAAGAGTATGAACAACTTTAGTGTTGACATCGTGCTTAAGTGTGCATGTTATGTTAATAAGAAAACAAATTAAACTCAAGTAATGAACCCAGGATTTTAAACGCAATATTTAAAGATTTCACTGAACTTATTTTTTATTTAGTGATTTACATTTACAAGATAAGAAAATAAGATTAGTTACAAGATAAGTTTCCTAATTCAAATAATTAATGAAAATAAAAAAATTACAAGATAAGAAAATAAGATTAGTTACAAGATAAGTTTCCTAATTCAAATAATTAATGTAAAAAAAATTTACAAGATAAGAAATTAAGATTAGTTACAAGATAAGTTTCCTAATTCAAATAAAAATGAAAAAAAAAAAAGTTTACAAGATAAGAAAATATAATTAGTTACAAAATAAGTTTCCTAATTCAAATAATTAATGAAAAAAAAAATTTACAAGATAGAAAATAAGATTAGTTACAAGATAACTTTCCTAATTCAAATAATTAATGAAAATGAGTGCGACATATACCAAATTAAATGTATTGCTAACCTAATTAGAAAAAAACGGATCATAAAAAACTTAAAAATTCAATCAGATTCTGTTAACCTTCTAATGTATTATTATAGTGGATATTATAGCGGATATTATAGCGGACCATCTCTATCCCCAAATTTTAGTAAAATATTTTGGGGATAATTATTATTATATTACAAATCAATGACATTATTAAAAAAAAAAAAAAAAACTTGATATTCGGAGTAATTTATACTTCGAAGTTATTTATAAATTGTTCGAATTCTAGATTTTGGATTTCAAGTTGATTAACGCGTTTCTTCTTAACAATACCATTAATGTTTTTCTTATTTTTTATAAATTTTAAAAACATAAAATCTTAAAAACATTATTTCCGAGTTTTTAGGTTGATATCGTTCATTACCATTACTAGAACATCGTGTTTATTTGTTTTATTTATTTTTATTTTTTTTATTTTTTTTTGTTCTTTTCTTGAATATTCAATATAGTTATACAATAAGATAGTTAAGATAAAAATCGTTATACAATAAAAGAAAATATATACAAAAAAGAAAGAACGCGGAGACTCGCAGAAGACCTTCAGGTCTTATCATCGAGAACCGCTCGTGAATATTAAGTACATTAAATTAACATGAAGTATAAAATCTAAACAATGTCGTATTAAAAATTAGCGAGAACGTAAATTTCGTAATAATATATAAATAAAATTGGAATAAAGAATTTGTTGATACTCTTATATATAAATACAAAAATATTTTAAAAAGTACTGTTTTCACAAACACATAAGTTATGGATCAGATATAATATTTATATATTACCTTATGTAATAAACTTCATATTCATTTTTAAAAGAATTTAAAAATATAAAAAAATGTCTTCAAAAGACAAAACAATTTCTTTTAGTTTTTTCTTGAATGAAAGATAATTCCATTCATGGGAAAAATCAAAATTTTTTAAAACTATTTTGTTCCATAGAAAAGCTCCTCGATATGAAATACATGACTTTCCAAAATTAGTTAAAGATAAAGGTTGCTGAATTTGATTATCATTTCTTAAGTTATATTTATTTTTATCTTTTAAGGTATATAGATTATGAAAAGAAACTGGAGATTTGTTGGTTTTACACTTGAACATAAAACAAAGTATATTAAAAATATTTAGCTGATAAATATTAAGAATTTTCATTTGAAATAATAATGGTTTGGCATGAGCAAATCGATCTTTATAATTGATAAGCCGAGCAACATGCTTCTGCTGACGATAAAGAGGTAGCAGTTTAGATTTATTGGTATTACCCCAAGCAATATTTGCATAATGTGCATTAATCCTTATACGATTAGTCTGATTCTGTTGTATATTAGACTAAATATATTTGTCAAAATACAAAATTGCATTAAAATTTCATACAAAATTTATGGATACCGATCAAGAAAGAGCTTATACCTAAGAAAAACTGCCATTGATCTATCACAACATATCATATTATTTGCCTATGATGTTAATTTCACCTAAAGTACAAATTTGTTTAAAATCGTAATCAAGTGTCTACAAAAAAATTTGAATTTTGAAAAATTAAAAAAAAAAGTTTAAACTTTGGTTTTTCAGCTCAGAAACATTTTCATATTATGTTACGCAAATACTCTGCGCAAATACGAAACTTGCCGATGATTATTTTTTATATAAAAAAAATAAATTTGAAAAATAAATATAATTAATTCCCATTAAAAAATAACTTCTTCAAAAAAGTAAACTTTTATAATAATAACTTCTTCAAAAAAGACAAGATCGTTAATTGAAATTAAGTATTGGTCAGTAAAGTATTTCACAGACTTTATTATATTTTGAAATTACCATAACTGCACCGAGCGACCCGAAAACGTATTTTTATGCTTATTGTAATGTAAATAACCGCAAACTATTTGTTAAAAAGATATACGTGTAATGAAAACAATGCGTTGTTTTCCAGTTTTACTTTTGTCACCCGTATATCAAAGGCCTTCAACTCTTGGGTATCTTGTATATCAGGATACAGAAATTAGTTATATAAATACAAAAAAGTTATTTTAACAATATGTAATAAAGTAATAAATATATGTATTACTAAGTATTAATTTATATAAATGATTTTTGCAATGCATCTTTAAAACTGAATTCAGTCATGTTTGCTGATTGTACAAATCTATTTCTTACAAACAGTGATATCAAGAAGTTATATGCAGATATGAATATTGAACTAAATAAAGTAAATAATTGGTTTAGGGCTAACAAACTCCCACTTAACACAGAAAAAACAAACTATATATTATTCCACAAAAAAATACAAGAAGAAAACCTTCCTCTTAAGTTGCCTGACCTTATATTAAATTAAAGCTTAATCAAAAAACAAGCCAGTATTAGATTCCTATAATGAAAGATACGAAAATGATGGATGTTTTTGAAACAAACATCTATCAGCATTTAATTTTTATGTATCAACTCAATAATAATATCTCTCCTGCAAACTTTAATGACAAGTTTGAAATAAACATAAATGAAAACTATTATCTAAGAACAAATATAAGTAACACATATAAACTGCCTCAAAACATTAATAAATATACTGAATATAGCATTGCATATCGAGGGACAAATATATGGAATAGTTATCAAAAAGGATTTAAATGTATGGCAAAGTCATTAAGTTCATTTAAGTTTCTAATAAAAAAAGAAATTTTTAAAATTTGAGAATCTTTTGTGCTTAAAGGAATCACCAAGGAATTTTATTTATTTTTTAATTTTTTAATATTTTATCTTTATGTGATTTACTGATTAGCGCAGCAGTTTTATGCCCATTAGAGTTTTTAATTTAATACTGTAAGTACTCTATGTAAGGTGTATATAGGGGCTCTATGAAAAGATTGCGATGACGTATTGTCATCTTCATCTTCTTTGAGCCCCTGTCTGTTTAACTCTTTATTTTATAAAGATCATTGTAAAAAGAATAGTGTTTTATTTTATGTCTTCTGTGTCTTCTTTGTTCTACGGACATATTTTTTTTCTTTCTTGAATATATTTTTGTTTGATTATTTATTGTTAAACGGCAAAATAAATGTAAAAAAAATAAATAAATAAATAAAAATTATATCTAAACAATAAATTTTAAAGTTTGTATTACTTACGTCAAGTTCATCTCTTATATTAGAGATAATATCGAATAATTATATAATATCGATAATTATCAAATTCTAAAAGCATCATTTTATGAAACTTTCTCGCAATTGTTTTTAATATAATTTTTTATAACAAATATCTATAAAGTAATTACTTTTTACCATATGTTAACCGTCGACTTAACCAAAAATGTAACAATTGTATTCAAAAAACAGTTATTTTTTAAAATTCTAGTAAAATGTATTTAATAAAAAATATTTACAAAACTTTTACATAATTTTATGATTTAATTAAAATTTTTACATTAACCACAGCATGTATTATTTTTATTATTATTAGCAAAAGCATTTAAGTTAATGTATTTTTTAAATTTTGATACCGTATTCAATCACTTTTTCTTTCCAATCAGGGCCGTCCCGAAATGATCTTAAAGAGGGAGGTGGAGTAATATATCTGTTTTTTGCAAAACGCTCAATTAATTTTTTTTTATAGAAAAAATTAATTAAACATTTTGCAAACTGTTTTACTTCCGGATTTCTGTAGGAGTAAACCAGAGGGTTTAGACATCCATTTATGCACGTCATCCATAAACTGAAAACTCCAAGTTTTGAAACTATACACTCTTCAAAATGTAAGTTATACAAAATTTCTATCATCACTACTGGAAACCATACTAAATACATAAGTCCTATAATAATGAAAATCGTCTTTGCTAGTTTCATTTCTTTTTTTTGCCTGTTTAGATTAATGTTGTTTTCAGTTATTTTCATGAGTTTTTTGAGCAAATTTTGTGAAGCACTTTTCATTTTATAATATAGCCCAGGTAATAACAACAAAGGAGCTATAATATGAAAACTAAGTAAAATATAGTAAAGAGTTGGATTCACGTTCCAAATATACTTATTTTTATGTGCTGGTTGCATAGTAACAGCTGTAACTAAACAACAGATGAAAGAATAAAGCCAAATAAAAATCACAATGACCATATATACTTTTTTTGTAAAAAAAACTTTCCAACTTGATTTACCCGCAATCATAACACAACGTTCAATCGTTATAGCTGTTACTGTAACAAACGGACAAACTAGTGAAAAAATCCATATTAAATTAAGAGCACTCGTTCCCAGACTGCCAATAGGCCATGATGGATAAAAATATAAGTAGACAAGCTCGAGGTTAGGCAAAATGGCTGCTATAGTTATATCTGTAACAGCTAAACTTACAACTAAAATATTTGATTTCAAGTGAAGTTTTTTATTGAAGGAAACGGCAAAGCAAAAGAATGCATTTTCAATAAATGCTACTACAGAAGTTGAGCCAAGAAGAAAAAATAATGTTACTTTGTATGTCTCTTCAAATATGCAAATAGTTTCATTTTTAAATTCTGTTCGATTCATTTCTAACCAAAATCGACCAATAAAAATATTGAATTAATTATAAATGGATTATAACGATTATTTTTAACAACAAAAACATATTGTGCTATATATCGCAATATCGCATCATGACTTCAATTTTTGACCAATTTTTCTTTAATTTTTCTTTAAGACAAAGTAAAACATTATTAATTATTGGTTGCTATGTTGTTCCACATTGTTTTAAAAAGTTATGAATAATTATTGGCTATAATTCCGAAAACATAAGTTGTTTTAAAAGCTTCCATTGTTTAAGTTTTTTTTATATACGAGTGTTTATTTATAATTATTAAAAGACTTGAAATTTTGAAAATCTATAAAACTAAACTGGCTTTTTAACAATAATTGTATAAAAATATATATTCTTATTCAAAGTAAGAAAAAGTATATATAAATAAATTATTAAGTAATTAATTAATGAATAATAGTATATTACGGATGTAAATTTTTTTGTCATTCCGATTCCCGCTGGAATTACAATACAAATTATTTTGCTACAGGGCAAATAAAAAATTATTGTCCTACAAAGAACTAGGTAACTAGAGCTAGAATAGGTAAAAAGTAAAAATTTCACTAACAAATATGTAATTTTATTTGCAGTAATCAAAAACGTAAGGATTTCTAAAAATTTAGGAACATTGTGATATGAAAAGAATTGCTATCTAATTTTGGGCATAAAACTAGCTCTATTTTCATCAAAAATGTTACCAGCTTCTGAGAATAGTCTCATTTTAAATGTTGCTAAAATTTTAAATAGTTAAAAATGTAAAGGATGCCTAATACAGTATATATTTCAATTTTAACCTAAATGGAAAAATAGAAAACTAACAAATAATTTTGAACATAAATATTATGCAGAGTATAACTTTCAATATATAAAATTATAAGAAACAAATAAAATTAACATTTTTATTATTATTATTATTTTTAACAACAATCATTATTATATATTTCAAAAACAAATAACATTTACATGTATCCAGTTTTTATAAATGTCCACCACAAATATTTACAATATATAAAAAGCGTTAACAAGTTACATATTAAATTTAAATGAAACGAGAATTTTTAATTAATTTTACTTTCAATCTTGAATTCTTGTTTTGTCCAGAATTTTATTATCAATTCCAGAAAATTTGATTCGGGTCGTAATTCAAAATTTCCATTCCGGTACACCCCTAGTATATATTGATAAATATAACAAGCCGCTTTGGAATGTTATACGATGAAAAACAAGTTGCATCAGTTGTATCAATGTTATTAAATTAACGTCCAACCAGTGCTATGTGTTTGCATCCCCAGCAAGAGCCCTGGTTTCCTTAGTTGCACAAACATAGAAGTCTCCACTGCAGAATATAGCTTTACTAAAAAGGAATCTGTTGCTTTGGTATTGGCCATTGAAAAGTTACATTTTTATTTGCATGGAAAAAGCTTTAAGATTTTAGCGGAACACACCTCTCATTTTTTCTTCCGGCTCTAAAAAATTGACGTATTGTAATATGGTAAATCAAATTGCAGACATACGATTTTGACGTAATATTTCAAAAAAAAAGGAGAGAACATTGCAGAACATCTCTAGAAACTGTCCAAATAAAATACATAGTGAGTCCAAATGAAATACATAGTGAGATAAATGAAAATAAAGTAGCAGCGTATGTAAATTACTTAGTAACAAAAATGGCACCCAAATCAATATCAATCGAAGATATAAATATGGAACATAAAGCACATTAAAATTACATTTTTAAATACACAAGCAAACAGTATATATATTTTTATCTTTTTTTTCATATATTTTTACAACAACATAGTTTTAACAATATATACTTTTATTACAAATAGTTTTAACAATATATACTTTTATTACAAATACAATCAAAATGCTTCAAAAATAACTGAAATAATATTATGATATATTTGATGTTACAAATTAATAAAACAAAGTGTAATAGTTTTACATTTTATATTTTGAAAAGAGCCTTAAAATAGGAAAATGTCTTATGAAATAAGTCTTAAAAAAGGAAAAAAAAGCCTTTGGTTATGCTGTGTGAAGTCATCGAGAACTCTGTAGTTATGCTGTGTGAAATCATCGAGAACTCTTTAGTTATGCTGTGTGAAGTCTTGTCATCGAGAACTCTTTTTTTTTAAAATAGTTTCATGAAATACTCATAACTATATTATTCTTTTACTTATTATACTTTTCAATATATTTATTACTTATTATACTTTTCAATATATTCATTACTTATTATACTTTTCAATATATTTTCAATAAGTCATGTTATTAAGAAGAAGCATAGCATAAACATAAAATATAACTGCTTGTATCTGAATTGTATCTGATAAGATTAGCTTTTAAGGAATTTATATTTTCAGGAGGGATATAGAGGAATTTTTTGGTATTAATTTGTTATACATGTAAGGTCCACGATATGTTATAGGGAATTGGAATAGTTTTCTTTTTTTCAACGGTACTATATAGCTTCCAGTTACTCTAGTGCTAAATTTATATAATTTAGATTTAAAAAGTTATTTATAAATCGACCTAGAACAGTTTCCATTTTATGTTTGAACATAAACAAAATATTTTGATATATATATGGATTCGGTAAATATTTAAAGCATTCATATGTTGTAGTAATGGGTTTGGATGAGTAAGCTTGTCTTTATAAAATATAATTCTTGAAGCGAGTTTTTGCCGTCTATAGAGAGAACATAATTTAGTTTTATGGGTACTTGCCCATGATATAAATTATACATGCCATGCTTCGAAATTATAAATGCGCACCCCATGCTAACAGGGACGGTTACAGAAACTTTTTATTTAGTTATTTATTTTTTACCTACTTTTGTTATAAAAAGACTTTAGTACCCCCGTCATTTAAATAATTTGTTTTAAATATATTTCGACGTGATTATTCAAATAAATTTTTTCGTTTGACTTCTCCAAGCAAATTGAGACAAAATATCGTCTAACCAAATAAAAATGTTGTTACTAATTTTATACGGGTAATTAATGTAAAACATTTATTTATCAGAGTCTTATAATTGAGATAATAATTTTATACGGGTAATTAATGTAAAACATTTTTTTATCAGAGTCTTGATTGAGATATTAAATATTCATAATTTATAAACATATGTCGCAATAACAATTTATAGCAACGAACCTGCATAAAATACTTAAGGTTTTTAATATCTTTTTTAATATTAAAATTAGCAAAAAAAAAAAAAAACTAAACAAATAACCAAAAAAACTTTGACTAAAAATAAATAAAAATATTTCCAGAGTTTCTTTTGTTATAAGTCTACCTGTGACGTCAAATACTAAAACTTTTATGAATTAAACGCGCTTCAAAGGAATTGCTAAAGTCTGTAGATTGCGACGCATAATTTGAAGTTGAAAAAAATGGAGAAGACGAGCTTAGGCAAAAACAACAACATTTGTTTTTCACGGTATGCATTCATTATTTATTTTTAATCAAAAAAATTTGGTTCAAACCTTTTTTTTTAACATTATCTTTAATATGAACACAACATGTGTTGGGAGTTTGGGATCCCTTTAAAACAGCGCCTGCATACAACAATATTTCCAAAAAATGCATACTATGTCTACAAGTAAAACTTCAAATACTTACACATGCGAACCAAGAATGTTTGTTAAACAAAAAATCGGAATTGATTTCTAAATGCAGGCTCAAAAATAAGTTAATCCTAAAAAACTATAAAAAATAAGTGAGCTCAAATAATAGTTACATTAAATCCCTCCCTTTTTTAAAAATATTTTTATAAAAAAAAGCAAAGTATTCATTTCTAAAGAATTCTTTTTATAATAGTGTCAGTGAACTCCACAAATGTGTGAAAATTTACAGTAGTTAAAACATTTGCGACTTCCTGTAATTAAATTTTTTTTTGGTATAAATTGAAGTTTTATTAATTTGATCATTCATTTCTGATGTCTTTTGATTTTCTATTCACCTCTTGTATGGTTGCTTTTGGTAAGCTATAGAAGCATCTAATATGACAAAAAAAGAATTTTTGTGAAAATAGAGCGGGTTAGCACCCTTGATTCTAATGCGTTTATGCACCTTTGATTCTATGATCAAAGGTGCATACACACACACACACAAAATGTTTTTATATACATATATATATATATATATATATATATATATATATATATATATATATATATATATATATATATATATATATATATATATATATATATATATATGTATATATATATATATATATATATATGTATATACATATATATATATATATATATATATATATATATATATATATATATATATTATATATATATATATATTTATACATATATATACATAAATGTATATATATATATATATATATATATATATATATATATATATATATATACATATATATATATATATATATATATATATATATATATATATATATATATATATATATATATATATATATATATATATATATATATATATATATATATATGTGTATATATATATAAGCATTTATAAACTACTGCATTAAACTCTCACTATTAGATAGTGGGAATTGGCTTTCATTAATTTGCTGATACTTATTTCATTGCTCAATATTGGGCGTTGTTCAGTTATGGTTCTATTTTTTCTTTCGTTATCTCTATCAATTGCCGTGACCTGAAAGCTGCCTTAATACTTTTGTTAGTAGAGATTTCAAACTGAATGAATACAACGTATTTCGCGGACTATTATCGTAAAATAATAAGCTTTTACTAAAACATTTGATTATTAAAAGGTCATTATAGGTATTAAAAGTTAATTATCTATAATGACCTTTGTTTCCTTCCATGTATTGAGTAGGGGAGAACTTGCACCCTTGATCCGTAAGTACCTTTGATCCTATAGCGTTATCTCCATACTTACATAACTTATTAAAGAGGGCTGATGACCAGCGTGTTATAAATGTTGTATCGTCAAAATTAATTGTGTTTTTGTTAAAGAACAGACCACTATTAAATTTATTTTTAAATAGCTTTGATTTTGACGACAAAAGTAATTTTCTTACTTTTACAAAAACCACACATCTTTAATATTTTTTCAAGTTGAATAATTTTGCTTATGTCATATTGTAACTTAACTATTCACCTCTTGTATGGTTGCTTTTGGTAAGCTATAGAAGCATCTAATATGACAAAAAAAGAATTTATGTGAAAATAGAGCGGGTTAGCACCCTTGATCCTAATGCGTTTATGCACCTTTGATCCTATGATCAAAGGTGCATACACACACACACGCACACACAAAATGTTTAACTTTTAAAATAACATGTACATTACGTCATATTGTTTTTTAATATATTTTTTTCTTCTAAAATAAAGCCTTAAAATGAAGATTTTATACTATTTTGTATTTTTTTGTTCTCCTAAAAATTTTATATAATACAATTGTAAAGTATTCAATATATATATATATATATATATATATATATATATATATATAATATATATATATATATATATATATATATATATATATATATCTGTGTGTGTTTGTTAATAAAGAAGACTTTAGTAAGTAAAAATCTTTATAAATGTTTAGCCAAAATTTAGGAATATAGCAAAACTATAAAAATGTGTTTCATTTTTTACAGTTGAATATGGTGTATCATAAAAAAAGAAAAATCGATAGACCACCTAAGATAAAGTTAATGAGAATGATATGCGAGCAGCTGTTAATGCAGTTCTTAATGGTGGTACAGTTTATCGTGTATCTAAAGAGAAAGGAATCATTTTAATGACACTTAAGAGATATGTAAGGAAATGTCAGTTAAATCCAAATACAGTCTGAAAACCTAACTTCATTACCATGCAAATTTACCAACAAAGAAGAAACATCTTTATCAGATTATCTTTTAAGGGCCTCAAAACTTCACTATGAATTTTCAACCGAAACAACACGAAAACTTGCCTATGAATTTGCAATGACTCTTTCTAAGCGCATTCTTAAATCGTGGAAAAGTTTACAAATTGCTGGGAAAAAGTGGCTTTGTGGTTTTATGTTACGTAGGAATGAGTTATCTTTACGAAATCCAGAAGCTACTGGTATGGCACGAGCAACTGCTTTTAATTGTTATACAGTCGGAAAATTTTTCACCAATCTAAAAGATATTCGTCTACGACACAAGTTTTAGTCACAAAACATATATAATGTTGATGAGACAGGTCTCACAACTGTTCAAAAACCAGTTAAAGTAATTTCTAAAAAAGGAGATAAACAAGTTGGAAGGATAACTTTGGCAGAAAGAGGGACATTAGTAACAGTTTGTTGTGCAGTTAATGCAATAGGAAACTCAATCCTCCATTTTTTATTTTTTCAAGAGTTCATTTCAAAAGAAGTATGATAAATGGTGGTCCACCTGGATGTGTTGGGGTTGCAAACCCATCTGGTTGGATGAATGTTGCAATCTTTTTAGAGTGAATGAAACATTTTATTCAAAATTTGAAATGTTCACCAGCTAATCCAGTGCTTTTACTTCTTGACAACCACGAGAGCCATGTTTCAATTGTGTTTTTAGATTTAGCTAAAATAAATTACATAACTATGCAGTCCTTTCCACCACATTGTAGTCACAAGTTGCAGCCATTAGATCGGTCAGTTTATGGGCCACTTAAACGTTATTACAATGCAGCCTGCGATGATTGGATTGTATCTAATCCAAGACCGATGACCATATATGATATAGCTTCAGTTGTAAGGAAAGCCTATGCACAAGCTTTTACTTTGTCTTACATTTCTGCAGGATTGGCTGTAGCAGAAATTGAACCTTTTAATCCAAACATATTTTCTGATAATGAGTTTTTGTCTTCATATGTAACAGATTGTCCAGAAACTATTACTGCTAACCCATTTCCAGGTGTTGTTGCTCCAGTTTCTGCTAGTGTTTATGCCCCAGCTTTTAATCAATCATTGATGTCAAGTCTGTCATCTGGTTCAGCTTGTAGTGTATTGCCTATTCAGCCTATATCTGACCCTGGAAGTTAAGTATCCAGTGTTTCTAATAATATCTCTCATCAAGCAAGTCTAGAAAAAATTAGGCCATTTCCAAAAGCTGGATCAAGGAAATCCATTAAAGGACGTAAACGTCAGCGTACTCGAATACACACAGACACTCCTGTTCGAAATGAGTTAAATAAGCTTCAGGAAATAAAAAAAAAATCTCGAACAAAAAAGAAAAAACCTGAAACGCAAAATAAGATCTTCATGACAAGAAAAAGAAAATTTGATTTTGAAAGTAATGAAAATAAAATGTTGAGTCTCAGTAAAAAAATAACATTTTTTTCATTAATTTTTACTTTTTTAAGAAAGATAAATTTGCAGTAAAACTAATAATAACTTTATTAGTTTTTATTATAGACATTGTTTTGATGACTTAACAAAACAAAACAAAACAAAAAAATTTTTTTTTTGAAAAGTTTTTAAATTGTTATCAGTCTTCTTGATGACAACAATTTAAAATTGATTACATTTATATTTAAACATATTACAGTTATATACACTTTTGATATATACACTTCTGATAAAGCTGCAAGCAACCACCTATAAAATTGGAAGTTACTGGAAGAAAAAATATGAAATTTAAGAAGCAAGATAACAATTAAAAGACAACTTAAAAGATTAAAAACTATATGAATCTATAAAACTGAATCTATGAAACTATAAAAATTCCAAAGAACTGATGTTCGAGAAAAAAAAAAATTCAATCCCTAAAAAAAAAAAGGATTCAATCCGTAAATGTTGAATTAAAAGGATTTCATTACCTTTACCACTTCATCTCGTGATACAATCTGTTTCAAAATATATTACAACTACTTTTTCTGTAAATGTTGAACTAAAAATACTTCTTTTACTTCTTTTTTTTCATAACTCAAAAATTTTATATTAAAATCTGAATGTTTTTGTAAAAAACTGATAATATAAGTGTAAAGAATAACTAAATTAATAATGTTGGCTCAAAAGAGCTATAATTATACTAGTCTATAACAAAATAAAAAAATACATAAAGTACATATAGTATAATACAAAACGTATATGTATATATAAATTATGTATAGTATAATACAACACGTGTATGTATAAAAAAATCATATTAACATAACATTCACCCTTCTCTTAATAGTGTTCAGTTGTATTTATAAGTTGAGTTTTTCTGGTGCTTTAAAAATCCGAGAAGATCTACGAGAAAGAAGGTTGATTGGCTTTATCAGATTTATTTTGATTTCTAGTTCGTTTTCTGAAATTAAAGGAGTTTTATTGCTACCATTAGGGGTTAAGGGATAGTTATCAATAGCTGTTACATCTAAACTGTTGTTTGATTTTTGTACTAAAGGAGTTATTTAGTAGACACTGTACTCACAACAGCTATTAAGTAGACAATGTAGTCTTATGATCATTAGGAAATCTCACATAGGCATAATGAGGATTTGTTTCAATGAGCTAAACCTCATTTACTGAATCTTCATATTTACTTTGCATCGTATTTCTTTTTATAAGTACAAGTCCTAGGTTAAAGAAATGAGGACCCAGATGATGATCTTATTTGAAAATTGAAAAGACGTTCGTGTGGACTAAAATTAGTAGAAGTACATAATCATGTAGAGAGATCATGTAGCATGAAGTGTATCAGGTAAATCTCTTTTCCAGGATGATTTAGGCAGATTTTGATATTTCAGAGTGAGTAATATCGAGTTTCAAATAATTCTATTTTATCTTTCAATTTGCCCATTTCCAGTCGGATTGTAAGGGGTTGTTCTGCTAGTTGCGATCCCTTTTGATAGGAACCAGTGCTTTAATTAAGAAGACATTAATGAGGTTCCACGATCCGAATGGACATAGCTAGCCATACCAAACATGGAAAAAAGATCAGTTAAACAGTTTATTATTGTCTGAGTTGTCATATCTTTTACAGAATAAGCAAATGGAAAACGTGAGTATTCGTCTAGAATTGTTAGCATATATTGTTCAGGGGTTGAAAAAGGTAATGGACCTTTGAAGTAAATAGATATACGTTCAAATGGCTGAGTTGATTAAATTAGGAGCACATCATTTGGGAGATTTTTTTTATTTGGGTTTTATTTCTTTACATATTCTTCAATTTCTACATATTTGTTTTACATCTTCTGCTAAATAAGGGAGATTTCTTGATCGGATAAAATGATGGAGGCGAATAACACCAAGATGGCAAAGTGCAGTATGCAAATCATATAATGATTCTGAACTTATTGCTGCACATCTAACACGAGTAAATCTATCTGGATCACTATTACATTGGCCACGACGATCATGGATATCATATGGAGACAAAGACATTCTCCAACGCATTATCTTATCATTCTTTATTTTACTGCTTGATTTATAATCATACATAAACGCCACAGATCATTAGTCAGTAATAAGAATGAAATGCGACCCAAAAGAAAATGGCACCAATAATTTATGGCTTTGACTATCGCTTGAGCTTCTTTTTCCACTGATGAATAGTATTGTTCACTCCCTTGAAGGATTCGTGAATGGAAGGCAACAGGTCTTCCATCCTGGTTAAGTGTAGCAGATATGGCAAAGTCAGAAGCATCAGTCTCCACAATAAAAGGTATACTCTTATCAATGGTTTGCATGGAAGATTGAACAAGCTCATTTTTTTAAATGTTTTAAATGCTGATATTTGCTGTTGATTGAGTGGAAATTGTGTAACAGAGTTTAAAGGTATAATTTAATCTGAAAACTTTCTTATCCATTTTGCATAGTACGAGAACATTCCGATAATACGCTGTAAAGGTAGGGGTAATTTAATGAGAGGAGCAAGTCTCTGAGGATCTAGTTTTAAGAAGCCATAAGATATACGGTAACCTAAAAAATATAAAGTCTCTGTTAAAAATACATACTTCTCTTCATTAAATGTAATTCTAGCATCAATGGCAGCTAATCTGAACTTAAGTAGATTTTCATCATGTTCTTTCTGATTATTACCACATACTGTAATGTTATCAATGAAAGAAAAGCAGTCAGTTAGCTTATATGTTCAAACAATCAATCAAGTTATCTATTTTGCGTTGAAAACATGCAGATCCATTGGTAACTCCAAAAGGCATTCTAGTATATTGCCACCACCTATTGTCAGCTTCATATGGTCGATCTTTTTTTAATAAAGATATTTGATAGTATGCTGAGCGAAGGTCGAGAGTACTATAAGTTTTGTATTTGTAAATGCTTACAATCGTTTCAATCTTAGATAGAGGATATGCGTCCAAATGGGTATAGTTCTTAATAGTTTCAGAATAATTAACAACCATGTGACGTATAGTCTTTTAATTTATTACTAAGACCTGGCCACGCCAAAGTGAATTACTAGGCTCTATTATTCCTGCTTAGACCAGGCAGTGGATTTTAGATTTAATAAAATCTCTATCTCTTTGAGAATACTTTTTAGATCTAACAGCAATCGGTCGACAATCTTTCGTAAAATTAGCAAATAATTCAGGAGTTAAGTTTTGTTGTTGTTAAAGCTGTGAATGTTATGGGTGGTCTTTTCCCACTATGTTTAATAGTAATACTCTCATGCAAATTTTGAAAATCTGTGTCAAGAATAATATCTATACATAAGTTATCTAGCACATGCAACTTGACTTTGTCATAGATTTTGTTTGGAAGAGTTATTAAAAACATAACAATATCCATCTGATTTTGCTGATAAAGAAGCTAATGCCAAACCAATTACACTCTGTTCATAAATATCCTTTAAATTTAGTAGAGCCAATAGTTTATTGTTAACAAAACTTTTGTTTGTACTCCCACTATTAATTAAAGCTTCTGCTTTATACTTATCATTAACAATGATGACAGACTCTGAAGAGAGAGTTCGCTGAAGCTAATATGGTGGCACAAAAGTAATTATTATCAATTTTAGAAATAGCAACAGAAACATTAGATGACCTGCAAAGTTTTTCAAAATGAACAATCTTTTTACATTTGTGACAGATAGCTTCATGAGCAGGACATTGAGTACGTGGGTGTCTTATGTTTCCACAAAACCAGCACAATTGTTTTGAATTTTTTGTAGCTGCTAAGTGATTATCAGTCGTGGGTTGTTTTTGTACAGATGATTTGATTTCCTGAATAAAGGCAGAGGTACGTATAGTCAATTGTGAGTATAAGTTTGAATTTTATTGGGCCACGTCTAAAGATATAACTTGGTCAAATGCTGAAGAAAGGTCTAGTATCTTGTTTCTAGTAAACGTTGGCGTATAATGTTGGAGAGTACGCCATTTATAAACGCATCGCGAATCATTTCAGATTTATATTGCTCAGCGCTAACAGCAGTAAACTTAAAGTCCTTACATAAATTTTTTAAATTCATTTAGGAATTGATCTCTTGATTCACTTGGTTTTTGCTTCCGTGTTGACAAAATGTGTCTGGCAAATATTTCATTCTTTGGTTTTATGTAGATAGACTCAAGACATAAAAGAAAAAAAAAGAAAAAAAAAAATTACTGGAAAACAATTTACCTGCTTTTGATAACCTGTTGTCATACTTAAGTTGCTGTCATGATACAGCAGTTCTTGTCAGTGTTGTTTAATGACGTTATTTCATGTTGGCTTTTAGTAAACTTTAGTTTAATTTAAAAGACATCACAATAGATTTAAAATATTTAAATTAAAAAGCAAAATACAAAATGCTTCAAGGAGCCAAACTATAAACATAAAAGATAAAAAATCAAATTGAGATATAAATAAATTGATTTATATTGCTAAATATATTGTCTTGGTTTAAAAAAAAAATTTAAAAGCAGTGAGTTAAATAAATTAAAATATCAATTAATTATTTTTAACAATAGAATATAGCATCATTATATTATTATAATTGGATAATGAATCAATTTAACTTTAAGTTTAATTGGTGAAAAAACAATTAAAATTTTAATTAAAAACAAAAACAAATCAAATATACAATATTAAAAAAAAAAAAAATTACAAATTAGGAAAAATTATAATCTGAAATAGTATTACTTCTTGCTATACAATAGTATTACTTCTTGCTATACAATTAACATTTCCATTTTCTTAACAAATATCTGCTTCTAACCTAATATCATCAATTTAAACTTGACTTTTAATTGAAAATAGTAACAAAAAATCTTAAAAAGAAACTTGAGGGTTGTGATCTTTTTTATATTATTTTTTTTTCTACTCTAAATAGCACACACAAATAATTTTTAAATATAAGAAACTGTCTACAAAACTTAACAATATTTTGTTCTTCTATAGTACATAAATACATCATTTGATAAATCTAAAATAAAAAATGTAACAAATAAGTAAAAAAATAAAAAAAACATTACATACAAAAAACGGAAATCTTTTTACCTGATAGAGAAAAGCTGTTGTGATTTACCAGAGTAGTAGTAGTAGGCTTTTAGTGAATATATATAATACAGAGTAGTAGGCTTTTAGTGAATGATTAAAAGCAATGAGGTCTAATAATGAAATTACCTATACATCATTTTTAACAATAGCAACAACTTGAAGGTAAGCTAAATGTATATCAACTCAAAAGATTACAAAAAAACAACATCACAACAACAATAGCCACCACAAGTTCATATAATATGCATATAACATAACTTAAGAAACATAACATTCATATATAACAGATTATAAGTAACAACATTACGTAAAATGTTATTAAGATACATTATTATGTATTTTCAGAGTAATTATTAATAAAGGCTTGAAAACACCTAGACCTAAAGCAGTTACAGTTTGAGACAAAACACTGCTGCGTAACACTCTGCAGTAAGTAAATGACTTGGCTGGCAAGATTGACAAATCTTGCTTTACACGTTTACCAAGTCACTGCACTTTGAAAACATATATAAACATATTTAAACACATTTATAAAACAATTATATAACTTATATTGACACATATACAAACAATAAAAAAACATGTTACATTATTATAAAAACACATTGATAAAAAAGCTATAAAGCACATTTTACAATATACAGATAATTATCGAAAAAGCAATGCAAACAATAAACATATAACTTGAATTGTGCAAAATTTTAAAAATGGCATGAGAAAATTTTAAAAGATTTAAAGTAAACAAAATATAAATATTTATATACAAACAATCCTTTTTTTTTCATAAGAACTGTAATTCTCATAACAAAAATTTAATCTTTACATGCAATAACATGTGACATGTCAGTAGTGGCACGAAATTTCAATTTATTATTCTAAATTTTCTAAAAAAGAGCAAAAACAGTTAATAGCATCACAGAAATTTCATGGTAGTAATAACCAATTTTATTGAAATAGCATTTGTGTAACTTTTTTGTTGCATAAAAAATAATTAGACCTCATCTTCGTTCAAAAAAATAAAAGATATGCTCAATACAAACTGCAAGAAAAAAATTAAGCCAAAAGAAAAACTAAAGCAAACAAAATGTAAACGATTTAAAAAATTAAAAGGAGTGATCCTTTTTACTTTATTTTTAATAAAAAATATTATATATAAATTGCGAAACTATTTTCAATGCTTATATGATCTTAACGATGATTATTATAATATGATCTTAACGATGATTATTTATCTTAATATGATTCTTTATGTAATATTTCTAAACTAATCTTAATATCAACTCAATTCTAAAGGTAAAAAGTTTTAACTCGGTTGAAAGATCTTCCTCTAATAACCGCGTGCATTTTGAGAACGCGCTGTTTCAAGTTCAGAAAAGCCTAGTAACTAATTAAAACTGCTTTAAAAACGAAAGCGAAACGACATTGAACATTGAATTTTTACACTATTAATAGGCCGGGTGAATAAAAACGAGCAATTGCTTTTACTCAGTAATTGGTCAGCTTTACGTGAATAAAAGCTAAATAAATTTTTCCTAAGTTTTTATTTACGTAAAGCCGAACAGTTACTAAGTAAATTGGTTAACTTTACGTGAATAAAAATTTGAGCAAAACTCTTAATGTTTTTATTCTCGTAAAGCTGACCAATTAACGAGTAAAAGCAATTGCTCATTTTTATATCACCCTACTATTTAGAGATTATATAATTAAAATTAAAACTGTTTAATTAATAAGTAATTTAAGCTGCACTATGATTTCTAAGACCCGAAATTTTGGCATAAATTAACAACTTCATTTTAAACACAAAATAACTAATGATTTTTATTTCTTAGGATAGGTAAAATGTTCTAAACGTGTTATAGCTAAACTTTGTATGATTAATATATATATATATATATATATATATATATATATATATATATATATATATATATATATATATATATATATATATATATATATATATATATATATATATATATATATATTTTACAAATACTTTTACAAATAGTACAAGTACTAGTCTAATGTAAAAACATGCAACATTATAATAAAAGTGATCATTATAACAATAATAATAATAACAATAATAATATTGATAATAGTTATAGAAATAATATTAGCAATAATAAGAAGATGACGATGAAAAGGAATATTATTAGTAACAGTACTAATAATAATAATAAAAATGTTATACAATCAATATTAGATAATAGCAATAATAGTGATAATAACAACTATATAGTATAAGTAGTAAATAAACTTAAATATATATATGTATATATATATATATATATATATATATATATATATATATATATATATATATATATATATATATATAATATATATATATATATATATATATATATATATATATATATATATATATATATATATATATATATATATATATATATATATATTTATATATATATTTATATATATAATACATTATATATATAATTCACTACCTTCATTGCTTTCGCCATGATGATGTTGCGAGGTATTGGATGACATTTTTGTTAGTAAACTAAATACCTCAGAACGAGTAGAGAATTTACGATGATTCTGAATTCTTCTGTGTAATATAATACTGGAAATGATAGAATCTGAGATATCTAAGACTCTATAAAAAATATCTTCATTGACACTAGCAAGAGATGGACATAGGAATAATTTTAAATAATTATATACATAAAAGAATAAGACATAATTTTAAATTATTAATAAATATAGCTGAAATATGTTAGTACTTCCAAAACCTCCTACATTTGGTTTATTCACGTAAAAGTGTAAATTTTCAAAGAACCGTTGTTGCATTTCTTTTTCTTTTTTTACATAAAACAATTTTCTTATTATTAGTATCAAGAATTTGCCATTTACACAAATTATATCTATATGATATGTGGACAATGAATTCAAAAAACCGTATCTAAGCATATAGTAGACTAATGCTATACTGCAAAGTATTAAATTTAGGTTTCAATTATTCTGTCGTATTGAACTTATGCAGTTTAACAAAATCATTGAAAGTAGCTCCACATATCGGACAATATATCAGAAGTGCCTAAATATATTTAAAATATTTTTGTCAACTTGCGTCATAAATAAAGTAATGATTTAAATTTTTTTTATTAGCTCTAACTTAGGGGAATAGCGCCAATGATGGCATACTTAACTTTGAAGCTTCATTATTAAGTATCCTGAAGACCAAGAACAAAGGTTTTGATATGGATACATTCTTTGTTACGTGTAGAACAATAATAACCTTAGGAGTTTTCATCAGTTTTATTTTTTTATTTAGTTATTTTTATTTAAAAAAAAAGCACTAATATGCCATCATAGGCAACTAATTCTCCTATGATGGCATAGGGGACGATGGGGTTGGTTAACATCAATGGTAACTTGACAATTTCATTTGACCTAAGAGTCTTCCCTCAGAAATGCCAGAAACTACGCGTAATCATTCTAATTAACCCATTCGTGCTACACAGCAGCAGTGTCAAATTATGCGCATGCGCATAAGAGGTAATGCGTTTTATGTGTTTTTTGAACCATAAATTTTTTTTAGTGAATAAAAAATTCCTTTTTACTTCAATAACAAAGATGTTGTTTTTATGAAAAAAAAAAATTTTTCTCCACTCCTCAATATTGCAACACGCCTAACTCGTCAGTATGCCATCATAGGAAGAAGTCATCATTTTCATTTAAACAAGCTATGTCTACCTTGTTCAAAAGATAAAATTAAAATAAGCATTCCACTAAATATACAAAACTTGGAAATAAATGTATAAAAATTTCACTACTGCACAGTTAATAATAAAATCACAATCTTAAATATTCAAAGAGATGAAAAATATAACAGCACATCCAAAAATCAATTTTTGTTGATTATAAAAGCAATATTTGTGCATAAGGGACGTATTTTTACTAAAACTAATGTAAAGTCAGTATAGACATGTTAGTCTAATTACTTTTTCGCCATAACCAATATATATGAAAATATGACCAGTATGGTATTAAAGGCGCTATGCCATCATAGGCGCTTTTCTCCTAAATATCTACCCGTCAATATTGGATTGAGGAGTGTAATTGCTCCATAAGATCTTATTATCTTCTGAGTTTAAACCATTACAGGTATACCATTTGTTCTTCATGTCAACTTACATTTCCAAATCTCTTTGTAACCAGGATACAAATTATAATTTTCAATAACAGCTCCTTGTCTAATTTTTTGATATTGTTGTTAAATTAGAATCCAAAATTAATTCTAAGTCATCTTCCGCCGTAAAACGTACTGTTTCTTTTTTTAGTAAAAATATAGTTTTTTTTTAAAATTTTTGTTGATCTTTGATAGATAGACTTTTTTTTGATTCTTTTATAACCAATACTAAATCACGTGTCTTTTGTTGACGCGCCAAACCATCGTCTATATTGCTGCTTGCAATATAGACGATGTTTCGTACGAACTATTTCGACATAACTCTGATGCTTCCAATCTTTTGGCCCAATCTGATTTTTTGTGGTATGATAAACTTGGTCGTCCAGAAGATTTTGATGAATTTGACTGACTAAAAGATGTTGATGGAGTTGCATCATCAATAAATCTAAATTCTTTCTTTAACTAATATAAATTTTTACTTTTAAATTGGCCCATTGTTCTTTGACTTTCTAATCATTTTCGTTTAGAAGAATTGCACAAACGACAAATTTACTTTTCAATATTATTGCTTATAACTACTTTTATATCATTTCCAATTATTTTAATGACGTGTTAAAAAACTTCTGAGTTTTTCTTATTTTTATCGTTCTATTCGAATAGAAAAAATGAAGTTTGAACGGTTGAAAACTTCCGCGCAGTAAAATTTTAAAGCAGTAAATTTAAAAACGCTACACCGAAATATTCCGGTCTAGCGTTTTTAAATTACTGCGTTAAAATTTTACTGCGCGGAAGTTTTCAACCGTTCAAACTTCATTTGCGGTAAATACTGAGGCAGTAATATTTTAACGTTAAAATTTTACTTCACTTCGTTATAACTTTACTGCTTTTTAGTTTACAGTTTATATAGCTTATTTTGTCAAGATGTACAAAACTATTAACTTTAATGATGTCAGAAAATATTTAAATGACAATGCTTTTCCTGAAGATGTGAATGAAAGAGGAAAAAAAGCAAATTTTAAACGGCAGTGTACAGTGGCGGAACTTCAAAATTTGGGCCCCCCTGCAAAAGAATGTTTTTTTTGCGGAAAAGAGTTTTATAGTATAAATATTATTGAGAGTATAACTTTTTTTATATGAGGGCCCCCTAAAGCTGGTAAGCCCCCCCACAACGCAGGGTCGTGCGTCCAGTAGTTCCGCCACTGGCAGTGTAAAAATTTTGTTATTGTTGACAATAAGTTGATGTATTGCAAAAAAGTTATTGGCGAGGTAAGGAAAACTTGTTTTTATAAAAGAAGTTTTTATTTAATTCAAAAGGTTTTACTTAAATAAAATAAAGTAATTAAACAATATTCTTTATTGTGCACTATTTTGAATTAACACAGCATTTTTCAAAAATTCGAAAATTTATAGCTTTAAAACAACTCAAAATAATGTAAAAATTTCATACAAATAATTTTTTTATTGTAGGTAATTGTGATAATAAATCAGGAAGAACAATTAAACATTGTTAAAGAAGTCCATGAGGATCTCGGTACTTCTGAGAAAGCTGTTGCATTAGCTAGCCACTTAGGAATTAATGCTGTGAGAAAGCAAATTTCTTCAAGATTTTTTTGGCATTCAATTGTGGAGGATATTGCCAAACATGTAGCTCAATGTAAATGATGCCAAAAAACCTCTAACAGTAACCTAAAAGTGTCTCCTGCTTTAAAACCTGTTAAAGTAGAACAAAAAGTTATGAAACAAGTTGGTGTAGATTTAATTAAATTACCTGAATCAAATGGATTCAATTATGTAATTGTCCTTCTAGATAATTTTTCTAAGTGGACTGAAGCTGAACCTCTTATCAATAAAACAGCAGTATCAGCCTTTTTTTATAAAGTTATTTGCAGGCATGGTTGTTTTCAAATACAAATTAATGACCAAGGTCGTGAATTTGTCAATTCAGTATCCATTGCACTTCATGATATGACAGGCGTTCAGCAACGTGTAACCTCTGCTTACCATCCACAAGCCAATGGTCTTGTGGAGAGACAGAACCAGACACTTAATAAAGCAATTGTTAAGGTCTTAAATGAAAATGTTAAAAATTGGGCCTCAGTTTTAGATGGAATCCTTTTTGCTTTATGTGTTGAAGTGCACAATTCAATGGGGTATTCACCATTTTACCTTATGTATAACTGACAACCCTATCTTCCAATTGATGTAAAGTACACAAATGTGCTCAATGGGGATAACTACAATCCTGTATATGATAAAGAAGTTTTACAAAAAGTTTTACAAATGAAAAGAGGACTTGAAGAAAAAGCCATGACCAATATTGTTTGTGCACAAAAGAAACAAAAAATTGACTATGATAGAAAGCACACAACACCATCAAATTTTTTTGTGGGTCAAAAAGTATTATTGAGAAATCTAAAAAGAGAAAATAGAAAAGGTGGGAAAATGACTTTCATGTGGCTTGGTCCACATGTTTATTAAGAAACATTCAAGGGAACAACACAATAAAGACGAAGTACTCTCTACATCATGTTAAAACATTTGTTGAAGAGAAAAGTAATTCAAAATTGCATAGTTTAACTTCTGAGTGCAACGATCAAGATAAAAGTCAATGTAATTTCAAATTAATCAAACATCCCACCAAAGAAGTTCTCCAAAAAATAGCTGAAGAACAAGGACTTAAAATATTTATAATGCCAGATCTTTTTAATGTAGAAGAAAATGATGTACCTTCAAAAATACATGTTTTGCAAAGGTGATGGCAATTGTTTTTTTCGAGCAATTTCGTTTTTGCTGACAGGTTCTGAGTGTCAACATACACGAGTTCGCAATGTTGTTGTTAAACATACGGTATCAAAGCCTTGTTCCAGTCTTTTGTTCGGATATTTGGGCGATGATGTGGAAAACTACATTACCAAAAGTAGTATGGCCACAGATAGTATATGGGCTACAGATGTTGAGATCCTTGGTACTGCAAATCTTATTGGAATTGACATTGCTGTATGGTCCTTCACTGGACAAAAACTAGCATGGCTCAAATATCCAGCGTATATGAAACTCGACCAACTAACAGCTCATAGTATTCTTTTAGAAATTAAAAACAATGATTATAACTTTGTTTTGTCACTAAAAGCTTTGTAAACGAAATGATGTTTAAACTGAACTAAAATGATGTTCGTATATCAGTTGTTTTACAAGGTTGTTTGTTATAAAAAAATAAATAATTTGCTCAAGGTTCCTTATTCTTTACAACTTAAAAAAACGTAAATAAGCTTGTTTGTAATAAAACACTACAGAAGTGATTTTATGGATCGCTAGGCTATTTAACATATTCTAAGATTAGATTTTGTCGCACAATAATGGAAAATCGCTTTACTTGATGACAGTAAAAAAATAACGAGCGCAGTAAAATTATAACATTAAAATATTACTGTCTGACGAATATTTTAGCGTTATTATTTTACCGCAAAAGAAGTTTGAATGGTTGAAGACTTCCGCGCAGTAAAATTTCAACGCAGTAATTTAAAAACGCTACACTGGCCATAGAGATTTTTTTTAAAGTAAATTTAAAGTTTAAAAAAATATGTAATGGAAGAAGAAATATTCAAATAACATAATAATGCAATATTTTAGTTTAATTAATTTTTTTCAAAAGTATATATCTGTATAAAAATAATTCACTTTACAGAAATTAAAAATATTAATTAAAAAGTTATGTATTATCAAATTAACAGCTCAATTTACGCTAACTCGTTGTAAACTAAACTGAGTTAAAAATATTCTAAGCGTGAGTGCATATTACAAACAAATTAAACTATTAATTTAAAAATAGACCACATTTATTATAACTTTGAAGAGTTTACTTTAAGGTAGTACATAAAAAAATCTTTTTAAATACTTTAAAAAAATGGGTTTCTGCCAAAAAATTGAGTCTCAGAAACCTTAGTGGGCTGTGGCGTTTAGTTTACTTATAATTAATAAATAAAATCATTTTATTCACATAATATTTTTTTTTAATATACAATTACAAAACTAACTCATATTTTAATAAACTCGTAAAATTGTTCAATGAATTTGAATTCGAATTAAAAATTATAAAAATGTTATTAAATTTTTTATTTTCCCCTTATTATAGTGGAGGTGGTCAAAAATTGTTGTTTTGTTCTAAGACTTCAAATCAAAAACTTTTATCAAAACTCTTGTTTTCGTATGACCATACAAAAGATAACAGCTAACTAAACTTCTAAGCTCACATTTAGTGCTGTCAAAAATCGTGAAAATGCCTGCCTGGATACCTGTCAAAAAAAAAAAGGTACCTGGGTAACCGTTTTAGAAAAAACCGTTTTATAAATAAGTTGTTTTTAAAAACAGTCACTCAAATCAAATATATTTCAAAATAAGTTATAACATGTTTAGTAAAATCACAACAATATAAGTTCTAATATAAAGTAAATACCTAAGATCGCGACAATTACCAAAAATCACAACAATGCAATATCTAATATAAATTAAATACATAAGAATATACGACATAACAACATGAATATACAAGGTAACAATATAGACAATGATGAAAATAGTAATATTAATAATAATTGATATCAATAATAACAATAATAATTATATTAGTAATAACAATAAGAATAATAGTAATAATAATAAAAACATTTAAAGTAAAGAAGTGTTTTTTTTGTTAAGGTGATTTTTTTATGTGCTCGTTGTTGTTTCTTTGGCCACAAAAATTTATTTTTCGAGCCAGGGGAAACGTCCTCCTTGGCTACTGTTAATACCTGATATTACATCATAATTTTACAATAAAACAACATTTAAAAATTAGTTTTCATTAATTGTGACGTTAAGTTTGTTATGCCTTATTAGGATTTATATAGCGACCAAACTTATGAGATGGTATTGAAAGTTCGGTCAAAGCTGTAGCTGTTTGAAATAAAAAATGTCTAATGCTAGTTTTTATTTTAGCTATTTATTTTTTGAAATATGAAATAACGATACAACTGGCTGAATAATTTAGAAAAAAAAAAAAAAAACTCTATAAAAATGTTGGAAGCTTAACTTAGGCATTTTACGGTAAATGATTTCACAATGCAATTTAAATTTTTTTTTATAACATGTTTTCTAATTTTAATGTTTTCAAATTATTTATAATTTATTTTATAAAAAATATCTAATTTGGTCTTTTTTATAAAAATTTTTAAAAAATACACTTTTGAATATGTCGGAAATTTAAATACCAACTTAATACCAATTTAAATACCAACAAATACCAACAAAACGGAGTTCTAACTCTTCTCGTAAGAGTCGTAAACCAAATGTTTACTTTTAATGATTAACCTTTATCAATGTATTAAATAATAAATTATAATCAAATTACCCATTAACTAATTTTTTTGCTTTCTATTCCTAATGGCAAATGTTAAAGAGAAGACAGACGGTATAAAATACTTTTGGAAAGATAATCTTATAAAGAGTAAAGTTCAAGAGAGGTTAGTTACTTATAAAAAAACTCAGATTTAAAAAAATGTTTTAGTTAATTCAAATATAAATAATAATATTACTGTTGTAAACTACATTTATTTTTTGCATATTCATTTAAAAAAAATTATTTAGCTTGATAATTAAATATATGATTTAAATAGTACTACCCTTAAATGATGAGTTTTGTTACCAAGTTTACAATCGTATGTTAACTAAAAGTAAAAATATGCAATTTTTATTGTGAGAAAATATAGCGCGTATCTTTACTAAGATATTGAAGAAATTCATTTCAAAAATGGACTTAAAACCTTATTGTATAAAATATACAAAATATACTAACATCTATATAGAAAGTAATAGAGAAAAATCTAGAAGAGAATACAATTTGATTCTACACGGTCTTGATGAATTAAATAAATCAACTGAAGAAAATATACAACATGAAAACGAGCAAATAAAAAAAGATCTTTAATTACCTGAAGATCAATGAATCATTTATTAAACGACACCACCGCCTAAAATCAAAAACGGACAAACCTGGTATTGTAATAGTAGAATTAAATAATAAAGAAAAAGTTGCAGACATTTTAAAGTCAGCAAGCAATTTGAAATATAATGTTGAATATAAAAATAAAATATATATAAATCAGGATTTAACAACGTGAAAGCAGAAAATTGCTTCTAAAAGAAAGAGATAATTTAAATAATGATGATAATGACCAGCCTTTTCGGTATATTGTCAAAAATGAGTCAATTGTCAAAGTCAAGAAAAGTGAAAAAACTAAAAATTAATTCATTATCTAGTGTAAATAAAAACAAATCTGACATTAATTTTCTATTCAATAAAAAGTCTATCTTAAGTTTTGGTATACAAATTCTATGTCTTTAGTAAATAAAAGTAACAGAGTTTGAAACAAAAATTATGATCAACTCACCAGATATCATACTTATTTCTGAAATATGGTTCAAAAATGACTTAATTATAAATATTAGCAACTACAACTGCTTTTACAATAATAGAGCAAACAAACAAGGTGGAGGTGTTGCAATTTTTACAAAATATGATATAATTGCTTATGAAGTATCAGTTTCACCTTTATATAAAGAAGTTGAACAAATATGGTGTAGCATTGCACTTCATAAAAAAAAAATTTTAGTTGGATGTATATACAGACCACCAAACAGTACTGACCTAATAAATAATGCAGTTAATGAATTGATAAAAACTGCAAAAAAGGAAGTAATGAATGGAAAATACTCAAATGTAATAATTGTTGGTGATTTTAATTACCCAAATATTATTTGGAATGAAGACGGAACTATCGAGCTAAAACAAAACTAGCAAACAAGCAGAGTATTTATTAATAATTTGCAAAACAATTATTTACATCAAGTAGTTAACAAGCTAACTTTTGAAATGGCTGTTGATAAACCAGCAAATATATTAGATTTAATAATATGTGGCGATCTAGATTTAGTAATTAACATTGAATATGATGCTCCACTTGGTCAAATTACTAAAAGCCATTACATATTAAAATGGGAAATTAACATACTCAATTCATATGAGAAAAAGTTCAACAATAAGAGATTTAATTTTCAAAACGGAAAGTACAAAGAAATGAATCTCATGTTTTATAAAGTAAATTGGGTTGAAATCTTTGACAAAATGAGTACAAATCAATGTTATGAATACTTTTTAAAAATTTATGAAAAAACTTGCAAACAATATATTCCTCGCCACTTCAAACCCACTAGTTCTATCCAAAATCCGTGCATTAATAAAAAAATCAAGAATCTAGTTAGAAAAAAACGTAGTTTATAGTGCAGAGTTCGTGCTACAAACTTCAAGAATACAAACTTAAATAATGAATACAAACTTATCAATAAAACAATTAAAAAACAAATTAAAAAATCTACTTTTGATTATGAAATAAACTTAGCAAAAGATGTAAAACATAATCCAAAACGCTTCTATGCATATGCACAAAGAAAAAATCAGACACATACAAAATTGCTAGCACTTAAAACTAGTAACAACAAAATAATAACCGATAAAAAAGTAATTGCTAATCTTCTAAATTGTAGTTTCCAATCAGTATTTGTCAAAGAAAATCAAGATCTACCATATTTCAGCAATAAAACAAGTCATTTATTTGAATGTGACTGGGACCAAGAACTAAAAGAAGATATTATATTTAATTATTTATTAGAACTTAATGAAAACAAGTCATGTGGTTGTGATAACATCAGTCCCTATGTGCTAAAGCATTGTACAGAAGGATTATCCAAACCTTTGTCTTTAATATTCAAGAAATCGATACATTCAGGAGAGCTGCCAGAATTATGGAAATCTGCAAACATTACACCATTTTTTAAAAAAGGAGACAAAAAAGATCCGCTCAACTACAGACCTATCTCCTTAACATCGATACCAAGTAAGATAATAGAGAAAATAATTAGAAAAAAACTGATAATTTATATAACAGAAAACAATCTGTTAACGTCTCAACAACATGGATTTGTACAAAATAAAGGGTGCCTAACAAACCTATTAGAAACTTTCGATATTATTACAACTGAAATTGAAAATGGTTATCCAGTTGATATATTGTTCCTAGATTTTGCAAAGGCGCTTGATAAGGTGCCCCACTATCAACTTATACATAAAATTTCTAACTATGGAATTAAAGGCAATATTTTAAATTGGATTGATTCTTTTTTAAAAAACAGAAAACAAAGAGTGGTAATGGGTGAAGTTGTATCATATTGGTGCGAGGTTTATAGTGGTGTACCACAGAGCTCTGTATTGGGTCCTCTTCTTTTTCTGTTATTTATCAATGATCTTCCCCAATGTATCTCTTCAATCGCAAAATAATACGTTGCTGATACTAAAATCTGTTATAAAAGAACATAATGATCTAACTAATATGCAAAATGACATTGATTTGTTAACTGAATGGTCAAATGTATGGTTAATGGACTTTAACATAAATAAATGCAGTGTTATGCACATTGGAAGAAAAAATATTAACTATAACTACACTATAAAGCAGGACAATCAAAGTTTTCTCCTAAAAACAACAACAAAAGAACTAGACTTGGGTGTAATAGTTTCATCCAATATGAAATGGAATCATCAGGTTCAAGTAGCTACAAATAAAGCACAAAGAATCTTATGTTTAATAAGAAAAAGCTTTACTTATCTTAACACTGAAATGGTAAGGCAACTATACACATCGCTGGTTAGACCACACTTGGAATTCGCTTCTCCAGTGTGGAGTCCAAGTAATAAAAACAATATCAATGACCTAGAAAAAAAGACGAGCAACAAAGCTAGCCCCTAAACTAAAACATCTAAGTTATACCGAAAGATTGTTTCTGAGTTGTGAGGCCCTCACAACTCTGAAAACAAGACGTATAAGAGGAGATCTCATTGCTTTCTTCAAATTAACAACTAGGATTGATAAGATATTGTGGTATAAAGAGCCTAATAAAGCTTCTTCCCAGAGACTTCGAGGTCATCCAATGAAATTTGAAAGAGAATTTGCAAAAACAACACCGAGACATAATTTTTTTACAAACAGAGTGATACCTCATTGGAATGCTTTACCTGAAAAAGTGGTTTCTGCAATGACAGTAAATTCTTTTAAAGCTAGACTAGATAAACATTTGTTAACGGCTGTTAAAGTATAAATTTTAAACTTTATGCTTCACGACAATCGTCGTTACAGCAGTTTGTATTACTATATATGTATTGTATTAATATATATATATATATATATATATATATATATATATATATATATATATATATATATATATATATATATATATATATATATATATATATATATATATATATATATATATAAATTTTGTTGTTTAGGGGAATTTTGACCAGAGTTAGCAATGCCAGAGTGCTACAAAAATTTTTTGGTGTTTGACAAAAAACATATAATTTTCATGAACTTTACTCGCTTTATATCTTTCTTTAAATATTTGAGCTAAAACCTTGAGGTTTTTTCACATCAATTAGTTTGACTCAACGTTTTTTCAAATATGTATAGAAAGTGCTATGTTTTGTATATACTTCTTATATATCTATTATATACTTTTCTTATATATACTATTGATAAGAAAACTTGCAGCAGGAATGTTTTATCAAAATAAGTTTTAAAGTTCCAGATTCCTTAATACCAAAACACCTCAGATTTGTTTGAAAATTTCCATATAGATTAAAAAAGGATAAGGAATCTAATCAATTAAAGAACCTTTTTTAACATTTATACGTAATGTCTTAGTTCTCAGCATTAAAATACTTTTTCAGCTTCTTAAAAAAGTCAGCTTCTTAAAAAAATACTTTTTTAAAAAAGGTTTCCTGTAAAAATTTTTTTGGATTTTTGCGCTTGATTTGATGTTTTATCATATTATTTTGGTGCCATTTTACAGCAAATTTTTCATATCTAAGTATGAGACATTTTGTTGTAATAAAAAAATTCTAAGATATTACATTTTTTGTGGCAAAAAACTTATGATTTGTAAAAAAAATCATAAGTTTTTTGCCACAAAAAATGTAATATCTTAGAATCCACTTAACTTTTAAAGTTGAAAGGTCACGTTTTTTTAAAGTCTTGTTTAACTCTATACAACTATGTTAATCATATATAAATATGTCAAGAATAAAAAAAAATTCATGTGGAATGACTACCAGGAAAGGACGCAGCATTTTTTGTGTGTTTTAGATACATAACTTTCAGACATGGAGCAAACTTCAAACATTCATATATTGGTACTTATGTCAAATAAGGATATGTTGCAAAAAATGTGATTGTTGGAGCTTTGGAACATAATAGCCCTAAAATATCCCCTCCTCCTCCTGCCTTAAATGTGAAAGCAATAAGTTGATAAAATATTTTGTTTATCCAGCAATTAAGCAGCGTAAAATAAATTTGTTTTTTAGCTTTTTTTATTTTCCACCATAAAGACATTTTTTAATGTTTTATAAAATGTTGGTAAAATGCTTATAAAATGTTTAGAATATGTTTCTTTTAATAGTATTTTAAGTTTTATGTTTAATTACGTTTAGAAATAATGTTTACAAGTTATTTCCTTTTAGCACATTTTCAATTATACTTCACAATTGTAAAGTTTATTTAAGCTTAAAAGTTTAATCATTTTATGCTGCTTAACTGCGAGATCATATATAAATAAACTAAATAATTTTTTTACTAATCTTAACTAAATTAATATTTAATTTCAAAATTTACAATCTCTTAGCATACAAGTGTTATAACCATATAAAATTTGAACCCCTCTTAATTTGAGAAGTTACAAATGTATACATAATATACATTTGCATAATTGTATATAGTATACATAATTACATGTTTAAAAAAGAATTAACAGGACTAAATAACAAAATTACAAAATTCACAAACAATTTATTATATAAATAAAGTAACATTAAAGTTTGTTTTATTAATGTTTAAAATTATTTTTAAATAGATTTTTATTTAAAAATAAATGAAAACTCTGGGTCTTGAAGTATAAAATCTACTATAACTCATTCATGATTAATGTCAATCTCCTCAGCTTCATCTTCATTGACTTTCCATGATGCTATTGTGTATGTTAAAGTTGTTTTAAATAGTTTTTTCTTGCTTTCATTTGGTTTATGATTCTTCCAAAAAATAAATGTATATTAGCCCATCCCATATTGACCCTCATGAACAAGTTTTAATACGCGGAGTGTCATAAAATATTCCTAAGGTATTGTTTTCTTAATGATTTTTTTTTATTTTGGATAACAATTTATGTTTGTAGCACTCTTTAAGAGTTTAAAATTTTTACATTTTTTGAGCTTTTAAGGGCATTTTTAAATAATCAGTGCGAATAGAATTTTACAAATCATTATCAATATAATAACATCATTACAAAGTTTTTCATCTATACTGATTGTGCGCATTTTTATTACTATTATTTTTGTTAACTGGTGGTATATATGAAATTAAAAAAATGCAGTTTTTAAACACAATAGCATTGAGGCCCAATACATGGTAATTAGAAATTTGTTATATACTTTTGATCTCATACAGTTCACTCACTTCAAGCCCTGGTTATTTAAAAGAGGTTTGTACAAGATTAGCTAAGTTTCCTGTCCGGCCATTATTCTTGATAATCTCCTGCCATCATGTCAGAGAGCTTCATATAGCCGAAGTCAAAAATAAATCTGTTAAGCCGATGAAAAAACTTATATTTAAAAAATCATAAAATATTAAAAAATATTAAAAAATAGTAAGGTAAAGATAAAACTACTTCACTTTAAAATACCTGTTTGCAAAACAAAATATATAAGTTTCTAATTTTAAAATTATATACATTTGTATATATTTGTAAAAATATATACAAATGCAGAAAATAATTAGACCATTAGGTGAAAGTTAAGAAATATGGAGCTGTTTTGCACGCCTTGAATTTTATGAAATTCAAGTTGCATTACTCTAAAATCAGCCACGATATTTATTCTGAAAAATAAAATACTCAAAGAGATTAATAGAATGGCTGACTATATTTCTCTCTCCAGGGCATTGCGGTTTTTAACCTGCAACCTTTTTAATTCTGCAATTCTTAAAGTAAAAATTGCAAAATTTTAAAGTAAATCTTTTCATCATAATTTAAGAAATTTATTTTCTTTTGCAGGGTAGGGTATTTATTTTTTTTTAAACAAGAAAGGTATTTCTTGTTTTAAGAAAAATATTTCATAATAAAAAAATGAGCTTGAAGAAGCTTCTGAAGCTTCAAATGAGGAGCTCTCAAAAATTATGACTATAAATAGTTTGTAACCCCCTCAAATTGAGGGGGTTTAAATGGTCATAATTTATGAACACTGGGAAGTTTATATGGTCGAGGGACGACTATGAACAAGGGGGGTTTATATGGTCATAATTTATGAATGCTGAGAGATAATACTATACAATTAATAGATAAACAATTAATGCAAATAATACAATTAATAGATAAACTTACAAAATAGCAATGAATATAAACTTAGTTAAGAATAGCAAAAATGTTATTTTACCAATTCGTTGCCCCCACGTTTGGGGCTGGGGGTGGAGGAGGGGATAAAATTTTAGAACTTTTTTGTTCCCAGTTTTTGATCATTGCAATATTTTGCAAAGTATCATTATTTGACATAAGTATAAACATACAAATGTTTGCAGTTTGTGTCATATCTGTTAGCTATCTCAAACACATTTTTTTAGTTGTTTTAATATATCTTTTACAAAAATTCTTGGTCTGCCAAGCAACCTTCCCCCAGTTGAATCTTGCCTCTTACTATATTTACCAGACTTGCTTGCTCATAATGAGACTAATTGAAATTCCTTTATTCCTTCTCTAGATCTCTGGTGTTGATGGGTACAATCTTTTGATTTGCAAAGACTCCAATAATCACATTTTTTGGCTTGGGGGTATACATACGCATCAATTCACCAATTTGAAGTGAAATCAGGTTTAAATCTATTGACTATTCTTTTATGTGCTTTCTTTTATTACTTCACTCTATTACCTTCCTCTTTGTTCTTTATTGTTCTCCTTTTTCCCAAGACTGCACTCATTTAGATGTCATTTCTTATCAAATTGGCCATGCTCTTTATCCCTCTGCCAATATTGTTTTTATTGGTGACTTAATGCTTGTCATTCTAAATGTCTTGGCTCTAATGCCAATGATCCTTCTGGAAATAAAGCCTATAACTTCCGCATTTCTCAATCTTTTACTCAAATAGTTGGCTTTGTGACTCATTTTTCTGACAATCCTAATTATTTACTTTCACTCATGACTTGTGTCTTTTTTCTGACCTTAGCTTGTGTTCAGTTTCTCCTTTTTCTCCTTTAGGTGGTTTTGACCATGCATTGATCTCTATAAATCTTTTATCTCATAATTCTTCTTAGGATCTAACATCACACTACATACTGCTACCCTAAAGCTGACTGGGATTTTTTATCTTTAACATCATCATTAACAAGGGTAGGTCTAATATTTCTTCTCTCATTCATGATCTTATTGCCTCTCCAAAAATAAGGAAGAAAAACTATTTGCAAAGAACTTTTCTTCTAAATTGAGTCTTCAATCTTATGGCCATTTTTTTCCTTTTTTATCTAATTAAGCAGATTAACAGATTTTTAGACATTCACATAACTTTAGCTCCCATTGTTAAAGTCAATCTTAATTAAACTCTTCTACAGCTTGTGGTCCAAACATTCCTGTCATAGTCTTACATAATTGTTTTCCAGAACTTTCTTCATTTCTCTCTAAAATATTTAATAAGTGCTTCACTGAGTCTTGTTTTCCTGAGTTTTGTATTCCTGCTTGCTGGAAAATGTTTCTGTGGTTCTGATTTTTAAAAACTCTGGAGAACATTCTGACCCCTCCAATTATCATTCAATTATTAATTATAATTCAATTTCTATTATTAGCAAGGTCTTTAAGTTTTTGATCAACAAACTTCTAACATCCCATTTTGAGTCAAATAACTTACTGTCAATAAAACAGTTTTGGATCCTCTTGCTATATAACTGACTTGCTAACTGCCGTATTTTCTACAAACAACTATCAACATTCAATACTGTCAACATTCCTATATTAATGAATGACAATTCTCTCACTGAGTCCTTTACTTTATGCTCACTACTGACCTATCATAGAAATCATATATACAATAAATTGCTAAATTAGCATCTGCTAAGGTTGTTTTTCTTGCCATTTTCTTACTCCTGATTCCATTCTCTACGTCTACAAATCTCTTATTTGTCCCTTAATAGAATACTGTTGCCATATTTAGTCTAGTTTTTCTAATGATAAACTCTTACCCATCATCGTAAAGTTGCATCTCTTTTTTTTTCTACAAATACCATCATGGTCACTGCTCAAAGGAGCTATTATCTCTAGCTCAATCAACTAAAACTCATTCTTACTTGATTCGTCATTCAGCAAAGTCTCATTCTTATGCTGTATCTGTCCCTACTTTTTTCTTGTACTTTACCCTTTGGAACTCTCTCCCATCTTCATGTTTTCCTGACTCAACCTACAACTTTTTACCTCTGTCATCCGTTTCCTTGCTCTATAACTATAATATTTTTTTTTTCTAGTAATTCCCAACTTTATAGTAGTTGCTTGCAGCCTTGTTGGGAGTGGATCAGAATAAAAAAAAAGTAAAAAATAAAACAAACTATAAATGATAATAGTATTATAAAAAACAAGTACTCTCTCCCACTTCTCCTATGTATATAAATTAAAGGCAAAATTATGTACCTAGTTTTCATGAGCTAATAAGGTGTCTGGACAGCTTTTTTATTTATGAACTTTGCCAGGTAGTAAAAAAAAAAAGGTTTATAAAGTTAAAAGAATAGATTAAAAAAAAGGCACACACACAAAAATATTCCTTACTGCTTGATGCTCAATGAACACGCAAATTTTTAACTATAAAACAGTATTTATATAATTGTAATTTTTGCAAAATTAAATAATATTAATATTATATTTATAATTTTTGTTATATTATTATTACTATTACTATTATTTTTTGTTTAACTTTTAAAAAAAAAGTTCATTTTGCTTTTGTATATATATATATATATATATATATATATATATATATATATATATATATATATATATATATATATATATATATATATATATATATATATATACATATATATATATATATATATATATATATATATGTATATATATATATATATAAATATATATATATATATATATATATATATATATATATATATATATATATATATATATATATATATATATATATATATATATATTTTATATAAGTTTTAATTTTTATAATTCTTCTGATTTTTAAAAGGAATTTGAAATCATTATTGTCAAAATATAAAGTAAAAGCATTCTCAAATTTACCAAAATATTTAATAATTTTATTTTATAATTACAGGGTGTACAATTGTGTGTGCAAAAGGAAAAAGGAGTTGAAACATGAAATGTCACTTATTTGAATACTTTTTTAAAAAGTACGATTTCAAGCCTCGTATAATGAATTGAGGGCTCAATTTTTGAAATACTTAAAATTTAAACTTTTTTCCTTGATACTTGATAATATTATTAGTCGAACTCCATTTATAACTCATTTTCAACATTTTTTTACTCATCTCCCTTTTCTTTTTGCACACAATTAATTTCTGACCCCCCTAGTGTCCTTTTATAAATGACAAAATCTTTAGAACAATGTTCATAATCTATAATGAGTTATTGCATCATTTTTACCTGAAGATTCCAAAATTCTGGCGCAAAAACTTTCAATAAGTGAATATTATTTGTCCTAAAGCCCATTCTTTTAAACTCTTAGGATGAGTTGTTGGCTGTTTTGCGGTCTGGGATTTTTAAAAAAGCTGTTCTGAAACCTGGCCCATATATGCTCTATCAGGCCTTGTTTTAAATAAAAAAGTGCTTAATGTATTAGCTTAACGCGATATTTGACGTCATAAAATTATCTTTATTTTTTTTTATAGACGTTAAGTGATTTAACTACCGCAATAAATACCACAATAAATACAATAAATACCGCTAACTAGTTCAATTTAACAATTAACTCAAATAACTATAAACGTTTTAAATGTAAATTTATAATAAAAAGTTTGTAATGTTTTCAATTGTTATCTTATTATTAATTTTAGTTCAATATTACTTAGTAAAAAATATATATATATATTTTAATTATTTCTGAAATTTGTTTTTGAATAATTATTGTTTATAAATCGTTATTGAATAAAAAATAATGATTTTTTTTTATTTTTTTAAAATTTCTGGAGTAAACAAAAAATATTAACATTGATAAACAAAAACCTATGTTAATTATTTAAACAGCGATTTTGTTTTGACTAGCAAAGAATAATTTAGGAAAGAATATTTTTTTAAATTTATCTTGCTTAGCGTTTCAACTTGCGTTATATAAAAATATAAAAACGTAGCATATTTTTGATACTTAGTTTAGAACGCGTTCGCCAGGAATTTAATTCATCAATTTTTTATGTTATTGTAAAAATGTTTTACATTTTAAACAAATCACAAAGAAACAGAGCTATAGAGAAATATCCTTTTTAACGATTAAATCTTTTTTTTTTAAATTTTAGAAAATTAAAAAAAAATTAAATTAAAGTACTAATTATGCAAACTCTTTTGTTAATTATTCTTAAAACAAAAAACAAATACTTCTCCGCAAAACTTTAATCGTGCGAACTTAAAAAAATACTCAACTAAAATAATATAAGTATATTTAATAATTTGAATCGTATCTGTTTATAATAAACGTTCGTAAAAGTTTGTTTATTAAAAATTAAGTTCCTTAACTTCTAAACAAACTCAAAAGTATTTTCATTCTATGTATAATTACAAAAAAAAAAACTCTTTTTTTTCTTCGTTTGTAAGCTATTTAACTTATTAAAATAAAAAAAGAATAAATATGAGGTAATCTTTGTTAAGAACAAATTTAATTTATTTATTAAACTATATTTTTATTTTTATTTATATATTAACTTAAATTAAATATAGTAACATGTTAAAATATTTTAACATGACTTGTGTTATTTATAAACCGTAAGGCAGCTGCCCTTACAACACAATTGTTTTAGGATTATATTTTATTTTGATGAAGATCACATAACTTTCATTTGATTTTAATAACGCAAGTCTTTTCTTTTTCTGTGATCATCGCATCGGCAAAGTCCCAAGATTTAAAAGTTTTTAAAGGAAATCTTTTGTCCTTCAAAATACAATCATATTTGAACTTTAAACAATTTAGAGAGAATAGAAATATAAAAGGTTTTTATATACTAGTTTGTCTTGTTTTATAAAGAAAAATACATATTCATTAATAAAAAATAGAGACTGTCATTAAACTAAAATGTGCCTTAGTATTTATTTAACGGAATCTGTAATGTGCGCGTGCATAATGAAACCTCCATTATATAAATATGTTCAACGTAATATTAGTGTCATCAGCAGATGTTATAGTCTACTCGTGATTTCTTTACCTTATAATATAACTTGATCTATGAAAAAAATTTATTGAATCGCACGCAGAAGAAATTTAACAAATTGTCTTCATTCAAAATTTGCGAGTAACAGGTAATTTTTTTTTTCTGTGCTGGCCCTCTCCCCCCGCATAACTTAAAAGCAAAGGTATATATATACCTTTAACTAATAAGAAAAGCAAAGAGTAATAATTAATGAAGTAATTTTTAGAAAAATACAAATAGATTGTTCATTCATTGGCACATTTTTTTAATATCTTGAAAAAATGTCTTGATATTTTTGTTATCGTGATAACAAAAATATTTAGACGTTTTTTGATATATTAAAAAAATGTCAACCCTTAATTACAAATTTTTTGCAAATGTTTTTTTATATGAATTTAGTGAAAAAATCTTAAAAAATTTATATTACAAAAAACATTTATATTCTGTATTAATAAGTTTGGGATATAAAAGTTTTTTACTGAAAATTTTAAAAAGTTACTACTTTTTATTAAAAACATTTGCAAAAAATTTGTAGTTAAGGATTGACGAACAATTTTTCATGTTACTAAATATTTGAATAAAAAGTTAAGCGTAAAATTAAATTATAAAAACGTATGATACGTCGCGATAAAAAGTTACTTCAATTATTTTTAACGTAATTTTTTTTTTTTAATAAATATTTTTACATATCGTTATTCAAAAGTTAATGTGGTTTTTTTAAAAATTAATTACTTCTTTTATGTTACCGCTAATTTAAAAGTTAAAAAATGATAAAAAGTAGCTTAACCAAAACAGCTCTATGCGTACGTAAAAAATCACTTAAGGCGTACGTAAATCGCTCTAGGCGTAACTTTTTTAAACAAGGCCTGCTCTATGGAATTAAGGTTTGGTGAATTTCTTGCCCAACTAGTCCAGACATTGTTGAACTCCCTATCGATGATATCTTAAAAATATTAAATTTGATTGTTGTCATTTTAATTGATTTTTTAAACAAAGTTTTTATTTTTATTTATTTATTTTTATTTACAGATTTAATCTGCTTTTACTTGAACCAGGAGAAATTTATTTTGAAGATTTTAGTGCGTACTATTATTCTTCAAAACTTACAGAAGATGAAGCAAACCAAAAGTTTGTTAAATTATTGCTTATTTAAGTTAAACTTTTTTTTTTACTTTTATCATTTTGTTTATAAAGTTACAAAAAATTTATGTAATTATATATACATATAAAGTTATATATATGTGTTTGTATATATATATATATATATATATATATATATATATATATATATATATATATATATATATATATATATATATATATATATATATATATATATATATATATATATATATATATATATATATATATATGTATATATATATGTATATATATATATATATATATATGTATATATATATATATATATATATATATATATATATATATATATATATATATATATATATATATATATATATATATATATATATAAAAATTATGTTAGTGTATTCAAAAAATAGAGTGCTCTACATTATATATAAGTATATATATGATATATATATATATATGATATATATATATATATATATATATACATGTATATGAGGGTTGATATATATATATATATATATATATATATATATATATATATATATATATATATATATATATATATATATATATATATATATATATATATATATATATATATATATATATATATATATATATATATATATACAGGCCTTGTTTTAAATAAAAAAGTGCTTAACGCATTAGCTTAACGCGATTTTGACGTCATAAAATTATCTTTATTTTTTTTTATAGACGTTAAGTGTTTTAACTACCGCAATAAATAAATAACCGCAAACTATTTCAATTTAACAATTAACTTAAATATAAACTATAAACGTTTTAAATATAAATTTATTATGAAAATTTTGTAATGTTTTCAATAGTTATTTTATTATTAATTTTAGTTCATTATTATTTAGTAAAATATATATATATATATATATATATATATATATATATATATATATATATATATATATATATATATATATATATATATATATTAATTATTTCTGAAATTTGTTTTTGAATAATTGTTTTTAATCGTTATTGAATAAAAAATAATAATGATTTTTTTTATTTTTAATAATTTCTAGAGTAAACAAAAAATATTAACATTGATAAACGCAAACCCATGTTAATTACTAAACAACGATTTTGTTTCGACTAACAAAGAAAAATTTAAGTTTTTAAATATTTTTTAAATTTTTAAAAGCGTTCAAAAGCGTTTAAAAGCGTTCAAACTTGCGTTTTATAAAAAATATAAAAAAGTTTTGTCTGCTTTGTGCATATTTTTGATACGTAGTTTAGAACGCGTTCGCTAGGAATTTAATTCATAAATTTTTTATGTTATTGTAAAAATATTTAACTTTTTAAACAAATCACAAAGAAACAGAGCTATAGAGAAAAATCGTTTTCAACGATTAAATCTTTTTTTTTTTTAATTTTAGGAAATTAAAAAAAAAATTAAATTAAATATAAATGTCTTAACTATGCAAACTCTTTTGTTAATTATTCTTAAAACAAAAAAAAACAAATACTTCTACGCCAAACTTTAATCGTGCAAACTTAAAAAAATACTCAACTGAAATAATTTAAGTATATTTAATAATTTGAATCGTATCTGTTTATAATAAACGTTCGTAAAAATTTGTTTATTAAAAATTAAGTTCTTTAACTTATAAACAAACTCAAAAGTATTTTCATTCTACGTATAATTACAAAACTCTTTTTTTTTTCGTTTGAAAGCAATTTAACTTAATAAAATAAAAAAAAGAATAAATATGAGGTAATCTTTGTTAAGAATAACGTTAATTTATTTATTGAACTATATTTTTATTTTTAATTATATATCAACTTAATTAAAATATAGTAACATGTTAAAATATTTTAACATGACTTGTATTATTTATAAACCGTTGGGCAGTTGCCCTTACGGCACTATTGTTTTTGGATAATATTTTATTTTGATGAAGATCACATAACTTACATTTGATTTTAATAACGTAAGTCTTCTCTTTTTCTGTGATCATCGCATCGGCAAAGCATCGGCAAAGTCCCAAGATTTAAAAGTTTTTAAAGTAAATCTTTTGTCCTTCAAAATACAATCCATATTCGAACTTTAAACAATTTAGAGATAATAGAAATATACAAGGTTTTTATATACTAATTTGTTTTGTTTTATAAAGAAAAATACATAATCATTAGTAAAAAATGGAGACTGTCATTAAACTAAAACGTGCCTTAGTATTTATTTAACGGAACCTGTAATGTGCGCGTGCATAATAAAACCTCCGTTATATAAATATATTCAACGTAATATTAGTGTCATCAGCGGATGTTGTAGTCTACTCATGATTTCTTTACCTTATATTATAACTTGATTTATGAAAAAAAAAACTTATCTAATTGCACGCAGAAGAATTTTAACAAATTGTCTTCATTCAAATATTGCGAGTAACAGGTAATTTTTTTTTTCTGTGCCGACCCCCTCCCCCCGCATAACTTAAATTATATACTAATAAACTAATAAGAAAAGCTATATACTATTAAACTAACTATAAGCTATATACTATTAAACTAATAAGAAAAGCAAAGACATTTTTTTTAACATCTCGAAAAAATGTCTTGATATTTTTGTTATCATGATAACAAAAATATTAAGACATTTTTTGAGATTTTATTAAAAAAAAATGTCAATTCTTAATTACAAATTTTTTTGCAAATGTTTTTTATTATAAATTCAGTAAAAAATTCATAAAAAATCTATTATTACAAAAAACTTTTATATTCTGTATTAATAAATATGTAATATAGATTTTTTAAAAGTTTTTTTACTAAAAACTTTAAAAAATTACTACTTTTTATTAAAAACATTGCAAAAAATTTGTAGTTAAAGATTGACAAACAATTTTTCATGTTGCTAAATATTTGGATAAAAAGTTTAGCGTCAATTAATTGCTATAAAAAGGAAAGATATATCGCAATGAAAAGTTACAATAATTATTTTTAAAGAAAATTCTTTTTTTTAATAAATACCTTTACATAACGTTATTTAAAAGTTAACGTGGTTTTTTTGAAAATTAATTACTTCTTTTATGTTACCGCTAATTTAAAAGTTAAAAAATGATAAAAAGTAGCTTAACCAAAACAGCTCTACGCGTACGTAAAAAGCGCTTAAGGCGTACGTAAATCGCTCTAGGCGTAACGCTTTAAAACAAGGCCTGTATATATATATATATATATATATATATACATATATATATACATATATATATATATATATATATATATATATATATATATATATATATATATATATATATATATATATATATATATATATATATATATATATATATCAACCCTCGGAATTAGGGTCGGCAATGCCGACCTAACTGTCGACCTGAAAGTGTTTTAGCTTTGCAAAAAATTGCTGACCTTGTTCTATGTTTTATGGTCAGACCTTTGTATCAAATAATTTTTGCCAATCTAATACCGACCTGAAAAAGATTGAGGTCAGCAAATTATTGCCGACCTCATTTTTTTTAATTCCGAGGGTTGATATATATACATATTAGGGATGTGACTTTTTGGTAAATATTTGTAAATCTCTAGTTTCTAATATAAAAAACAGATGAACTTTGGTTTGAAAGTAACTGAAAAGTCATTGGTTATTTAATTTTTAAAAAAGGTCACCCACCATAACCCTTGATTACACACTGGTTTCCATATATCAGTGAATTTTTTTTCTTCAAAAGTATATCAACCTGGGTCTCAAAAGAACCAGAATTTTATAGTGATTTCAAAATTCATAATCTTTTCTATCGAAACATTTTTGTTTCAGTAGAAAAGATTATGAATTTTGAAAAAAAAATTGCAGAAAAAGTGTCATTAAAAAAGTTAAAAAAATATTGCAGAAAAAATGTCATTAAAAACGACCTTTTCAATTTTTAGTTAATAATTAATGTTATTTGAATATAAAGTTTAAGCAATTCATTTTTATTTGAAACTATTATTAATTCTGAAATCTCTATGAAATTCTGATTCTTTTAAGACCCAGGTTGATATACTTCTAAGGAAAAAAGAATTCACTGATATATGGAAGCCAGTGTGTAATCAAGGGTTATGGTGGGTGACCTTTTTTAAACGTTTTTTCTTTTTAACTTATAAGTTAAAAAAAAAGACGTTTAAAAAAGGTCACCACGTAACCACGTAACACCACGTAAACGAATAAATTTGTTTAATCATATTTTTTAAAAACTGTAAAAAGTTCAAATGTAGACCAAAGAGTACTACTATTATGAAGATTTTTATATGTACTTGTGCATGATTTTACCAAAGTATTATTGTTTTTAAAAAAATTATAAGCACACAGGTGTTATATTGGAAGCAAAACAATTACTGGCACAAAATTTTTTTTTACTATTTTTTTAAATTTTTGTGGAAAAAAAAATTTAATTTATGGTAAGTCTAAAATTACATTTACATATGGAACACATAAGATATTTACAAATGTAACACATAAAATATATATGTAACACATGAGTTTTGATTAATTAAATAAAATTGATTAATTTTTACCAACATGCACATTGTAAAACTAAATTGGACGATTTCTCAAAGAAACTTAGTTGTGGATTTGGTAAATAATGGTAAGACCTAGAGAGAATTTAATAAGCAGACTGGAAAATCTTTTTCGAAAAGTTTGCAACATTTTAAAAAAGTTTAATTTGAATGGGACTACAACTGATATAGCAGGAAGAGGCCGTTTTTTTGATAGAAACATTTTTTTATAAGTCTAGCAAAACAGATTTGGAGTTGCTCAAACGATTGCGGACAAAGTTAAAAAAGAGTACAAAATCATGATTTCAGCTCAAACTAGCAGAAATAGAATCCGAGAGTTAGGATTTCACAGTAGAGTATGTCGCAAAAAATCCTATCTGACTCTAAGACATAAGAATCGAAGATTATTAATTGCAAAAAAGTATGTTGACAAGACTATTGAGTACTGGAAGAAAGTAATTTGGAGTGATGAATCCAAATTTAACCTGATCTCATCAGATTGACAGCAAAAGATTTGTCGAAAACAAGGTGAGGCATACAAATTGAGTTGCATGAGAGGAACAGTAAAACATGGTGGTGGAAATGTCATGGTGTGGAGATCAATGGCATGGCGAGGAGCTGGCAAGTTCACCAATGAACGCTAATTCGTATATAGACATTTTAAAGCAAAATTTAAAGCCCTCTGCTCGTAAATTTAGATTCGGAAATAACTTCGTCTTTCAACAAGACAATGATCCAAAACATTCTGCCATAGCATTAAAGGAATATTTTCAAAAGAATGATATTAATACTTTTAAAATAATGGAAATAATTACTATAATAACTTAATAAAAGTTTTATTAGGATCTGTTTTTGAATTTATATTTACCGTAATTATCTCTTCTTTAATTACCTTTACCTTAAAAGGCACCTTAAAACCACTTTAAAAATTGCCTTTTAGTAAAAGTTAAGGAGCTTTAGTTTAGTAATAGATTAGCTAATATTTAAATCAAATTTTAAAATTAAAATAATATTAAATACATTTATTAATGTTTTTTAGAAATAATATTTATATATATATATATATATATATATATATATATATATATATATATATATATATATATATATATATATATATATATATATATATATATATATATATATATATATATATATACATATATATATATATATATATATTATATATTATTATATATATATATATATATACATATATATATATATATATTATATTAGAATATTGATAAAGTAAAATTAAATTTGTAACATTACTCAGAGTTTCATGCATTATGCAATCGCTACGTCAATCAGACGCTACAAACAACCATAACAATAACAAAAGTTATTAACAAAAATGCAATGCAGTAGTAGCTTAGATAAAGTTAAAGTTGTAGATAACAAATTTGTTTTCATAGCAACATTTTGATATTAATTCATTTTGTTTATTCAATAGTTTTAAAGATGAGGAAATAATATATTTTTCAGTTAAACAAAGGTTACATGGCTTTCTTCTAGGTTTAAAAAGTTCCTCCCTATCAATGATCTTCCACCTAAGAATAAAATTTGAAAATCCCTTTTTTTCATTTCCCTGATATATTTAGAATGTTCTGTGGCATTAGCTTTACTTTCATATTGAAAGGAGTTTTTATGTTTGTACCAGTGATCTTTAAAGGTGTGCTTTGTTAAACCAATATAATTTTATTCACTATCCTGTGGTGATGTTTATACATTGCAGACGTAAATTATATTTTTACTAAAACTCATACCTTGGTTGCCGACAGTTTCATGTTGGAAAAATTGTGTTGGAAACATTAGATAATACTTTTTTATTTTGTGATATAATAATATTGGTGATGTTTGGAAGACAGCTATAACTGACTTTTAAATTATTAAAAATTAAAAATTAAAAATTTTTCAAAACCTTTGTATTTTTGGAAAATGTTTTTTAATTAGATTTAGAAAATTTTTTGTTGGTTTTTACGTTTTGCGAAAACGGAGGATTAAACCAAATAATGTTTGTTATAAAATTATGTTGCTTTATCAAAAACTTGCTAGATGAAATGTTGCTCATACGGTTAGATATCATAGTTGGTATGGATTTAATAATACTAGGGGGTTGGTTAGAATTTACGTTGATGTATAATGGGGAGTCACCTGGTTTTCTGTATGGCTGTAAAGTATTTTCTAACAGGTTAAAGGTAACATCGAGAAAGTTTACAATTTTTAAGTTGGTTTTTATAGTAAGTTTTAGATTAAATTTCTCCTTAAATTTCTCCTCTCCATAAAGATGAGCAATGTTTTTCTTAATTCTCACGGTGCATTAATTCCTTGAAAACAACAAAGGCCATCATCTCTATATAATTGAATGGTTTGCAACCCATAGGCTTGACTTAAAGTATGTAAAATAAAGAGGCCCAACTAACTCACATACTTTAGCCCCAATGAAACTTCCCATAGTGACGTCAAAATTAGGATAACCAAGTTATATATATATATATATATATATATATATATATATATATATATATATATATATATATATATATATATATATATATATATATATATATATATATATATATATATATATATATATATATATATATATACATATATATATATATATATATATATATATATATGTAAAAAAAAATCGCATATTGCAAAAAATAAAAAAATTATATCATAATTGTTATTTTTTTAACATAATATCTCTCATATTTAAGTTTTAACTTTTCTTATTTGGCAGAGTTTAAAATAGCATAGTTTACTGTAATAATTTGCAGCTTATGTTATAGCTTAAAGTTTAAGATGCAGTTATTGTGTAGTGAGCAAGTAAAATATTTAATACTATTACGATATTAATTTTTGTTTTTATCTAACATGATAATTAAAAAGTAAAAGTAAAAACGCAAATATTACAATATTTAAACCACTTTTTAATATTTAAACCACTTTTTAATTAGTTATAAAAAACTATATAATTCGTTCTTACTGACGATAAACGTGTTATTTTCAAAGAGTATTGAATAGTTATTGTAAAAAGCTATAAAACAACAATAAAATAAACTGTAAAAATTTGACTTTGCAGTTTGTTTTATTGACTTGAGCAAAATAATTTTTGAAAACTCTGCTCCTATTTACAATAAAGCCCTTATAAAGTCTGGACATAACAACAATATCTAATATCGTCTTGATTTAAATTTACAAAAAACTAATCGTGGTACTAATAGACACTAATGAAACATCAAATGGTATAATCCCCCTTTTAGTAGAAAATTGTAACCAAATTAGGAAACCTTTCTTTGAATTTAATCGATTTTTCCGGCACACCACAAGCTACCCAAGATTTTTAACAGAAACACCGTCTTAATAAGACTTAATAATAGTACTGATATTTGGGATAAGTTACAGCCTTATGCCAAATATCAGTACTATTATTAAGTCTCACAACCAACACATTTTGCGCAATAAAAATACTGATAAAGTTAGAAAATGCAACGGTGTAGATAGTACTATATAAAATCAATGCCTAAAAATATTGTTATAAAGCTACTATAACACCACCAAATGTCAACCACGCTAAGCAATCTTATATTCTTATTAGCAAAAACTTCTTTTAAATCAGGTTTGCAAATCACATAAAATAATTAAACTTGGTCATGTATTAAAATGACACTGAACTTTCTAAGGAGATCTTAAGAAAGTTTTTTTTTTTTTTTTAACATCTTCACTTCCAACAAGGCTGCAAGCAACCACTATAAGAGTTGGAAGTTACTGGAAGAGAAAAGACTAAATCTGTAGAGCAAGATAACGATTGACTGATGACTTAAAAGATTGCAAATTATATGAATCAGGAAAGCAAGATGAAGGAAGCGAATTCCAAAGAACTGATGTTCGAGGAAAAAAACTAGAAGAATAAGAGTTTTTGAAGCACTTAGGAACAGTCACAGAAAAAGGATGAGACTTAATTGAATGGCGAGTAACACGAGAATGAATTTTAGTAGATGGCACAAGGGTTGCTAGCTCTTTAGAGCAGTGCCCATTATAGTATTTGTAGAAAAGAGAAAGAGAAGCAACATTACGACGATGTGACAAAGGATGGAGATTGGCTGCCAGAGCAGGTCCAACTATGTTTACAATTCGTTTTTGCACCTTGTCTAAAAGAGAAAGAGCATCATTAGAAGATCCGCCCCAGATGTGGCAACAGTATTCCATACAGGGACGGATTTGAGATTTATAGAGATAGAGAATAGAATCTGGAGTAAGAAAGTGTCGAGCTCGATAAAGAGATGCAACCTTAGCAGATGCTAATTTTGCAATGGATTTGATATACGGTTTAAAAGAAAGATCAGAAGTAAGAGTTAATCCTAGAAGATGAATGGTAGATGACTCATTTAGTACATTACCATTCATAAATATAGGAAGATCTAAATTATTACAATAACGATTGGCCGAATAAAATTGAGTTTTATCTGAATTAAAGTTCACCAGCCACTGTGAGCCCCATGCTGTAGCAGAAGTGAGATCCTTTTCAAGCTCAGATACCCCCTCCAAGCAATCAGAGAGTGTAGGCTTCTTATCATGACAAGAGTAAATGGTAGTGTCGTCAGCGAATAATGCCACCTTAGATGTGAGAATATCTGGAAGATCGTTAATGTAAATTAAAAAGAGTATAGGGCCAAGGATTGAACCTTGAGGAACCCCTGAAGTTACAGGATGTGAAGAAGAGTGTTGTCCATCGAGGACAACTTTTATACTACGATTGGAAAGAAAGGACTCAATAATCTTAAAGACGTTACCAGCTACACCATAAGAAGAAAGCTTATGGAGAAGACCAGCATGCCAAACTTTATCAAAAGCTTTAGAAATGTCAAGTGCGATAGCCTTAACCTCTCCACCTCTATCTAATGCACGGTAAAACCTATCGGTTATTACTGTTAGCACATCAGCTGTAGAACGAGAAGACCGAAATCCATATTGATGATCGGAAAGTAAGTTATTTGATTCAAGATGAGAGATTAAGTGTTTGTTGATTAAAGATTCAAAAACCTTGCTTATGACAGGAAGAAGACTAATGGGACGGTAGTTAGATGAATCAGATCGCTCTCCGGAATTTTTGAAAATAGGGATAACAGATGCTGCTTTCCAGCATGATGGAAAACAAGACTCTGATAAGCACTTGTTAAATAGTTTAGAAAGTATGGATGAAAGCTCCGGAGAACACCTCTGCAAGACTACAACAGGAATGTTGTCAGGACCACAAGCTGTTGAAGAGTCTAAGCAGGAAATTACTTTAGATACAGAAGCTGAAGTGATGCGAATGTCAAGCAAGGGATCAACCTGTTTGACGGATATGTCAGGTAAAACGCAACTAGTGGAATCAAGAGATGATATTGATGAAAAGTTCTTAGCAAACAATTCAGCTTTGTCTTTAGGTGAGGTGACAAAGTCTGAACCATACAAGAGAGAAGGAATAACAGATTTGCCCTTATTATTGATACTGTTAAAGATTCTCCAGAAGTCTCGAGAGCCTAATTTTTGTGATGAGATACGAGATTTAATGACCTGGGAATAGCGAGCTTTGGCGTCAGACAAAACCTTTTTACAATGGTTTCTGGCGATAGTGAACAGATGTCTGTTTTCTGGAGAATTGTTTTGCTGATAGATATGGAAGTAACGGTTTCGATTAGAAATTGCTGCAGCGCAATGTGAGGAAAACCAAGGAGAAGAGTGAGGCTTGACCTGGAATCATCGAGAGAGAATAAAAGATTCCATGCCAGCCTGAATCCACGAAGTTATGTAAGAAGCACATTTGTCAGCAGGAAGACGAAAGATTTCTACCCAAGGGCCATCACAAAGAAAATCACGGAAAGAGTCCCAGTCAGCTTTAAGGTAGTTGTATGTGGTACGATGATAGGGGGATTCTGATGAAGTAGAAGAATTTGATAATAGTTTTAGAGAGATCAAACCGTGATCAGAAGTACCTAAGGGTGAATGTGGAGAAATTGAGCACTGACTAGGATCCAAAACAAGACATAAGTCGAGTAGAGAAGGTAAATGATTAGGGTTGTCTGGAAAACGAGTTGGAAAGTTAACTATTTGAGTTAGAGATTGAGAAAGGCAAAAGTTGAGGGCCTTATCGCCAGCAGAGTCACTGACACTAGAGCCAAGCCAATCGGTGTGATGGGCATTAAAGTCACCAACAACGACGATATTGGCTGATGGATAAAGAGAGAGGGCTTGGTCAATTTGATCAGAAATAACATCAAGAATAGTGCAATCTTGGGATGAAGGAGAGCGATATAGAACAAAGAGAAAGGCGATTGAGTGAAGTTGTGCTAAACGAAAGCACATAAATGAATAGTCTGTAGATTCAAACCTAGTTTCACGACAAATGGGTGAGTTCTTACGAATGTAGATGCCCAGGCCAAGCATGTGATTATTGGAGTCTTTACGAATTAAAGGAAGATAACCATCAACACTAAGATCACAAGATGGGACAGCCGAACTCAAATTAGTCTCACAAAGAGCAAGTAGGTCTGGTGAACTTTGCAAGAGATAAGACTCAACAGAAGAAAAGTTACTTCGAAGACCACGAATATTAGTAAATGATAGGTTTAGAGAACTTGGTGATGATGATGGTTTTTTGTGTTTTTTAGTTTTAGGTACTTTAGTCATTTTAAATTTATAAAGAACTTGACTCAAGTATAGATAGTACTCAGTACACTATTTAACAACTAAGCAATAGCCTCATTACTATTAATAAACCCTAAGCCGTAACAAAGGGCTCCAAATGTGGCCTCTGCAATGCACACCAAAAGTACAAACAGGGACACCATCCATGCGCAACATGGCACTGTTAGTACTCTGATATTTTTCGGCTGTTGATGGAATCAGCCTCTCTGAGAGCTACCACAGAGTTCGGGAAACCAGACTACCAGCCGGCCTCAGAACCATAAAACTGAGTTTTAGAGCTGTACCCTCATTAGGAGATAATAGAATGAGTTGCCCAGTCATAAAAATAGAGACACAAGCAATACCCACGCATTGAGTCAAGAAGATCCAGCGTTCAACATCCTAAACTGGAAACAATGTATTAAAAATACATTTGCGCCAGCCTAATAGATGAGGAAGGGGTGCGAGGCTGGTCAACAAATAGAATCTGTTTACCCCTTAAAAGTAGGCATTAAATCCATAATTAAGTCCATTAAAAAGTCCATTAAAATTAAAAAGTCCATTAAAAAGTCCATTAAAAAGTAGGCATTAAATCCATAATTAAGTAGAGTATTGTTTAAAAAAGTCAAACCTATAACTTATCTTCAAAAAGGTGTAATCTTTGCATAATGAGAAATATTTTATTTCAACATAAAATAAAGAACCTTTGTTAAATAAAAAAAGTGAATTGGTTTTGGCATGTAGGCACAGAAAAAAGTTTTTTCTGTGCCTACTTTTCTACTAATTTTTTTCAGCCAATCGTTATCGCAATAATTTAGACCTTCCTATATTTATGAATGGTAATGCATTCGATGAGTCTCCTACCCTTCATCTTCTAGGATTAACTCTTACTTCTGATCTTTTTTGAAAACCTTATATCAAATCCGTTGCAAAATTAGCATCTACTAAAGTCGCTTCTCTTTATCGAGCTTGTCACCTTCTTACTCTGGATTCTATTCTCTATCTCTATAAATCTCAAATCCGGACTTGTATGGAATACTGTTGCCATATCTGGGGTGGATCTTCTAATGATGCCCTTTCTCTTTTAGACAAGGTGCAAAAACACATTGTAAACATAGTTGGACCTGCTCTTGCAGCCAACCTTCAACCTCAGTCACATCGTTGTAATGTTGCATCTCTTTCTCTTTTCTACAAATACTATAATGGACTAAAATTCATTCTCGTGTTACTCATCATTCAATCAAGTCTCATCCTTTTTCTGTTACTGTTCCTAAGTGCTCCAAAAACTCTTTGTCTAGTTTTTTTCCTTGAACGTCAGATCTTTGGAATTCGCTTCCTTCATCTTGCTTTCCTGATTCATATAATTTACAATCTTTTAAGTCGTCTGCCAATCGTTATCTTGCTCTACAATCGTCATTTTTTCTCTTCCAGTAACTTTCAACACTAATTAGTGGTTGCTTGCAGCCTTGTTGGAAGCGGAGATGTTAAAAAAAAAAAAAACTGTCCCATCATGCTTGAAAAACCTTTATAAAATTAGTTTTTACTTAAAATACATTACTTTAGAAGTCCTGTCTTATTGTTTTCATCACTCATGCAGTTTACTGTTTCAAAAGTCTTCTCTCAACTGTTTTCTTGCTATTTTCTCCTTTGCTATCAGTTAACTACCAACTTACATAATTTTGATTGCAAAATTATGTAAGTTGGCTGGTCATTAAACCTCATATCAACAATGAAAAAAATCTTTCTTAACTTTTTGTTGGAGGCTTTAATAAAAGTTGATTTGTAGGATTCTATTACAATTATATAGTGTTTTTTTTGACTTTTTAAAACTGTTTCAAGTTTGTTGATTTGAGTTTCTTTTTAAGTTTTTTAATTTAATAGTTTGTTGATTTAAGTTTTTGATTTAATAGTTTGTCAATAGAAAAAAGAAGAAAAAACTAGCTGAATAATTTTGAAAGTTTCATAAGTATTGTTCAAAAAATGATTTTTTTATGATTTTATTTTTCTTTAGAAAACAAAAGGGTCGCATAAAGATTTGTTCAAAATCTGTTTTGTTTGATCCTTTGGATCTCAGTTTTCCTTTGCTTAAGGTAAAATTCAGATACACCTTGAATGATTTTTATGCTTTTATATTTATAATATATAATTTTTTTAAAAAGTTTCAAGTTTCGAGCTAAAAAGTGGAAAACACTTTTTTGCCCTAAAAAAATTTCCTTTATACTCCCAACCAAATGAAAACCTTTAGTTTATGTACTGAAGGAGGCTACTTAATTGCGGTTATAATTCTACAAAGAGGCTATTTAG
>NC_061156.1:47451402-47471402 GCF_022113875.1 Hydra vulgaris | reverse complement strand
GACTTCTTTTTTTTAGAAAAAAAGAATTTACACATGCATCATTTAAAGGATTCTAATAATGTATTTTAAAAAAACTACTGCTTTTCAGAAACCCTACTCAATATGCCGTCATTGTAATAAATCACTACTTTAAACATAAAAACAATCTGTCCTGTTTGAAAAGATAACATTAAAACAAGTATTCCTTTAAATGAACCAAACCTGTAGATAAAATATATAAAAATTTCATTTATGTACAATTAATCATAAAATCATAATATTTATATATGTATATAGTATACGTATTATGTTATTTTATACATATTTAAGTTTTTAATCACAATAATTTTTTTGTCTAAAATTTTACATGGCATTTAGTTTTTGTACAAAGATTGTATAAAGATACAAAAATCAACAGGACAGCAATTTTGGAGGTAATTTTTATTAATATTTTAAATGTTTAAAATTAATTTTAAATTACTTTAAAATACTTAGTAAATTATTGATAAAAATATATAAGTAAAGTATTGAAAAAAAATTTTATTCTTGACTTTTTTTGGTTTAAATTTTTAGATGTTTGAATGTTTGTTGCATTTGAATTATGAAAAAAAAGATGAAAAAAAGAATAAATTTGTTTTTGTTTAATTATCATCTTATCTCAAAATGTGAAATTCAGATAGAAGGATTTTTTGTTCTGAAAATATTAATAGAGTTAAAAAATAATATAATGAATATAGGATTTAATGTAATAGTTATAATTTTTATATGTAATGATAAAAAGTTTTACAGTTTTACTTTCACTTGAAAATTGCATTGTGGCAATATCTCTTCAATTTTATTTATAACATTTATTTACCATTTCAATGTGTGGCATTGAGCCTTATCATAGAAACACTAATTTGAAATATGTTGGTTGATTACAATGCTTGAAATATGTTGGTTGATTACAATTATTATAAAAAATCAGAATTGCATTTGGAAATAAACTTCAAAATATGTGAAATAATAGATTTACCATGATATGTATAATATTGATCATGATAAGTCTATTCACATCGATAGTTTCTATACTTATTCTTTAATTGTTTTATTTTAACAATTTTTAGTAGAAAATAAAAAAACTTTAAAAGCTTTATTTTGAGTTAACAATTAATGTTTAATACTTTATAACTTCCCCATTTTAAATGCACAGACTTAACTGACATGACAACTCTATTGTGACATCTCATCTTTGATTGTAACATCATCTCATCTCATTTCTATCGTGACATGATCTCATTTCTATGCTGACAAATTTTAACACTATTTAATAATTAAAAGACTATTTAGCTTTATTAAATGGTAAATAAATGTTATAAATAAAATTGAAGAGATATTGCCACAATGCAATTTTCAAGTGAAAGTAAAACTGTAAAAATTTTTATCATTACATAGTTTGAAGTTTACACAAGGTAGATATTTGCATACACATTTGTTCACTCTTTTTTATAACTAAAGTGCTGCAAATCTCGCCATTACCAAAGTTGAAGTGACTGCTGTGAGCTGTGTAAATCACTCACAAATGAATATATATAAGCCGGTGAGAATCAGAATGGTGCAAGTCATTGTTTCCTTAATTTGAGATATTTAACATAATGATGTTTTGTAATCAAAAATATTGGCTTAAATTAATTTTTTTTTGACTTACACCAAACTGATTCTCACCAGCTCATATATTTATGTGTGTATATATATATATATATATATATATATATTAGAGGTGTGCCGGAACCAGAAAATGTCCCCGATTCCAGGTACCCAATGCTAAAAACCAGGTCTGAGAAAGGATACCCAGCACCAAGTCCATTAAAATAATTAAGGATAAAAAAAAATTTAATCATATCAAAAATAATTTAGACTTTTTTGCTATATTTCTTTTTAATTTCTTTTATGATTTTTTGTTTGTGACAAATGAAAGGGGTTATTAGCGTTTGAAATAAATAAAAAGTAGACTATCAAATAGTTTTTTCGACAATAATTGGTTGAAAACTTCATTTAAATCGAATTGAGATTTTTAAAAATAGCTAAAAAATAATTGAAACTATGCAATATTTCTTTCCTTTTGGCAGCCGTGGCGCAGTGGTAGATATCTCACTTCAGAAACAAGAGGGAGCATGCTCCAACTTGTTTGTGAGGGACACAACCCTCTTTCTAATTTTTTTTTTGTGTGGACCTTCTTTTTTTTTTTCAAAGAAATTGACATTTTTTTACAAAAAAATTGAGGAATTTTTTTTGAAATGAGGTAGTGTGCTCCCCACTCTAAAAACCGCGTCGTCGGCCCTACAAAAACCATTGATTTCTTGTCCAACTTCTCAAACTTCTCAAACTTCACGGGGAAAAATTTAAGTTGAAAATCGTCTATGCTGATTAAAAGGTTGTTGGTTTAAACGTTTATTTATTGTAAAAGATCATTTCTCTTGCATACTAAGCAATAAAAAGAAGAAATTACTTGTAATTTTTCTTTTTTTTGTATTCTCATATTATTTCGTTTTACTTTACGGTTTTTATATCTGTATAAATCAGTTACCTTTTGAAATATTAACTGTTATCAATGTTTTGCAATAGAAATATAGCAAAAATTTATATTCGAAAACGTTATTTAAGTGAGACACATCTAAATTTAGTACATAGAAATTATTAACTTCTGAAACTATCAAGAAGTTTATTGGTTGAAGCACTATTTTTTACCTGGTTAACAATATTGCTACACAGTTTAAAGTAGCTTAAATTATAAGTAATTATAAAGTTAATTAAAGTAATTTAAAGCAAAATTTGTTTTAATTTTTATTCATAAGTTGCAGCACTTAAAGGTTATGTCTGTTAAAAATATTTTTAAAGATACCCGCTGGGTTCATTAACATAATGGCCGATTCTGGTACCCGGTAGAACCACCAATTTACTGGATCTCTGGGTCCGAACCGGGTACCAGGCACATCTCTAATATATATGTATATTAGAATAATAATAAAGTACAATTAAATTTGTAACATTACTCTTTCACATTTTATGCGATCATCAGACATTACAAACGTTTGTAACGTCTGATATATGTATATATATATATATATATATATATATATATATATATATATATATATATATATATATATATATATATATATATATAATTTATATTATAAAGAGATATATATACCATTATATATATATATATAATGGTATATATATCTCTTTATAATAATACTGGACTTGATAGTAGTAGTAGTAGTAGTAGTAGTAGTAGTAGTGCGCTTTCGAGCCTGTTTGACACGGTACTCTTGGCAACCATTGCATCCGAGGTAGTGACGAGAAAGAGTCTTACCTTTGCTTTATAAGAAAATGCGAGCAAACGTGAAACTCATATTGTACCTACATAAACTTCATGTTATGTAATGTTAAAACATGCTTAAACATATATCAAGTTCAGCAGTTTGATTTTCACTTAAGAACTGCATTTCGTCAACCTTTGCTTAATTTCTAATCTTTTGTGTTTTTATCCGTTAAAAAACAATTTTTATATAATTTGAAATCTTTAAGACACTTCGTGAAAGCGTAGTAGAGTGGTTAGTGCGCTGGGCTTCTGACCAAGTCAGCCGTGGTTCAAGTCCTACCATCGGCGACCTTCTTTTTTATTTTTTTTGCGCATGTGTCATTATTGAGATACTCATGTTATTTTAGTTAAACTTTTCAAGTTTATTTACAACTAAATTGAGCAAGGAAAATTAGTAAAAAACATGTTTATATATAGAATATAAAATCTATATAACTTTTGATTTGCATTTTAAACAACAAAACCGCGTGCCAAGCTGATGAACTTGCCACGCGGCGACCATAACTTTTTTTTAAAAATGGTAAGGGGGCTTAAAAAGTATATTTTTATTTAGAACATAATTAAAGATTTTAATTTTATATGTACACTAAATTATTTTATAAAATTTATTGTTTCTAAAAATAATTAAAAGTTAAACTATTTAATATTAGCATAATACCGATTTCTAATCTTTTGCATTTATATCCGTTAAAAACACTTTTTATATAATTTTGAATCTTTATTTCTTAATGCGTCAGCGTAGTCGAGTGGATAGCGCGCTGGGCTTCGGAACATAGCTGCCGTGGTTCGAGTCCTACCGTGGTTCGAGTCCTATTTTATCTATCTGTGTGTACAGCTAGTATACAGACTTGCAATTAACAAAATTTATGATTCATTATTATATATATATATATATATATATATATATATATATATATATATATATATATATATATATATATATATATATATATATATATATATATATATATATATATATATATATATATATATATATATATATATATATATAATAATGAATCATAAATTTTGTTAATTGCAAGTCTGTATACTAGCTGTACACACAGATAGATAAAATAAGTCACTGTAAGATAAAATACAAAAAAAAATGCAATACACAAACCTAAATTTTATTTTAAATTTGTTCATAAAATTTATAATAGTAATTTTTAATCGTTTCAGGCTTGAGCAAAAGGATTTTCTTCAAATTGAATCTAATGTTGTAAGTTTCTAATTTTGTATTTTAAGTCCCACAAAGGACAACACATTTGAAAGTCACATAAAACTACTTTTTCCTAGTTTTTGGTATCCAGGAGCTCTAAAAATATAAAAAAGCTTATGGATAACTAATGGGAAAGAAGACTTCTATGTTAGAGGAACAATCAATTTTTGAACCCAGAGTCCTTAGGTATGATTGTGGCGAGGCCTCTCGGACTCCAGGCTTTAAAACAATAAGTTCCAAGTTGTTAAATCTCATAATTTTTTTCTTATCTTAGATTATAAATCATCCAACATGTTTAGAGCTACTGGACACAAGAGACCATGAAAAAATAGAGATATAAAGTCATTTTGGGGCTCCTCACCCCTTTTTTGTTTATATATGATATTATAGAAAAGGTCAAGTAGTGTTGAACCAGATGCTTATTTTGGCATTATACTATTTGCAGATCAAGAATGAATATTTTTATTGTGATCACTCAAAAGTTTTTATGTTTTTATAAATATCTCAATTGAGATATTCATATCAGATTTTTTTTTTTATGTTTTAATTTAATTTAATCTTTAGTAATTGGATTATTATATTGTTTAATTCAATGTTTACATTGTTGAACTTCGCATCTTTTTTAACTAGTTACTTTAACACTAATGGGAGACATGACTGCAAAAGAACATAGAGTTCAGTTCTGACTATTGTTTTTTAAGATCTTTATTTTATTGCTGGATAGTATTTTCATGTTTTCATTTTTTTTTGGTCAAGCTCTTGTGTGCTAGGGTATTTTTTTTTATATTTAATTATCAAAAAAAAAAAAAAAAATTCATCACCCATACACTTCAGAATTATTTTATTTATACATCATTTGCACTCCATATCAAATAATTGACAACTGCATAAAATATACATGAGTTGTTGAGATATAAATAATTCTGATTCAGCGTTTTCATGGTTATTTGAATTGGCAACAAAGCAACATTGACAAAATATCTTTATAATGGTTAGGAAGGTTTTCCTAAAATTTGGAATTCAAATAGATTTTAGCTCTAGGAATTTAAAAATACTACTCTTGGAACTTTATAATCTTAAGAAGTGCCTCGTTTATTCAATTTTATTCATAAATATTGACTTGTAAATTATTGATTTTTAGTGCTAAAATCGAGGCTGTCACTCAATACTACTGGCTAAATTGTTGATTGTATATTATTTCTTTAAGTTTCCTGAAAAATGTTTGATTTTTGAATTGTCTCTATAATATTTGATCAAACAAACAAAAATAATTTCAGAATTTTGAAAAGCTTAAGTTTTGTAACAAAGGAGAAAATTTTTAAAACATTTTTTTAATTAAAATTTCAATATAGTTTTATGTAATAACTAGTTTAAGACATATTTAGTAATAAGAATACAATGGGGGACTGGTAGGTGAAACTTATCCCAACCCCCTCTCCCAAATCCTACCGAAATTGTAAATAAAATGAAAAGCAGATACTAAATTACAAAATCAGGAAATAAAATTACAAAAACATTATTTTAAACATTTATTTTTATATTAATTTTTTGCAACCAACTGTTTATATTCTTTAAATTTAAAAAAAGAAATGTTGTATGTACAACCTGGTATTGTTATGGGTGTAGAAATTATGCATATAACTTTGGAGTTGAGCACTTAGCACTTATCATTTTTTATTGGTTAAATAAATTTTTCAACTGGTTGAAGCGGATAAAATAATGAAATTTGAATTTGATATCAAGTTCACTTACATCTTCAGTAATCCTTATCCACCAAAATTTTCAGAGTTTGACAAACTGATCTTGACAGTAGGAGTCTTGTTTGTAATTCAGAAGTCTTGTTTATTGTTCATTATTAATGCAACATGTAATTCATTAAGATTGAACAAGATGCTAAATACTCAGAATCCTCAAAGTAATTAAACATCTTTTTACATGTTTCTGGTGCAACTCTTTGAAGTGCAGCTGTTTCTGGTGCAACTGTTTACATTTGCACTTAATGGCAATACGAGTCAGTTTTAGAGTTTTTTTATTTTCATTTTAGTTTATAGTGTCGTCAAATTTTTATTGCAGGTATTTTGCTGTGTTTTGGAACACTTTTGAATTTGAATGGTGAAATCCTGAGCAGTTCTATAGAGGTATCAAACCTAATCATTTTCTCATTTTACGAATTCTACTGCAAACTAAAGTTTCTACTGCTTTTTTGTAACATTGGCTGCAGAAATTCCAGCCTAGCGTTATATATACATTATTTTTGTAAAATTTTTGCTGAGTCAAGAGAAATCTGCCATTGACATTACCTAAAAAAAAAAATTTAAACTAAACTGAAAATTTAAATCATAATTCTCAATAAAATATATTTCTTTTCATTGACATATTAGCTTCTACTCTAATTATAATTAATGTTAGATTACCTTTTAAAACACTTTTTTTATTTACTTGTGTTTTCCAGAAGGCTTGCAACACTTTGATATTTTTCTTTAAAAATTTTTTTTATAGAATTGTTATGATAACAGCATATAATTTTACTTAAACTAAAGTTTTCTCCCCACATTATTCCTTCTTGCTGTTCACAAGAAAATAAAATTGAGTTTAATAAAAACCTTCATTTCTAGAAAAATTTTATATCAATGAATGTTGAGAGTTTTTCTCATGTCGTATTTCTCCGTATTCTATATATTTATAACGTCATTATTATATATTATTTATATTATTTTATATACGTCTATATTATTTATAACGTCAAAAGCAAAAAGAATAACTTAACTTAAAAATTCTTGCTTATATTTTACGATTTTTTTCATTAGACCTAAAGTAAAGTGCCATTACTTTACTTTAGGCCTACTGAATCAAAATTTTTGCTAGGGATTTTTAGCTAATTCAATCAAAATTTTTGCCAGGAATTTTTGGGCTAAATTTTCTGCAGTTACTGTTTAATAATTTTTAATATAAACTTAACATGTTTTAATATTAATTTAAAATGGCCTGCAAATGATGAAAAATTAAAGCAATTCTGAAAGGTAAGGGTTGACATGGCCTGGATGATTACATATAAAATAATTCTCTAGTTAGTTTTTTATATTTTCTCTGCATATAAATAATAAATAAATAATTAGGTTTACCCACAGTTACTGTGTTATGCCAGAATAATGGATAAATTGGCAAAATATTTGCTCAGCTGTGCAACAAATTATTATATTAGAAAAATTTTTCCTTTCAAGAGTTTTCTAGTGGAATAGTTCACCATTCACAATTAAATAAGATTTTAGTTTTTAATTAAATTAGATTTTTTTTTTATAAATAGTTTTTTTTTTTTTTTGACACGGGTGATATCTGGAAGTATATTCCAAAGTTTACCATAGTGGGATAATGCTTGATTACCAAAATGATTACTGCCTTTTGTTTCCCTTTATTTTAATGTTTTTTCTGACATTGAGTATTGAATTAAATTGCATAATGATGTTGGTGCTTCTAAGATAATAGATTTGTGCATTACTAAAAGGACCTTAAAATTCCTGGTCGTTTACTTTATAATTTATTCTAATTTTAAATACCAGTTTTGCTGCACAACTTTAAACAGACTGCAGTTTTTTTTAATAGTGTTTTTTCAATTTTAAAGTAGAAGGAGTTGCAATAATCTAGCTGTGCAAATATTTGTGCAATAAAAATTATTTTGTTTGGATATTTTGCTCAATATATTGTAGCAGTTTTTAACAATCTTGTTTATATGCGTTTTTAAAGATAAGTCATTGTCAAGTATCACACCTAAACCTTTTGCTGAGTCAACAAATCTAGTGCATTCCTTGTTAACAAAAGTGACTTTTACAATAGTATCTTTTTAAATGCTAGGTGGTGTAATTGACATTTTTGTTTTCAATTTATTAATATATTAGAATTAGCAGTAAGTAACCCGTAATACAGGTTAGTAATGAATAAATGACAATTTAACTTGATGTAATATCTGAAAAATATAAGTACAAATTCAACTCTATATGGGCTGCCATAGTCATAATATATATATATATATATATATATATATATATATATATATATATATATATATATATATATATATATATATATATATATATATATGTATATATATATATATATATATATATATATATATATATATATATATATATATATATATATATATATATATATATATATAATCATTTCATTTTAGGATAATTATAATCAGTAATATAAAAGTTTACACTGCTTCTAAAACATTAAAAAAAAAAAAAGAATATAAACACATAAACTTTGAATATATTATATTTTATATAAACTATTAATTAATATAATAAACTTATATAAACTATATTTATTATAATAAATTTATATAATCTATTAATTATATAAACTATTAGTATTGGCTTTATTACGCATGAAACATACTTATTATAAACTATTAATTAACAACACTTGAAAATAAATTTGTGTACATTTTTTACCACACACTACTATACTAGGTTGCAGGTAAAAGTAATAAAAAGATTTGGTTTACCAGATCTATTTATTACTTTACCTTTTTAATTTTTAATTATAGCCGGAGCATTTTCATAGTTTTTTTTAAGACTTCTTAAGTAAATAGAAAACCCTGATCTGAGGTTATGATTGTTACCAAGGATGCTTACATTTTCAAGTAAAGCATCATATTGCATGCTACTCAGTTTGCTTTGGTTATTTCTATGATAGCAAGACACTGCTCTTCAATTTTAACACATGCATCAGCAGCATATTGCTGGAGTAGTTTCTTGCAATAAATTATTGAATAGAAGTTTCATCGTACTAAAGGACCATAATTGTAAAACTAAGATAACTTGACATGATTTCTAGCCAATGTTGCATGTTAAGGCTTGTTCACCAATTATGTCATCTCATGAAAAAAAAAGTGAACAAACTATAGGATCTAAGTTAGCTGACATACTCAATATAACTTCTAAATGACCTTTTGGGTAAATAACTTGCCTGGAAGCAGGTGGAGCACCATCTTTTCCAATGAATACAACTGGAACTTCACTAACTACACTTTGCAAATAAAATATTAAACTATGTAAGCAAAGTTGATTGCTATGTTATTTTTTTACTGCTGCAAATGAGTCAGAGATATACTATACTATTTACTGCTGCAAGTGAGTCGGAGATATACAGTTGATAATGTTGGAGGAATATCTTGATCTGGCCTAAGATTACCTACACAATAGAAAAATTTGACCAATTGCATTTGATATATAATTTATCAAATGCAATTACCTTATATAGATAAATGTATATATAATTTACTAAATAAAAAACAGTACTAACTGATTATGAAATGAATTTAAATTTATTTAATATATAAAACAACATTTATTAATATTAATTTATTTTAATGTAAAAAGAATGCAAACCACAATGCACAACATTATTAATAAAAATGAAGTTATGTCAGTCAGTATATATTTATCTAAAGTAATGAAAAAGACAAAACCATTTAAGAACAAAATTAAAAATTTTTTACCAGTCATTTTAGTTCTAACTTCTTCTAAAAAAAAAACAGGCTATAAAAATTAGAAAAATAAAAACAACCAACAACAAACAAATTTTAGTTTAAACAATGAACAACATCATTTCTTTTTGAAACTAAAAATAATTCAGCTCTAATTTGCTTGCTCGAAAGAACACGTGGAATAAAAAAAACCGAGTATAGAAAAGCTTTAAAATTACTTTAAATGATGTAAGTCAACTACTATTATTAACTAAATTACAGTATTACCATTACAATTATTAAATGATTTACTCATCCATTTGCGGTAGTGGTGTAGTGGTAGAGCGCTTGCTTCATAAACAAGTGGTTCCGAGTTCGATCCCCACCACGTCCCTGGCAGTACCGCACTCAACTCGTTTCTCCGCGCAGCGGCCTTGTTTATTAAGGTTCGTGTTTCGGAGTCATAGAGTTGAGAGAGGTTTATAACCACAAATAAGTACCCTCCTCGTCTGTAGTGGCCTTCTCGGCCTTGAGGAGGTGAAAAAAAAAAAATTATATATGTATTCAAGACATTTTGGTATATACAGGACTATTACATATTGAGATGAAGAAAGGAATGTTTTTGGAGTTTGATGATTATTTAAGTATTCAAAAGTTTTAACATTGATTATGTTCACATCTTTGTATAGTGGTCTCATATAGATCATAAAGAGTTTTGGACCCAGGACTGTACCTTGTGATGCTCTATTTTTTACATTTTGGTGAATTATATATTATATGTGATTCATTATGATTGCTAAAAATTCTTTTTTTAATATTTTATATGTATATACAATAAAGTTCATTATGATTCACTTAATGTATGCTATTTCATTGATGTAAACAATAATAGAAATTATAAATAAAACTTTTATTTATTATTTATGCATAATAACTAAATTAACTTGTTGCTTAAAATTTTATGTTTTTTAATTGTTTACTTAAATTTTTTTTAGTGTATTCAATTGAAAGAAAGTAATATACTTGCACCTTACAAATATATTAGAGTAAGTTTTTCATTACTTATAAATCATAGCATTTGTAATAAAATACTTATAAACTACTGTGTATTTAAGTCTGCAATGTGTTATTATTCTTTATTATGCTGAATTAAAGTTTACCTGTTTGAACCCAAACCCTCCTTCTCAATAAGTATTTATTTAAAGTATAAATGGATGTTTAGATTGGGCCCTGTAACATCATAATGAGATGAGCCTGCTGCAGCGGGCTGCAGTACATACATAACCTATGTTATAGCCTGCTGCCGCAAATGAGTGTTGCTAAGTTGACTAAGGGCCACACCTTTAGTCAATTGCTTCTGTTGGGGCATAATTTTTTTTTTTCTTTTTTTTTCTGGAAAAGCTGTATTCTATAAGGGTATGCAAAAAGAGTAAGCAATTACTGATCTATATACTCTATAGTAGATATTCTGCATTTTAGAGGCCCCCAGGATTCATTAAGTGACATAAATTTATATATTTTTTTTATTTAATATATATAAAATTCTAAATTTTAAATATTAAAAAACATTAAAAGTGTTTACTATACAAGTATTACCAAGAAGCTTTCCAAAAATATCTGCAATTTGTTGTGTGGATAGAAATGAATTTTTAAATTTTGATATGGCCTGTAAATACCTATGTATGACCAAAACAAGAGTTCTTTTACAACCTTAAAGTCTTTTAAACATTAAACAACTAGGATAATTCAACTTTTTCTTACTCATCCCATTCTTTTTCTGAAAAACATTAAGAATAACCTTCATAAAACTACCTCTGTCAATAAAAATGTGATCAAAAGGTGATTGGGGGTTAAGGCTAATTTATTAAATCCAGAATAAAACAAGATATGTCTTGAACAAAAACAAAATCTTTATTAATTATGCCATCAGTACTGTCAAAGGTGTTGGCCTGAAAAATTACTATAATATCAAAGCTATTTTCAAACGATTTCCCTCAAAGTGTTGGTTTTTTGCATTTTATCAATATTTTTTTTTAGTTTTAAATATAAAATAAACCAGTTAACATTAAAATTTTTTCATTAATTAAATAATTTGGTTTTTAGGAGCCTGCGAGTTATTACTTTTCATTAAATTTTGTGAATATGAACTCTGTCCTACCCAAAATTGAACAGGTATGCATTTCAGTAATAAATTTTATTCTTATAATGGAAATGATAACATAAATAAATAAAAAGTATAATTTAGTTACAAATTGCATCATAAATGTTTTTACTATGATATAAAATAGCACTTGTATCTTTAAGCTCATATATTATTATTTTAGCAATGAAATGACTTTAAAAAACTAATAATATAGAAGAATTATAGTCTATTAAAAGGGCTATGAAATGCAGCAAAATATTTTGATGGCATTGGTTACCATTTTTATTTAGGCTGCATATTAGTGAAACAATCTTAAAAAGTGAAATATTCTTTTTAAGAATACGACTCTAATAGATATAACCAATAAAATAAAATCAATAAAGACCATTGCAATTTTTATAACTATGCAAAAGAGAGAAGCAAATAAAAGAAAGAATTTTTAAATCATAAAAAAAATTGGTTTAATAGTTTTAGTTTATTTTCTATTTATATAATATTTCTATTTATTTTATATAAAATGGATATGAGCAATGAAAATTGCATATTTTTAAATTATTTTAAGAAATCAAATTAAAATTTTTAAAGTATAAAACAGAATGTAAGCACGATCTTGATTAATTTTAGTTTTTCTTTATAGCTTATACGTGCACATACATTGAATATACATACAGCTGATGAAATGGTATTCGCTAGACTTTTTATTATTTATTTTTTATTCTTAATTTTGATGAATGTTTTATGTTTATTATTTAAACTTATTGGAATTTTCCTATGCTAATAACAGAAGTATAACGTTAATTAAAACATAATGTATAACCATTACAAGCAATATAATTTGCTTTTATGAAAATTTACTAATTAGATTTGGTTGATTGCACAATTTTTTATATTAATAGATTTAATTTTTTAATATTTGATTTGCTTGATCCTAAATTTTTTTGCGTGAATTGCTTGATTCTACAGTTTTTTGTATATTAGATAAAAACAATTGTTGAAGCAAGACAAGCAATGATAAAGTTTGATAAAAGCTGGTATGACATTTTTTTTTCACAAAAGCTTTTATAACAGCTGACATCGCCATAAATTAGTGATGCATAAGTTATATTTATATTTCATTATGCATAAATTTAGATATTAATTTACATATTGCCATAGTTACACCTTACCTGTATTATATTTTTTAACCATATATTTATTTAAAATTTTTACATATATTGAAATTTTCTTTACTATTAAATACATAAAAAAGTTATACTTAAAATTATAATTTTATAAGTTACAAATAAGATATTTTAGTATTCAGAAACCATATTTTTGGTTTCTGAATATCAGGCTTGGACAGGAATGGTGTGCAATTGAGTGCTATTGTTGACCACACAAATGGTTTTATTTTTTGACAACTTGACCAAGATTGTTTATATGTTTTGATGATTTAAACATTTCAGAAATGCGCTGAATGTAGAAGCGCTAAGCTAAACTTAAACTTAAACTAAAAAAAAAAAAAAAATTTTTAAAAACTATCGAAAAAAATGTTCCTAACAAAAAAAAGAAAAAAAAAATTAATTACAAAAAAGAAATTATATAGCATTAAAATAAATAAAAAATTTAACTCGAAGCGAAACATTTTGTTACGTATTTAATTGAAATAAATGTTATTAAAACTTATTTTTTTAAACATTTTATTAAAGTTTTGCAAAACGCTTTTAAATTAAGTAATAATTATTTTTAATGATTGTTTAACAAATAATCAAATTTTATAATACAAATTTAATAAATAAAAACTTCAAATTTATTAAAAAGTGTTGTATATAATGTTGTATGCAATGTTGTTTAGTTAAAGGTTTTAACTTTTTTTATAGGGGAAAAAAATAAATGCACCTGCGATTTAAGTAAAATAAACCGTCAACAAGCAATTTAATTTGAGCATTACAACTTTATTAATAAACATTTCACATAACGAATTTAAAAATTATTATAAAAAAGTTAAACTCATTTATTCTTATTGTATTGAAAAAAAACTTTCAAAAAATATAATTTTTGTTTAAAAGATTTTTATTAATACTTTTTATTATTATTCAGAGCCAGTTTTACCACTGGATACACTGGACACGTGTCGAGAGGCCACAGAGTTCAAGGGGCCATAGCATTTAAGTGAATATTTGAGAGAAAAATAATTTAAAAGAAGAATTTTTATTGACCTCTACACTCGACTTCCTTTCATGTAAACGCAGTAGTGGTGTAGTGGTAAAAACGGTAGTGGTGTAGTGGTAAAAACACTCGCTTAATAAGCGAGAGGTTCCGAGTTTGATCCCCACCACATCCCTGGTGGTTCCGCGCTCAACTTGTTTCTCCGCGCGGCGGCCTTGTTTGTCAAGGTTTGTGTTTCCGAGTTATAGAGTTGAGAAAGGGTTATAACCACTGTTAAGTAGCCTCCTCGTCTGTAGTGGCCTTCTCGGCCTTGAGGAGGTGAATAACAAAAAAAAAAAAAAAAAAAAAATATCCTAGAGATTTTTAATCTTTGCATAACAGTGCATACAACATATTGCAAACTGGATGTTTTATTTTTTTAACAACTGGAAAGAACTTTTGAGTTCGAACATAATGGTGAAAAAATAAATTTGAAATAATTGGATATTTTATTCATTGCTCATATGCCTATAAGAATGAGAATGATTTTATTCTCATTCTCATAGGATTATTATTTTGCAGATCAGGCGAAAAACTAGGATCGGAAACGCAATGGAAACTTTATTTCATGTATTGAGCTATTAGTAAAATTTGACTTTTCTCTCCCAACATTTGATAACTCATAGAAACAAAGGAGAAGATTGTATCTCATACCTATCTAAAAAGATTTGAAAAGAACTCATTTACTTAATAGCCGAGGTTATGGAATTTGATATTATGGTAATATGATCATTTTTAAGTAACGCTCATCATTGATTCTACTCCCAATGTACAAAACAAAAAACCTGTTAAGTTGCTCTTAGCATTTATTCCCATACATAGTCATTTTGCAACTTCTAAAACGTTTTAAAAAAGTTAGATTAGTATAAAAAAGTTTGATTTGAAAAAGTAAGGTTAGTAGCTTGAAAATATTTTGAAAAAATCTTAAAGTCAAAGTTTTTTTCTCGAATACGTGTTGAGGTTCCTAGACTCTCTTTTACAAACTCGTTGTTTAGCTCATAATGATGCATATTAAGCAATTGAAAAGGGTTATTCTATTTACAAGGCGATGAAACATTATTTGGAAAGTCGAATAAAAACATCTTTAATTTGTAGTTGTGCACACTTATTAATAAATATTTTTTATATAGGTGACTCTTCTTAATATTAACGACAATCAGAAATCAAAATCAAGAGAAAAGACTTTAGACTTTTGACCAAAATGAAACAACTTGAGACAGCTATTTTAATAATTGTTTGGAACAGAATTGTGGAATGGTTAACAATCTTAACAAGAAACTGTGGTTCTTAAAGCTTGATTTAGGTATGGTTGAAGAACTTTATAACTCTCTGTAGCATTACGTGCAGCAAGTTCGCTCTAATCTCAAGTAATTAAAAAATCTAACCGTATCTTTGGTCAACACGAATGAATAGGTCTATGTTCATAGGCTATGTTCATAAGGCTATGTTCAACACGAATGAATAGGTCTATGTTCATAGGCTATGTTCATAGGCTATGTTCATAGGCTATGTTCATAAGAGTACACAAGAGGCATTACGATGATGAAATTAACATTGTGCAAACTATAGTGTTTTCTGGGCAACTTTAAATGATTGGTGACGTTAATGAGATTACGGACAAACTAATGAGTTATATAGATGAAAAAAAGAACATCTATTCTGAATTGAGCTCTCTGTTTGGTTTTTTTGTGAATCTCCACATCATGAATATCTTAGAGATTACTTGCAGTTTACAACAACTTGTTGACTAATATCCTATTGATCTTAATTTTCACTTATTGAACGAATGTCTTCCTTTTGGAGCTTTTTTCAGTAATGTCTCTTAAATTTTTCTTTCATTCAAATAGAAAACCGGGTGTTGAATTCCATCGACCTAAAATCAACATTTACAAGCATAAAATGTAGATGAAAGGTTTGTTTTAGTGAATTTGATCAGATATCAGATGATATCTGATCAATTTCACTAAAACGATCAACTTCACTAAACAGTATTAATTATGATTGAACCAGTACTAAGTGAAAAAAACTGGAATTAAGTAAAAGCAATAACAATTTCTAATATAATCAAGCACTTCTTTTCTCCAAGGCATTTACAGCTAAATATATTCCACTAGTGACTATACTTACTGGTTCTAGTTGCGAACCTTATATATAAAGTGAACATAATAAGATAGAAACTGAAAAAAACTGAGAATCAAATTATTAACGAACACACAGATCCATGCAAATAAAGACATTAAATGACACATAAAACTTTAACGTTTAAAACAGTACAAACACAAAACACGATAACTTACAGAACACTGAAACAACTCTTACATAAAAATAACATAACCAACACTCACGTTCAGCTTGAGATTACTTGAGATTACTTGAGATAACAATTCAAACCTAATCACTGCATAGTACTCCCCTTTTAAACACCACCTCTCAATACTGGACATCTGTCCAAATATTATAATTTATCTAGCACTCCATTGTACTTTTATATAAAATATTTCTTCCTTTTCTTAAGACTATTACGGCCTGATGGATCCATATAAGTGAGGGAACTTTGATAGCTTCCACTGCAAAATAATAGCAAAATTAATTTAAATAGTATAATTGATTTTTTTTTTTTATATTTTCTATTTTTATATTATATTTTCAATGTATATGACTAAATTACTTTAATTAAAAATACAAGTAGACTTGTTTCTATACACAGTAGACTTGTTTCTATACACAGTAGACTTGTTTCTATACACAGTAGACTTGTTTCTATACACAGTAGGCTTGTTTCTATACACAGTAGACTTGTTTCTATACACAGTAGACTTGTTTCTATACACATTAGACTTGTTTCTATACACAGTAGAATTGTTTCTATACACAGTAGACTTGTTTCTATACACATTAGACTTGTTTCTATACACAGTACACTTGTTTCTATACACATTAGACTTGTTTCTATACACAATAGACTTGTTTATATGCACAGTAGGCTTGTTTGTATTTACAGTAGACTTGTTTAACAAGTTTTGTGCTTTAATGCTTAAAAAAGTTATAGTTACCAATTATAGTGGTCCCCTCTAAATTATTAATAATTGTATAAATTGTTTTATAATGCTTTTTACATTTTAATGGCGTATAAGAATAACTTGTTATTGCCTCATTTCAATTACATACCATGATTTAATGATTTTTAATGTATTTTAAATATGAGTTGTTCTTATTTTTGTGTTAAACTTTTTGTTTTAAATGTTGTGTTGTTAATTTATATTATGAGTTTATTATGTAAGTTGTTATATTTCTCTGTTTAGGGTGGAAGATTTGTATGAAAATATTATTTATGAAACAACTGGTATTAAGTTTTTTTGTTGTAATAGAAATAAGTTATAAATTTGAAAATTTAAATTATTTGTTTGAAAGTACTTCTTTGAAATTTAAGCCTCAAAAATAACACCACTTGTTTGTAACCCTGGCAAGCTTCTTCTTACATCAAAGCAGTTGTACTACCAACCATTTAATAATGTTGAACCGGTAAAATTTTTATTTGACTACGAAAGTTGTTTCTCTATAAAATATTTTATTAGTGTGTTAGAGTTAAAGACAAACTTTCTTAAGTTCCACTTTTTTTGACAGCAATAACTATATATATATATATATATATATATATATATATATATATATATATATATATATATATATATATATATATATATATATATATATATATATATATATATATATATATATATATATATATATATATATATATATATATATATATATATATATATATATATATATATATATATATATGTATATATATATATATATATGTATATATATATATATATATATATATATATGTATATATATATATATATATATATATATATATATATATATATATATATATATATATATATATATATATATATGTATATATATATATATATATACATGTATATATATAAATATATATAGTCTTAAGTTTTGTTTTGATAGTCTTAAGTTTTGTTTTGACAGTCTTAAGTTTTGTTTTTTTCTTTGCTTAAATTTTCATTTTAATAATAATTCTTCATAACTGAAACTTACACAATTTTTAAATTTAAATTAAGTGCTAATGTTAATAGGTTAAAAACTTTAGCACACACAGATTTTCATTTAATTAAAAAAGAAGTTTAATAATATCTAAGTAACTTATTGTTGAATTTTTTTTAAGTATTAAAACAAAATTTATATAATATTCAAAAATTTTAACTGAATACTTAATACTAAAAAGACATTTTTTTATAAAATGCTTGTGAAAAATGAAAGTGAAACAATCTTTTTTTATTTTCTTGTTTGATGATGTTCTATTACAATTTAGTAATAGAAATCATTTTCAAAACTGCTAATCTAAAATATATTATTAAATTTTTTTATTTTTTTATTTTACTTTACCTCCTCAAGGCCGAGAAGGCCACTACAGACGAGGAGGCTACTTATTTTGTGGCTATAACCCTCTCTCAACTCTATAACTCCGAAACACGAACCTTGACGAACAAGGCCGCTGCGCGGAGAAACGAGTTGAGCGCGGTACTACCAGGGACGTGGTGGGGATCGAACTCGGAACCACTTGTTTATGAAGCGAGCGCTCTACCACTACACCACTACCGCATAGTAAATTTAATAGTATATTTATCTAAAATATATTATTAAATTAAAAATATATTATTATAATTAGTTATTAATCGAGTTATTAACTCTTGTTTGCAGATAATTTGTAAAATCAAAACTAAATTGAAGTCCATTGTTTCCAAAATTGAGAGATTTATCAAAAAAGATACATAAACCATCGAAAAAATCTTCTCTTTATTGAAAAAGATGCAAATCAAACTTGGTTAGTATGAATTAAAAAAATGTTGGTCATCTTTATTTACTTTTACAAAATTATTGAGATTCGAAAATTTCTTTGCTGGCATAGTTTTATTTTTGTTTTCCTCGAAACAATAAAAATGTGTCTTTTAGCAAATGATCTTGATTCTAATAAGACAATGGTTTTATGAAGTACTAGTATAAATATTAAATGTCCTATTGTAAAAAGTTTTAATTTTATCTCTAAAACATTCATGCTTAATTTAACAATGGCAAAACAAAAAAGATAAAAAGTTTTGCAAAGTCTTTAATTAAACCAAAAATAAAATATCCTTTTGAGTTCAGTTAAAATTGCTGTGCAAATGATCTCCTACTTCTATTTTTTGAATAAGTTTAGCTTTTCATAATTTATAGATGATCCCTGAAAAAAAAACTACTCTCTTTTGCTTAGTGTTAGGTCTCTGTTTAATTTTATTATTAAATTTATTGGTTGATTTAATTGTTGTTTATCTAATTATTTATTATCTAAATTTTAATTTAAAATTGTAATTATCTAAATTTAAATTTAATTATTTATAGTTATTGTTAATACTCAAATATTTACCTTATGGATGGAAGAGAAAATAGCAGTGCCAATCGTAAAACAAGGAAAATTGTTACAAAAGAGCACATAGAAATGCTTAATCATTTAGTTGAAATTAATAAATCTACAACAAGCATTTCTACTTCTCTTAAATTATCTAAGCGCACAGCTCAAAATCTTGTTGTTAAGTTAAATAGA
>NC_061156.1:47441402-47446402 GCF_022113875.1 Hydra vulgaris | reverse complement strand
AAATTCTCTTTAAACTTAATTATGACAAAAGTAAATCAAAATAGTAAATATATAAAGCCATCCCTGTCACCTAACTGTTTTAATATATTTTTTACTAATATTCAAGGTCTGAGAAGCAACCATCCATTAATTGAATATTATCTTTTGCAAAGTTCACCAGACTAGCTTGCTCTTAGTGAGACTAATTTAGATTCTGCTATTTCTTCTTCTGATCTCAATGTTGATAGGTACTATCCTTTGATTCGCAAAGACTGCAATAGTCACATGCATAGCTTAGGGGTATATATACGCATCAATTCACCCATTTCTCATGAAGTCAGATTCGAATCCTTTGACCATTCCTTTGATCTCAATAAATTCAATGCCATTCAATGATCTCTTTAAATCTCACCCAATCATTGCACTACTTACTCTACCCTAAAGCTGATTGGGACTCTTTTTGTAATTTTCTTTATGACGGTCCTTGGGCTGATGTCTTTTCCCTCTCAGCTGAAAAATGTGCCTTCTTGTAACCTCCTGGATTCAGGCAGGAATGGATGGTTTTATTCCTTCTTGTTAGTTCCAAGTCAAGGCTCATTCTACTCCATGGTTTTCACCCTTTTGTGCAGCTGCTATATCTGATTGTAATCATTTTTCATCTTTTTCAAAAGAACAATTTTTCCATCTTTTTCAAAAGAACAACTCTCTTGAGAATAAACTGCTATTTATTATTGCAAGAAGTTGATGTAAAAAGGTGCTGTCAGATGAAAAGCTCCATTATTCTAAGTTCACTAAATCTTGTATCTTATCTCGGAAGTTAGGCTCTAGAGACTTTTTGAAAATCTTCAACCTTGTTAACAAAGGAAGATCTAACATTCCATCTCTCATTCATGGAACTGATCTTATTACCTCTCCCAAGGATAAGGCTGATCTATTTGCAAAGAACTTCTCTTCTAATTTGACTCTTGAATTTTATGGCCATTCTCTTCCTTCTATTCCAATTAAACAGATTAACCAATTCTTAGACATTCAAATCACTCCAGCTTCTGTTGCTAAAGTCATATTAAACTCTTCTGCGGCATGTGGTCCAGACAATTCCAGTCTTACAAAATTATTCTCTAGAACTTTCTTTAATTTTTCTTTAAACTATATAATAAGTACTTGACTGAGTCTTGTTTTTCTGTCTGCTGGAAAATGACAGGCTTTCAATGATCTTCTAATGATGCTCTTTCTTCTAAATAAGATCCAAAAGTGCAATGTGAATGTAGTTGGACCCGGTCTATCTGCTAAGCTTGAGCCTCTTAACCATCTTTTCTCTTTTCTACAAATACTATAATTGCTGCTGCTCAAAGGATCTTTTATCTCTAGTTCAATCAATTAAAACCCATTCTCCCTTGACTTATCAATCATCAAAGTCTCATTCTTATACTGTATCTGTCCCTGCATGCTTTATTTGTCTATCTTTTTTCCCCACACTATTAAAAAAAAAAAGAGTTTATGGAGAAGACCAGCATGCCACACATTTTTTAAAACCTTTAACATATCAAGAGCAATAGCCGTTGCTTCACGGCTACACAATTCTTACATAGTGCAAAATAGAACCTATTTGCTATAGCTAAATCAGAAATAAAACACAAAATCTGTATTTTGATTGTCTGTAAGTTGATAGACAGTGAGTTGTTAGACAGTGAGTTGAACCATTAGGAAAAAAATCAAAAATCCCTAACTGCCTTAACAAGTACTACTTGTCTTGAGACTTGAACCACAAAAAGCCACAATCATGGCTCCAGTTAAGCCAAGTGATTTGGGTTGTCTAAAAATGAGTCACAAAATTAACTATTTGAATTGAAAATCAAAAAGGAAAAAAAGAACCAGCAAGGTCTTTATTACTAGAGGCAATCTGTTTAGTGTGGTGATCATTAAATTCACCAATAACAGCAATATTGGCTGAGGGATAAAAGAAAAGGCTTGTTAAATTTTTAGTCAAAGATTAAATATATATATATATATATATATATATATATATATATATATATATATATATATATATATATATATATATATATATATATATATATATATATATATATATATATATATATATATATATATATATATATATATATATATATATATATAATATATATATATATATATGTATATATATATATATATATATATATATATATATATATATATATATATATATATATATATATATATATATATATATATATTTACTAAATTTGATATTTTAATTTATTTATTTACATATTAAATTGTTAAAGTTATGTATTATGAAATTTTTTTTTTGATATTTCAAATTAATTTTTAGAGTTAAAAACAAAGGATGATGTAAAAGAAAATATGGCTATGAAATGGCAAAATGGAGTTATTTCAAATTTTGACTATCTAATCTATTTAAATAGGTTAATTTTTTTTCAAGTTTCCACATTTTTTTTTACTTTAATAATAATAATAATAATAATAATAATAATAATAATAATAATAATAATAATAATAATAATATCATGATAATAACAAAAACAATAATGATAATAATAATAATTATTATTATTGTTATATCTATATAATAATGCTGAACTTAATAGTAGCAGTGTTCACTTCTGAGTTTTGACAGTTTTTCAAAGTTTCACAACTTTTTTGTTTTGAAATTTAAAATTGTTAGGATGTCAATACAGAGGACAGCACATTAAACCACTAAGCTTCTGAAAATATGTTTAACAGAAAAAATGAATTAAATTTTTATACCAATTGTAATGATTTTTAAGTGGATACTCTCTAATAATAAGTGCAACTATATTGCATAGCAACATTGCACAGAAACTTTAAAAAAAAATATTTGAAAACCATAATAGTTTATCAAAAAACTCCAAAAATAAAATTCAAGTTTAAAATTTTAAATCAAGTGCAATTGAATAGAATATTTTTATTAATAAAGATGTAAAATGTAAAAAATCTAAAAGTATTTAAGTATTTACATAATTAGTTAATACGTTTAGTAATTACATAATTTTTACTATCTTAAGTATTTACATAATCAGTTAGGTAATGCTGCTAAAGAAAGACAAGCAAATAGCAAGGCAAAGGCAGCAAAGAGTAAAAAAAAAGTACAGAGAAAAAAGTGTGCAAAATAGTTTTTTTTGGTCCGAAAGCAATATGTAAATGAATTATTTTTCTGTTTACTTAAAAATATTGAAGTTAAAATCAAGTAAAGAAATAGAAATTGATAAAAGTATTGAAATATAGAGGTCTAGAAACAAAGAAACAGAGATTGATAGAAGTATTGATATATAGAGGTCTAGATGCAAAGAAATAGAGATGGATAGAAGTATTGAAATATAGAGGTTTAGAAGTATAGAAATAAAAGTAAATAATAGTAAGTCAAGAAATGAGAGGTCAAAGTCAAGAGGTTGAGGTAGAGAAATAAGTATAGAGGTTTAATGAAATAACATAATTATTATTGAAATAGAGTGTTGAATAAACTTACCAAGACCCGTGTTTTATGAATTTTACAGGCAGTTTTTTGTTAATATTGTTATTACTATTTTTATTATTATTGTTATTATTATTATTATTATAATAATAGTTTGAAAATTCATATTCATTTTACATAGTACAAGTACATAGAGTGTTTAGGCCTTGCATTTTCAAGATAAATAGAACCACGGAGATAGTATGATATCTGATATTATCTTTGCCAGTTTATATATATATATATATATATATATATATATATATATATATATATATATATATATATATATATATATATATATATATATATATATATATATATATATATATATATATATATATATATATATATAATTGATCTGTCCCTATTCTTGAAACATTCTATTGGTTCTCACAAGTCACAAGTTAAATTTTTTCAAAATTGAATGATATTAAGGAGGGCCACCTTAAGTCTGAAACTTGCAACGAGATCCTAAACAGAAAAAAAAATCTCAAAAGAAGCAAAATTTGATAAAAATAATAAAAATTTTAACTTTTATTGCATAAAAATTATTATTTTTTATCAAAAAATAAAAAAACAACATTTTTTCATGGTTTTTGTCAAAATTTTTTTTCAAGGTATTTTCAAACAAAAATGATAATTATTTTTGAGAAAAATTATAAATTGAGGATCTTTTTTTATTTCAGCAAATATTGTTTATTTTGCGGGCAAATACCTATATTCGGCAATTTTTTTGCTGTTTCTCTGGGATGTGGGGGGGGGGGTACCGCCACCTAAAGTTTTTTCTTAGAATAGCTACTGATATATATATATATATATATATATATATATATATATATATATATATATATATATATATATATATATATATATATATATATATATATATATATATGTATATATATATATATGTATATATATATATATATATATATATATATATATATATGTATATATATATATATATATATATATATATATATATATATATATATATATATATATATATATATATATATATATATATATATATATATATATATATATATATATATATATATATATATATATATATATATATATATATATGTACATAAAATATTATAAAATAGTTATCAGATTATGATTGATAACTTTTATTATGCACAAATAGCATTAAACAAATGGTATTAAAAAGAAAGTTCTTTTCTTATTATTTAGTATTGCTGATAGAAGTTTTAATGATCTTACTCAATATCCTGTATTTCCGTGGATTATAAAAGACTATAAAAGTTCGATTCTTGATCTTCATAATCCAGATACATTTAGAGATCTAACTAAACCTGTTGGTGCACTTGATGAAGCAAGGCTGTCTCAGTTAAAAGTATTTTATGATTTGTGTTGTTAATTTATTTATTTTTTACTTTTTATTCAACCACAAATTGCATTTAATGAAATCATCTTACATTTATTGGAAACAAACTAACTAAATTATATAAAAAATAATTTTTAAGTTTTACATAAACAAAATATGCCAGGAACA
>NC_061156.1:47433902-47436402 GCF_022113875.1 Hydra vulgaris | reverse complement strand
CTGGAACATGCAACATAGAATTGGTTGTGTGAAAACCAAGACTTTTTGAGATTAATAGCAACTTTTTCAAATGTTTGACCCTGAAATTTATTGTCATTGATTGTTGTTAATAAAAGTTTCTTATTTAAGCAATTTAGCATTAAAATTAACAATAGCATTAAATTATTTTTATGTTTGGGCTGAATCTTCTAATGAATATTTCCATACTATAACATTTGCTGCTTAAATGAGCTATCATCACCTGTTTCATTAGCCAAAGTTCAAGCTTGTTTGACTTGTCATTTAACAAAGTTGCATCCCTTCATTTTAACTTGATGTGTTTTTCTTTTGTTCTCAGATAAAAGTTTTATTATTTTTAAAGTCTTCTGTTAACTACTTTCTTGCTTTTTACATATTCTGTTTTCTGTCAATTCCAAGTGTAATTAAAGATTGCTTGTGGCCTTGTTGTGAATGAATTTATGTATAGAAAAACAAAAAGATGTTATTTTATTTAAAATAATTATTACAACATTAGAATAAAAATTAAAAAAAACAGAAAAGAGTTTTTATAATTATAAAAATAAATTATATTGAATTGTTTATTGCAAATGTTATTATGCTAAATAATAAATTTGAATTCTGCAAAAAAATAAACAAGGGTTTTCTTTTTAACAGTGACCACTAAGAAAGCTTTACATTAAGAGTTAATGCAACTTTTGAAACCAATTATAACTAGACAATTTAACATACAAATTGTAAACAAAATAATGATTTTTGAAAAAGCATTAAAATTTATTACATAATAAGTTTATGATAATTCCATTTTGTAATAATTATTGTAGTGAAGTTGATTTTTTACAAATTGTATAATTAAATATATGTTTTTGTATAAATACTCTCATATTGAAAAATTCAGTTTCACTTTATAGAATTTAGAAAAGATTAAGTTACTAAGTCTAAGTACTACCCTATCGTTAAATTAAATATTAAATATAATTAAATATTAAATATAATTAAATATTAAATATAATTAAATATTAAATATAATTAAATATTAAATATAATTAAATATTAAATATAATTAAATATTAAATATAATTAAATATTAAATATAATTAAATATTAAATATAATTAAATATTAAATATAATTAAATATTAAAAATAATTAAATATAAATTTATATATGGTAGTGGTGTAGTGGTAGAGCGCTCACTTCATAAACGAGAGGTTCTGAGTTTGATCCCCACCATGTCCCTGGTAATACCGCGCTCAACTTAATTTTTCTCGCAGAGGCCTTGTTTGTCAAGGTTCATGTTTTGGAGAAATAGAGTTGAGAGAGTGTTATAACTAAAATTAAGTAGCCTCCTCATCTGTAGTGGCCTTCACTGCTTTGAGGAGGTGAGTTAACAAAAAAAAAAATTATAAATAATCTTTTAAGTTTTGCTTCCTATCAGCAATGTCATTGTTTATAGTTAAGGACATAAAAAGACTACATTACTATCAGTTAAGTTCTTTCTAAAATCTGTTACACAGCAGGTGCCAGAGGAGGAAAGTCATATAAAGCCTGCCAATACCTTTAAAAAAAAAAAAATTACAATATCCAATTACAAAATTATTATTTGCATTTTATTGTTAATAGAAATAGAATAATATTATAATAGAAAATATAAAAAGTAAAAAAAATAGCTATAACATTCTTGGTCTGTTTCAAACTTAATTTATTCTTTGACAACATTATTAATATATACTTTTTTTTGTTTAAAAATTATTTATTTAGATTAAAAATAATATTTTTTTAATCTTAATTCTTTTTCCCAAGGCTGAGAAAGCCAGTATAGTATATTTATAAAGAGAGAGTTATAGAGTTTGGAGTTATAGAATTAAGAGAGGTTTGTAACCTCAATCAAAGTAGCCTCCTACTTTAATTGTGGTTACAACTAGAGATGTAAGTTGTTTTTTTGGTTCTTGTTTTTTTTGCCAAAAAAACCGTTTTTTTGGCCAAAAAAACCGAGGACTTCGTTTTTTGGTTTTTTTGCGTTTTTGCCTTAAAAACTACTCTTTTTGCATTTTAAACACTGAAATGGTTTTAAAATTTATTTTTGGTGATATTTATTAAATACTTGTTTTAATACTTCCATTTACCATATTTTTAGTATCGTCTTAGTTTAGCAATTGTTCAATTATTCAAAAAAAAAAAAATTTGAAAAAGCATTTTTTTTCAAAAACAATTTTTTTTTTAATAATTTTTAATAATAATTCTTTTAAGTAAAGACAAAGAAGTAAATTTTTATAAGTAAAGGCCATGAATTGCATTTTTTTTAATATTGAACTGTTTTAAGAATTTATTATATGAATAAAGTAACATTGCATCGCAAAATAAGTCAGATCTGGGAAATTTTGGTGTGGGTGTGAGGGGGAATCGGGGCTTGTTAAAAATTTAGTTTATGTTGTATCACATTTTTGCCTACTAAAAAAAATTTTAAAAAATTTAAAGATATTTTATAAAATTTATGGATTCTG
>NC_061156.1:47429291-47432902 GCF_022113875.1 Hydra vulgaris | reverse complement strand
TTCATTTTTCACTTTATCTATTTACAAAAACGATTAATTACAATAATATAACCAAAATTAAATCTTGCTGTAACCCTAACCCTAAGCCTATAATATATATATATTGTATATATATATTATATATATATATATATTATATATGTTATATATATATATATATATATATATATATATATATATATATATAAATATATATATATATATATATATATATATATATATATATATATATTATATATATGTATATTGTATATTATATATATATATATATATATATATATATATATATATATATATATATATATATATATATATATATATATATATATATATATATGTATATATATATATATATATTTATATTTATATATATATATATATATATGTATATATATATATATATGTATATATATATATATATATATTATATATATATATATATGTATATTGTATATTATATTTATATATATATATATATATATATATATATATATATATATATATATATATATATATATATATATATATATATATATATATATATATAATATACAATATATGTATATTGTATATTATATTTATATATATATATATGTATATATACACATATATATATGTATTTATGTATATATATATACATATATGTTTATATATATATATATATATATATATATATATATATATATATATATATATATATATATATATATATATATATATATATATTTATATATATATATATATATATATACAAATTAGTAAACAGTACAAAAATGGTTCTTAAATTTTTTTTATATGATGAGTTATTAGTTTTCTCCAGTAAAAGTGATTTCTGGCCCACTGTGCATCAGCCAAAAAAGTGCTATCGGTACATGTGTCCAAGTTGCAACTTTTGAGGACATGTTTTTTTTTTGTTCTCATTTTGTTTTGTTTTTTTTACTTTTTTATACTTTTTTCATCTTATTTTATATTATATTTCATTTTTCACTTCATCTATTTACAAAAACGATTAATTACAATAATATAACCAAAATTAAATCTTGCCGTAACCCTAACCCTAAGCCTGACCTTGATGCCCTGCCTAACCAAACCCTCAATCCATGTAGCAACACTCCCTTGCGAGTCAAGCTATTTGATAGTCGATGTATATACTTTTCGTTCGCTATAAAAGTTTCTTATAATTACATTTTTTTACAATAAACTTAACCCTTAAACCACTAAAACAGAAGTAACTAATCTTGTCATGAGAATTATGATTCTAGCATGATTTTAACCTGACAGACATGAATATGAAGTCCATTATTTATATAATCTTCATCTAAGAACGCCAGGTGAAAAAAATGGAAGACCGTCTCTAGGCGGTCTTAGTGGGTTAGGCTGAAGAAAAAAAAAAGTAAATACATGCATAATTTAGTTTTTTTATACATGTATTTAGTTTTTTTTCATGTTTTGAGCATTATAATTGAATAAAAACAAATGTTTTTATTCAATTTTAATGCTCAAAACATGAAAAAAAGTATTATTCATTTAGATGATAGTCTTTGAGACAATTTTTTGCTTTGTAAAAACACATGTGGATATTACATTTTGTGCAAAATGTGTGTCAGATTTTTTGCAAAATTTACACGGATTTTTTTATCCCCATTCAGGAAAATGATTCATTTCATCGAATCTTAGACTTTTCTTCCAACATAATTGCTGTTAGTTGGTTGTATAGCAGATGGACGGCCAACTGATCTTTTTTCAAGAGAAACACAGAGTTCTTTAGCAATGCTTACATGAAATTCCTTCATGATCATGTCTTTTATTTATCATCACTAATTGCAGTTTTATTCTTTTACAGCATTAAGTCTTCTATACAAAATGAATGCATTTGTTACAGCCATGTCCAGAAAATGATAGAAGATCCTGGTTGCCATATCCTGAGTTTTAAATTTTAGTCCATTGCGACCCAAAAAAGAGTCCATTAAATCAACTCCACCCATATGTGCGTTGTATTCTCTCATAATTTGTGGACAATCAATTTCATCATATGAACTTTTTTATTGTATCAAGCTATTTATATATATTGATGATTGACTTGATGTATTATTTTTTTGGAAGGGCTTAGTACCAACATAAGTTGAGCACAGTCTGACATTCTTCGTATCCTTCCACAAAACTGTGGTGTTGGCAACACCATAAGCCGATCCAACAAATTCTATTGAATAACCCCGTGGAGCTTTTTTCAGTTCTTTATTTTTGTCATCAGAAAGTCTTAATGGTTTAAGGGTTACATTTAAGTCTGCATGAACTTAATTAACATGATTTTATTAAATATTTATATATATATATATATATATATATATAATATATATATATATATATATATATATATATATATATATATATATATATATATATATTATTTTTTGAAAAAATCAGCTATGCATATGATCATTTAGGCCAACATTAAAACAAAAAATATATTTTATGTGATCATAACTACTAGTACTTTTTGCTACATTTTTTTAAATGTAAAATACATCCAAAAGCTTTAAATTAAAGTAAAGTTGTATGGTTTTCTATAAATAAGAACAGAAAAAAATAAGAATAGAAAGTAAAATAAGAATATAGAAGCCCTAATAAGTAATAAATAAGAATTCTATAAATAAGAACTATATATAAGCCCAATAAAATAAATTTAATCTATAATTTGTATAATTTAATGTATAATTTGTAATGAAGTTTTTTTTTGTTTATTTTTGTTTTTTTGTAATTTTTGTGTGTAGTACATTAACTAAATCAGCTTTAAATTGGTTTATTTAACCTACATTTAGCATTTTTTTTTTTTTTTTAATTTTTTATTATACTTCACCTCCTCAAGGCCAAGAAAGCCACTACAGACGAGGAGGCTACTTATTTTGTGGCTATAACCCTCTCTCAACTCTATACCACTACACCACTATCGCATATATTAGATATACCGCATATGTTAGAAATGAATAAGTCCAATATATGTTTCTTAATTAATAGCCAATACAAAATCAGTTAAAAATCAAGCAGGTTGTGAACATACAATTTATTTAATTTTTATTTTAGCTTTCACAAAATTACATAATTAGTTTAATAACCCAGAAAAAAAGTTAATGACATTTAAATTGAACACATTATAAGGCTAAAATATTGTAATGTGTTTTTATTAACTAAAAACTATAACTTTTTACAAGTAAAAAATAATTCAAAATTTTATTCTAAAGAAGTTTTCAAACACATTTTAGAGATCTCATTTGCTTCACTAAACATGATACTTTCTAACCTTTAAGCTATGCATCTCATAGGTGATGTGTACCATCAAGTTTCAAGTTTTTAATTTTTCATTCAAATTTTGAATTTTTTATGTTACAAACCTTTCTGTACACAATTCGGTATGTTTGTGCTTTCATTGATTTAACATTGCATTACTGTTGGCTAAACAAATTTAAAAATAATAAATTTAAGGAAATTAATAAGTTACTTTAGAAATGTTTTTATGCTGACATAAAATAAATAAAACTCCAAAAAATTTTAAGAACTATTGAGACTTTAGGTAAAATTAAGAACTTCTGGATTATGACCTTGACAATGCCAAT
>NC_061156.1:47339291-47426791 GCF_022113875.1 Hydra vulgaris | reverse complement strand
AAAATAAATAAAAAATTTGAAATAAAAAAAAGTTCATTTATTAATCTTATATTTTAAGTATTTAAGAATATATATATGGGCAATTCCATTTTTAAATTGCGTTACATGCGCAAAAACTAATATTGAAACGAATATTTAACTGTAAATTAAACTTTTAGCTAATTTGTATGAAAGCTGTTAGTCTAAAGAATAAAATAAGCTAAAAAGTTTTCAGTCTGGCCAAAAGAGGGCGAACTTATTACTGAAAATGCCACTTAACTTACGTTACACAGAAAACAAGGTAAAAAAATTGCTTCAATTTTTAGGTCAGATTTCTGCAGATCAGTAAGCAGTTTGTATTAGAATCTTTCAGAAGATGTTAAGAATTCTATACTAATTTAAAAAATATATAAAAGTTTATCAGAGGTAACTGGCTAAGAAAAATAAACTTGTTTTTTTGATACTATGTATTTAACTTACATCACTTACATTACGGAACAATTTTTATCTTGGATTTTTATATCTATAATTAAGAGTTTGAGTTATGTAACAAAAGAATTGCAAAAGTATTGAACTCATTCATTAAAAATAGTCAAAAAAAGAAAATTTTAGAAAACTGGTAACATTTAAGAAAGTTATCAAATCAAAAATAGTTTTTCTGCAAAACCAAGAGCAACTTTAAAAAATTGTTTTTAGTATTACAACTTTATTAATACTTATTTGAGTCATTTAAATAAGAAAATCTTTGGTTTGTCGAAGTTTTTATTAACAGTTCTTATGTTTATGCGCATTGCTATATTTTAATTAGGTTGAATTTTTATAATGCTGCAAAGCATTTACATTTAAAACTTTTTAAATTTTTTTGACGTAAAAACTGCTATCAGAGTTTAGGAGGGAGAGGGGGTTCAGGTATATGTGATTATTTGTGACAAGAGGGAAGGGTACCTGCCCCCTGATAGAACTCAAAATCAATAGTCATGTTGGATATATCACATTTGACAAAGTGTTTACCTTTACTGGATTTGGTTTCCTTTTTTTATATTATTTAGCAGTTGCTCTTACAGCATAAGGGATCATCTGGTTATACACAGAACTGTACTCATCTCTAATTAATTTGGAACATTAAAAGAGTAATATATCTGAAAGATGTTAAATTTTCCAGAACTTATTTGTTCCTTTTTCTGCATTCTTATTGGCATTGATATGAATACTGTTTAAAAGCTGAAAATAGCAGTTGACAGGCATCAACATCTAACATCACAGGCATGCCACTGCATTTACTCTAGTGGTATTTTAATAGTATTACTAAAATTAGTATATAAAACTTTATAATTTAATTTATAATTTTTAGCCAATTCCTATTCCACTTCATTTGGTTAATGTTGACAAAGTTGCTTTATTTGATTCTCCTGATCACTTTACTTTCAATGATCAGAATGATGGAAGAAATCAAGGTTTGTTCAATTTTTTCAAGTTTTTATTCATATTGGTATTTTTTTTTTCCAAATTTATTTTCAGCTGTCAACCCTAAACATTGAAACACAAAACTTATTAGACAAGGTTGCTAAAGAAATGTACTAATTTAAATTGATATCGATTAAAATCTTTTAAAGATTTTTTTTTTTAGTTTAATACTATAGTTTGTAAGGATTATATTGCCTACTAAAATAAAGCATAATACTTTGAAAACATGTGATGTATAACTAACTTTAATTCTTTAATGATGCACCTCTTGCTGTTTAAAGTTAAGTTGATTCTCTGAGCTTGTCCCAGACACAAAATTTTCTTTAAATATCAACAATCTTTACTTTAAAAATGTCTCTCTTTTGTTTTAATTGCTATGGTAACATTTTATTTTATATATATGATGTTAAAGCTATTTTTAAAGAATCTAAAAGCCCACTACTCTATCATTTTTGGTACTCTGTCAAAAACTCTTTCAACAAATGCCATCCACAAGTTGTTATTTTTTTAAAAAAAAAAAAGCTTACTTCAACTTGTCTAACATTAAATATTGCATCTGATGTTTTCTTTCCTAGCCTAAAACCAAATTTGTTAATATACTGTTTCCTATTTTGTCAATAATTAATTCTTAAATCTTCATTACTTGGTCAATTTCACTAATTAAAGTAATAGTTAAACAAAATTCATCAGTTATAAAAAATTAAAATTTTGCGTTTTATTTAACCAATTTTACCTTTTACCAATATTATTGGTAAAATAAAAACATAAAATGAATAAAATGTTATTGGTAAAATGAAATGTTATTGGTAAAATAAAGTAAATAAAATAAATAAAACTTTTATTTTGTATAATAAAATGTTATTGTTGAAATAAAAACATAAAATAAACAAAATGTTATTTGTAAAATAAAAACATAAAATAAATAAAAATGTTATTTTGTGAAATAAATTTATATTGGTAAAATAAAAACATAAAATAAATAAAATGTTATTTGTAAAATAAAAACATGAAATAAATAAAAATGTTATTTGTAGAATAAAAACATAAAATAAATAAAAATCTTATTGGTAAAATAAAAACATCAAGCATATTTTTTTTAAAAATTGAAGAAATGTGTAAATAGAAATAAAAGCTGCAAAGAGAAAATTCTGGGGCAGAATGAGATTAGGTCTAGTAGTTTAATAAGCGTTAAAGTCACCAAAAACAATATTATTAGATGGATAAAGGGAAAGGATCAATTCAGAATGTTATAAATTATTTATAAATGTTATAGACTTATTATGACTTTATATCTCCTTTGAGAATTGTTGTGTCATTAATTATTATATTAAATTTTTCTATTGGATTGTCCTAATGACATATGATAAAACCTTAATAGTTATAAGATGATAATATTTTACAGAAATAGAATTTAATGGAGTAGAATTATAAAACATGCTCAAGTATTATTGTTAGCTTTTTTCCTATTTTCTGTGTTTGTCTAATGTTTTATTTATTATAAAACATGCTCAAGTATTATTGTTAGCTTTTTTCCTATTTTCTGTGTTTGTCTAATGTTTTATTTATTATAAAACATGCTCAAGTATTATTGTTAGCTTTTTTCCTATTTTCTGTGTTTGTCTAATGTTTTATTTATTAATAAAGTTCATAGTTGTTCAAAAGACCACATTCAAAGTTTATATAATTTTATATTTGTGTGTGTATGTGCGTGCGTGTTCATGTGTGTGTGTTTGTGTGTACTATTAACTATAGCATTTTTTACTAATAAATAATTTTATTTACACAATAAATAGTATTTTTGGTTACTTTATGATTGAATAAATTTAAAATATTAAATTTTAGATATTTGCCCTAATTTACCATTAATAAATTGGTACAAAAAGTTAAAATTAAAGGTTGTTATGAAACTCCATAAAGAGTAAGTACCTACTACTTCATAGTTATCTTGAATCACAGCCTTTAATCATTACCTAGAATCTTATCAATCTTGATTGTCTATTTTTTTACCTTTGATCAAAATTATTGCTTATTATTTTTAATCCTTGATTGTTATAAACTTTTATTATAATTATAAACTATTTATGTTTTCGCTGTCATAGATTGCATTGTTTAAAAATTAAATTAATTAATGATATAATTAATATAACAAGTATTAATTGATAATGTAATCATTTCCTACATTAGCTGTGTTTTAGGAGTTGATTTATCTGACGATGCTCAAATTATATACTCAGTATCTCAAGGTATTTTTATTTTGGTACTATTTTTGTTAATTGCATAAAATAATAATATTCATGTTAAATATTAACTGGAAATGATTGTTTAAAAATTAATATATCAACAAATAAAATCACAAAAAATTATTTATAAAAAACTTATTGTGAAGCTGATGCAAAAGAATCTATTGCAAAAGTTTTTGTAGGGAATCTTTTACAAAAGTATTAGTAGGGAATCTATTGCAAAAATATTAGTAGGGAATATTTTTCAAAAGTATTGGTTAGGAATCTATTCCAAAATTCCAAAAAATTCCAAAGATTTTTTAGAAAATCTATTGCAAAAGAATCGATAAGGAATGTATTGCAAAAGTATTATTAAAGAATCTATTGCAAAATCAATTTTATAGGAGTGTAATTGTATGTAGCATATTATAATAATAGGGAAGGGTTGTATATTTGTAGAAGAACATTATGTAATCATTAGAAATTAGGAATTTAATTATGGTAGGAAAGTTTTTTTTTTAATTTTTTAAAATTTTTTGAATGTTTCTCTAATGTTTATAAGAAGAAGAATCTTAATTATTTACAATTATTTCAAATACAGTTCTAAATAAAATTTAAGTTTACCTTAAAAGCTATTTACATGAGGTGGGCTAGCCCAAACAAGATCTCACGATGTTCAATATTTATCTGTAAAAATTAAACTTATTTACATGACAAATTAAACTTATTTTTATGACTTATTTACAATTAGGCTAGCCCGGATAACGGGCTAAGATTTTGTCTAATTTCAGTAAAGATTCCACTCAGGTTAGACTTTGTTTTCCATGTAAACACAAACAAGTAATTGGTAACAAGTAAACAAATACCCTGCTCACAAATATAGCTGATTAGTTAAAATCATTCAAAGACATTTCTGATTATTTTCAAAACAATCAATTGAATAAAAATAAAAATGCATAATTCAAAATTAAATTAAATTTCCAATGTAAACATTTGTTTTCTTATGTTTTTATTTTTTTAGTTAGTTCAGTTAATCCGGCCAGCCCAATTCATATAATCAATCTCTTAGTAAACAAAAATTATATGTAAAGTGGATCATTTAACATTACATAATTATCATAAAGTTCAAATAATTAAAGTGATTCCAAACCTCCAAGACATGGTTGTGTTCATTTTAACGAGAAAGACAAAAAAAAATGTTGGACTAAATTTTTTTGATTAAAACAAAAGAATAAATGAGTAGCAAGAAAAACTAACTTTATGATAATTTATTCAAGCACGTTTTATTACTAAGAGTTTTAGTACATGACGCTATTGACTTTTGCTTGTTTAAATAATTGATATCTTGCGCAAACAAAAAAAAGTCAATTACATCATTGAATAAATCACTCTTGAATAAATTATTAAGTCTGTAGTTTGCAGCGTATATTATGCTGATTTTTAGGCCTTCAATAAAACAGAGAAAACGAGCCTCTTAACATACTTAAAAGTATAAAATATATATTAAAGATATGAATATATGTTTATTTTGATAGCCCTTTATTTATTAGATTGTCAACTAAAAGTCTATTCTATAAATGATAATATTCAAACTCGAAGCATCAACTTGTCATCAATGGTAAGATTCTTTTTTTTTTTCCATTTCATTGATTATTTTTTAGCATGTAAATAAATTATGAACTTTATATAAAAATAGATGATGAATGTTATATTTAGGCTTTGTCATGTTGTCAATTAATAGATGACCAAAAGTATTTACTCATAGGATCTTGGGATGCCCAAATGTAAAGTTGTTTTTTCTGTTAGTTTTTAGGCCAAACGCTTGATCATAGTTGTTTGATATATATATATTTACTAAATATTATTTTCAGTTATATTTATTCAACAGAATACTCAAGAGTTGTTGATACAAAACGTGCTCATCATGATGCTAGTAAAATTTTGTTTTTATTCAAGTTTTAATTTATATTTATACTTGTCTCTTTATGTTTATATACCATTGATTTTTTTTTTAATATTTTTCAAAGTGCAATTTTTTCAATTTATGTGTAATATATATATATATTTTTTTAAAGTAAGCAGTTTATGTTATAAAAACAATAAGTTAGTGACATCTTCTTGGGATGCAACAGTAAAAGTGAGATGTTTATGTTCTATTTATATACTATTTTTTTATTTATTTTGCTATTTCTTATTTATTATGTGATTTTAATTTAATAAATATTTTAGAATATTTCTAATTTAAAATAAGTTGTTATTTTAACATAATATAGTTTAACTTTTGAGTTGGTTTCATTTATTAATTTTTTACTTTTATGTGTGGTCATATAAATTTGTAAATAAAAAATTTACATTTACTCTCATTGTAATTTTTTACTTTTAGGTGTGGTCATATGAATTTGTGAATAAAAAATCTACAATTACTCTCATTGTAATTCAATGGATTTCTTACTGTTTAATAAATACTTGCAGTTACTTATTTTTAATTTAGTAGTTTTTAATATATTTTTAAATTTATTTATTTTATTAAATGTTTTAGTAAATTAGAGAGAAACAATAAAAAATATAATTTTTTTTTTTTTATAAAAAACTTTAGTCTGAAATTGATCATGATACTGAAGTTTCGACATGTGATTATTTTGAGGATTCCAATGGCTCAAAGGTTGTTACTGGAACTAAAGATGGTAAAATATGTTTGTGTACACACCACACACGCACACAAACACACTCACCAACACACACTTATGTGTATGCAACCCTCTAAATTAGGGTCGGCATTCGGCAATGCCAACCTAACTGCCGACCTTAAAGTGTTTGATGTTGGCAACAAATTGCTGACCTCGTTTTTATGTTTTATGGTAATACCTTTGTATCAAATTTTTTTTGCCGAACTGATGCCGACCCTTAAAAGAATAAGGTCGGCCAACCTCAATTTTACTAATTTCGAGGGTTGTGTATGTCTATACATAAGAAATTTTGTGTATATTATATTTTTTTTAATCTCAATCTACGAGTTGTATAATAATAATTTGTTGATGTTGTGACCTAAACTCTTGGCTGTCTCTGTGATTGTAAAAGTTATCTTTCTATCAGATATTTAGTCTTGTCTGATGCACAAATTACCAATTTTGGTAAAAAAAAATACTGTTTTGGTACTTTTCATTGGAAGAGATTACATATCTTCAGCATTTTCCTCTATCATGTCATTTTCACTTTCCATAATTAGAGGAAATCATCTATATTATTTCTTCTAATAGTTATTTTCTTATATATTCTTCCATCCAATTTTTTTCTCTTTTTTTTCATAAGTACTCTGTTCTATTTGAAATAGCTTTTTATAAATAGGTAACAAACAATCCTGTCTTTCATCTTGTTTAGACATAAGGAACTGCTTATCAACTTGCTTAAGTTTAATTGTTCACAAGTAAATATTTATAAAATATTTGTACAGTTTTAGTTGTTTTTTTGATTTTCACTAAAGCATTGTTTGTTCTTTCTCAATTTCTAGTACCTGTCAACAGTTTTTTCTATTTTCTTTATGACATGATACTGTCAGAGATATAAACATATAAGGTAATTATAATATGATCCAGTCAGAGATTATAAATATATAAGAATTGGTTATATTATCAATAAGAATTAATTATGTTATTACTAAAATATTAATACATCGCCATTCAAAATACCATTACTAATTTCATTGTTTTAATTAGGGGATAATTAGGATCCTTCACCATCCTGTGAATAACTAAATACTCTGGTAATATAAATGTTTCCCTGATGTGTAATGCTTCTTCTTTTATCAATTTCATGCAGGTAGTGCGGTAGTGGTGTAGTGGTAGAGCGCTCGCTTCATAAACAAGTGGTTCCGAGTTCGATCCCCATCACGTCCCTGGTAGTACAGCGCTTAACTCGTTTCTCCGCGCAGCGGCCTTGTTCATCAAGGTTCGTGTTTCGGAGTTATAGAGTTGAGAGAGGGTTATAAACACAATAAGTAGCCTCCTCGTCTGTAGTGGCCTTCTTGGCCTTGAGGAGGTGAATTAAAAAAAAAAAAAAAAAAAAAAAAAAGGTATTTTCTACAGTTGATCTCATGAGATATATCTTCCTTTGGACAGACCCAAGAAAAAGTGTTCATCATTGCATCATTTGCATCATGTGTTGCATCATTGCTGGAAATTTTAGATTAGCTGCTGTAAAAATGTTAAGGTTTCTAAAAATAGTTCTTAGAAAAGTTAAATAAACCACCTAAGTTTTTATTTAATGTTTTAATGAAACTTTATCATAATAACAGTTATTGAGTTTAGTGGTAAAAACAGAGTTTATAGTTTTTAAAAACCTAAAGATTTAAAAAACAGAAGCATTTCCAGATATCCCATTTTGCAATCACTTAATTCGAGTCTTGATATTGAATTCCTATTGAGTTTTTATTGTAGAAACCAGACATAAATGTTTTACAAATACAACCTACCAATCGAAAAAAAAAGTTTAAGGTATTTAGCAACAGTGTTTAAGTAACATTTCACCACTTTAAAACAAATTGATAGAACAAATGCTTAAGTTTTTTGGAGCAGTTTTGAAGGCAAAGGGGGATTACTTTGAATAATTCAATATTGGAAAAACTTTCTAAAAATAATGTTCAATTTTTGTTTTTTATACTTATTATTTTTATTGCAAAATGAATCTTATTATTCAAAAATATTTACTATTAAAAGCAGTATTGTTAATTTTATACCGGTAGTGCGTGTACATATACATTTATATATATATATATATATATATATATATATATATATATATATATATATATATATATATATATATATATATATATATATATATATATATATATATATATATATATATATATATATTATATATTTATATATATATATATATATATATATATATATAATTTTATTTTATATTTTATTTAAGGACATGTGCTTATATGGAACATTGATTTGCAAATTCCGACTAGTCAACTAAACCGTGAATTTTTTATTTTTTTTAACTGTTCTGCAAAATTTATATAATTTTCTGCAATAAAAAAATATTTATTCGAGTTTTTATTTAGTTTCCTTTTTTTTTTTGTTCTTTCTGTCCGTTTGTTTAACCTGTTTAAGCTTTTTTACTAATCTATTTTTCTCATCCGTGTATTTTTTCCCTTTAATGCTATTTTCTACCTTCCTATAGTTTTCTACCTTCCTATATTTTTCTAATTTCATATAGTTTTCTACCTTCATTTAGTTTTCTACCTTCATATATCTTTTTATAGTTTCTGATTTTTAATTTTTTTTGCATTTGATTAACAATTTTTTTTAATTAATATGTTTAATTTATAGTTTTTTATTTTTTTAATTTTTATAAATACTTTCAATTATATTTAGTGCATGCCAGCAATGTAACAAAAGTAATATTTAGTCCTAGTAAGTTGTTGTTTTTTCTTTACTTTAATTTACAAATTCAAAATAAGAGTTGCTAAAATTTATTTTTCTTACACAGGAAAATTGTATTTCTTACTAAAGAATATTTTTCTTAAAACATTTCTTATTATATATATTTATTGTTTAATTTTTATTTACATTTGGTTAACAATTTTTAAAAGGTTGTAAAAAATTTCTTAAATGGTGCCTAGGTTTTAAAAATTAATTTTTTTAGATGGTTCCCAGGTTTTAAGTAGCAGCTTGGATGGATATTTAAAAATTGTTGACTCCTGTACAGAACTTCAAGTTTATGTAAAAGATGTTGCTCAACCAATTACGTATGTTGTTTTTTATATTTATTTTTATTTATTTATTTTTTTTTTGTTTTTTTATTTTTTTTGCTTACAAATTCTTTTTCAACGTGGGTTGGAGAATTTTTTAATCTCTTATTTTCTATATAAATTTTCACATTTTTTTTTTAAATTCTCATTTTTTGAAATTTTTACGTTTTTTTTGGATTACTTCAGTTAAAACTGAATGGTTCCACTACTTTTAAAAAGTACATTCAAAGAAACTGAATTATATTGACATTCATCCTACCAAATTTCTTCATGTAATTTCCATCAGCTCTCCTAAAAGAAAATGCCACCAGTTTTAACTATGAATTTATTTTTGTTAATGGGCTAACTTTGTTACAAATTTTTTTCTAATCCCTTATTATATTAAAAAATATATTTTATTGTTTATTTTTCTGTTTAACAAATAAAACAGTTCAAAACATTTTCAAAATAGTTTTACCTAAATTTCTAAAAAAAAGTACTTTACGTAGCAAGCTTTTCTTATGTGATAATCTCTCTCTCTAAGAAAAAGGAGTGAGAAAACTAGATGTTTTAAAAGATTGTTGCATTTAACTCATAGTGTTTATTCCAATTTTCAATCAATATTTATTTAGAAAAATATATATTTTAGTATAATTCGTTAGGATAGCAAAGAAATCAAAGCAAAGCAAAAATAAATATTCCAATCAGTTTGATATCGTAACTCGCACTCAATTAATTTGATATCTTTACTTGTACTATTTGATTGCAGTTATTATTAGTTATAACGCAGTTATTATTAGTTATATCGCAACTTCTTTTTATTTTTTAAAAAATGATGTTTCTTTTGTTGTTGAAACACCTACCTTTTTTTCTTCGTTTTTATCTTGTTGCATCAATCATCTGCTATTTTCTTTATATCTTGCATCTGTCATTTACTTTTTATCTTGTATCAATTATCTTTCATTTTCTTTTTATATTGTAGCAGCTGGCATTAATTAAAAGTATGCATGCTCAAAAGTTTTATTTTAAAGACTTCATAAAATGTTGCAAAGGCTTCATAAAAGTTGCTAAGGCTTTATAAAAGGCTGCAAAAGCTCCTTTGACGCACACAATACCAACTATAAAACCAAAACCAAAAATCAATATGCAATTAAATCTGGCCACTTTAGTGTATAAATTTTTAATTTAGATAAAGTAGGTTTTCTACATAAGGTCAGTAGTGATTGCGTTCCTTCGTACTATATATTCCTAATATTTTGCATACGTAATCTCTGATGCTTTTTTATTAAAAAATAATATTTTTTGAAATAGATTCAGTTAAAATTCTATAATGAATATATATCTTATCACTTTTAACCATAAAACACTTTATAATGTGTTCCTCTAATTTTTTACAATTACAACTTTAAAATATAGTTTAATATTTACGAACTTTTTATTTATTGGAATATAAGTAAAAATAAATTTAGTGAGTTTTTAATGACACAAGTAAATCTTGGTTATCCCTATAGAAACGCGTTTTGGGATGGCTCCGTCGTTATAGCCACATGTCAAACTGGCAACATCCTTATATTCGATATTATCAATGATATTTGTATATCAAATCTAACTTCGAATGCAGGTATATCTTTATGAGTATTTCCTTGAGTGTATTATTTTTTTACTTTTTTATTAGTCTAACATAAATAGATTGTTTAATTTTTTAAGGTGCGATTGATTCTCTAGCTGTTAACGTGAAAATGAATAAATTGATCACAGGTCACAACGATGGGAGCATATCGGTATGGATTGTAGATGATGAATGAGATTATAACATTCTAGCTGAATGAAATGAATAAATTTTTCGATGTTATTCTGAGAAGTTAACATTACCACTGATTGTTTTTAATTGCTGCCTCGTCGCTAATCAAGTGATGAAGTAGCACATCAAGTAAAGAGTTGCGTGGTTTTTGATAACAATTTTTTTATAAACGATTTAACTAAACTGAAAATTTTTTTTAAGAAACTCTACGCATTTTTTTTATTAACGAATCAAATTATTAAAAAGGTATTTATGTACAACTTTAAAAAACATAAAAGTTTGTTTTAATATTTGTTTAATTTCAATAAGTTTAAATGAACGTAAAAACAGAACAAAATTAATTTACATTGTAGACCCTGTTGTGTTTAAGTAGACTTGCTGTATTTAAGTAGACTTGTTGTATTTAAATAGACTTGTTGACTTACTGTTTTTAAGTAGACTTGTTGACTTACTGTTTTTAAGTAGGCTCGTTAATTTATTGTTTTTAAGTAGACTTGTTTACCTGGTCTTTAACTCGTAAATTCTCTTTAATAACACAAGTCTGGAACATTTTTTAATAACACAAGTCTGGTACATTTTTTAATAACACAAGTCTGAAACATTTTTTAATAACACAAGTCTGGAACATTTTTTAATAACACAAGTCTGGAACATTTTTTAATGACACAAGTCTGAAACATTTTTTAATAACACAAGTCTGGAACATTTTTTAATAACACAAGTCTGGAACATTTTTTTTTCCTAAAATTAAAGAGTTAATTCTTATATATTTTTGGTCGAATTCGAAAAAGTTATCAAAAAAATTCCATCACGTAAGGTTTTTTTTTAAAAACATAAAATGCTGTAGGATTGCCTATTTTAGGGCGCAAAACGGGGTTTAATGCCAAAATATTTATTATTATTTTATTTATAAACTTATAAGATAATTTTATGTTTCGTAGGCTGAAACAAAACATTTAGTAACTCATGAAGATAATATCAGTCAGCGTTGAATCATCGTTGAAGGGCTTAGAATGTGGTCAAAAGGTAAAGTTAAATCTTTTCGTTTTGGTGTTCCCATAATCTGGAGAGAGCCTCGAAACCACAACGATGACTGCTGCCGATGACTGCTGTGGTATAGTACCAAAAATAAAAAACAAACTTTTTATCCAAACATGGAATCAGCACTCCACCCAGTCCCTCACGGACCTGGCATTCTTATACTACAAGCACCCCGAAGCCTAGATGAATTAGAAAGTGAATCAGAAGAAAGTTCTAGTGATGAGTTTCAAGTAGGCGACTCCAGTAGTCCTCAATAATTTACTCAAGCTGAATTAAATGACCTGATCCGAGATTGAGGACTTTCAAAACAATCTGAGTTACTAGGATCTAGACTGCAATAGAAAAATTTGTTGACATTTGGAACTTCTTTTTCTTGGTATAGAAATAGAGAAAAATATTTTGAGCCTTATTCTCAATATGGTGAGCTGGTCTATTGTTCCGATATCAATGGGCTAATGTCCATGTTCAAAGTTCAACAAATAGCTGAAAATTAGAAACTGTTTATTAATTCTTTGAAAAGAAGTATAAAAGCTGTTTTACTTCACAACGAGAATAAGTACGCATCAATACCCGTTGGTCATTCAGTACATTTAAAGGAAACTTATTATAACTTAGCATTGATCTTGGATAAGTTAAAGTAAAAAGAATTCGAGTGGACAGTTAGTGTGAATCTTAAAGTAATTTCTATGATACTTGGACAGCAAGGTGGTTGCACAAAATTTCCCTGTTTTCTTTGTGAATAGGATAGTCGTGCTAAAACTAAACACTGGAACCAGAAAGTGTGGCCGAAAAGAACATTGAAGGTCGGAGAGAAAAACGTGCACTTTGTATCTTTGGTTGATCCTAAAAAGGTCCTTCTACCACCACTCCATATCAAACTTCGCATGATGAAGCAGTTTGTGAAGGCATTGTTAAAAGATGGTGAGACATTTAAATACCTTTCAAGCAAGTTTTCTGGTCTGTCTGAAGCAAAGCTGAAGAGGGGGAGTTTTTGTTGGTCTTGACATTCGTAAGCTAATGAAAGATAACAACTTCGAAAATGCGATGACAATGTTTAGAGGTCAGCATGGAGTTCTTTTAAAAACGAATTACAAATTTTCTAGGGAATCATAAAGACTCGGACCTTAAAAATATCGTAAAAAATATGTTGTGCAATTTTAAAAATCTAGGATCCTCAATGAGTTTAAAACTCCATTTTTTGAACTCCCATTTGGATTACTTCCCTGAAAATCTTGATACAGTTAGTGAAGAGCAAGGTGAGAGGTTTCACGAAGATATAAAAGAAATGGAGAGAAGGTATCAAGGTCGATGGGATACAAATATGATAGGCGACTACTGCTAAATGCTGCTTAGGGAAAATGTAACGTCCCACAAAAGAAAAAGCACTAAACGAAGCTTCGAAACTAAAATAACTAGACTTTATAAAGCTTTATAGTTGTATACACTGTAAACAATTATTTTATGATTTAAAATTAATTTAATTTGTATAATTTTACGATTTGTTTTCTAAAATACTTGATAGAACAAATTTGTTTTCTAAAATACTTGATAGAACAAATCTGTTTTCTAAAATACTTGATAGAACAAATTTTTTTTTCTGATTGGATAGAACAAACAATAGATGTACGATAATCTGATTCAAAACGAATTTTAAATAAAAAAAACAATTCGGTTATCAATCGCAATACTTAACAAAACAAGTAATTTTAGGTATAATAGCATTGTAATAGCATTAGTGCTTGATTTTATAAAAAAAATTTGTATTTAGAACTTCTATGGACTAGTTTAAAGTCTCATGGTTATTCCTTACATAGAAAAATTCTTATATAGAAACCCTTGATTGGTTTAAAGGTTAGCTGTGCAACAGGCAGCAATATGTTATTTTGAACAATAACAAATATTCAATTTTACTAAAAGTTAGTCTTTTTTTAAATATAAATTGCAGATTTTGTGATTAAAAAAAACCTAGTTTTAATCATAAAAGGTTCAAACTTATTGCTATCTTACTATCATTAAACAATGTTTAAACGAAATAGGTCATAAAAACTTATTCTATATCAAAATATATTTTTAAAGACTCACTAAAGATAAAATCTGTATGATTGCAAGCCATGCAATGATTCTTCATTATATAATTATTCCTAGTTAGTCACTTGTATATAACTAATCACTTGTATCAGTCATCAATATCACTGTCATCAGATCAATCATTTGTGGAAACAGAGAAAGAACTATAAATAGGGGAAAATGAATTATACCAACTAAATTTTTTTGTTGAACCTATCTTTGTTTGATAACAGTTACTTAAAGAACTCATGACAGGATTAAGATTTGAAATTATATTTTGCACATAAAATACAGGCTCTAATAATAATCTGTTTCTTTCTTTAGTCGATTGTCCAGAAAAGAAAGACAGAAAATAATCGCTCTACAAACGACATATACGAAAATAATCGCTCTATAAAAGCTCTAATAAAAGCTCTGTAGAAGCTCCTGTAGGGCGATTATTTAATTTAAGATTTTAGTGTTTCGCTTCACATCTTCCTCAAATTATTTTACCTTTTCTTTGTGACTTTTTAAAAATTTAAAAAAGTTAGAAAATTGGTCGTGGCACAATGATTGATTTATTTGAAAAAGGACTTCTTCATTTACAATTAAAATTGAGTTTTCAACCATGGCCTACTTAATAACAGGCCTGAAAGATGCGCGCGCGCAAAAAAAAAAAAACTGTAGGCGGATATTTTGTAAACAATTTAGTCGACTATAAAAATTAAAATAAGCTACTAAATTAATTGTTTACAAAAAATATGTCATTGTTTTTCAAAAATAACGTTCAAGAAAATTGTAATTTTTATTTCACAAATCAGCAAACTTTAAAATATAAAGTTTTTCACCATTAATAATATTTTTAAAAGATTACTAAAAAAAACATTTCTTTAACAATGTAAACTATTTTTTCTTTTTAATCTAACAAACTTCAAAAAATGCATTTCTATTCAGTAACAATAAATAGAAATTAAATAATCATTAATTTTTAATTATCACAAAAATGATAACTTAAGCACTTTTAAAGCATGTTCTTTGTTGATCGAGGTGTTTAAAGCTTGCTATAGTTGTTAAACAATATGTTGGATAATATTTTTCCATGAAACCTATCTATGTTTTCAAAACCATAAAATTCTGCTATCATCATTGTTATATTTATAAGACTTGTCCGATAAACTGAGGACATGATATGATGGAAAAATATATAGCAATAAATAACCCATTGACACACATTGTCTCCAGGTAACTTCAATCCACCTCTATTAAGCTCTTTTGTAAAATCTCCAAATACCTCAAAATAGAAATTTGTATTACTTTCATCTCTATCGTTTCTGTTGATGTATCCTGCAATATAAACTAGTGCCATTTTTACAGATTTAGATAAAACTAATTCCATATTTGAAAGATTATGAAACACATTAAAGGTATTGTCATCATTTGGTAAAAATCCACATTTCAAACGGGAATGTTCACGACTTGCTTGGATTTCATTAAAATCTGTGTGTAAATCAAGAAGAAGCTTTGTTTTTTTTTTTTTAATTTTTACTTTTTGTAAAATTTGTTGAACATTGATGAAATATATTCCATCCGAACCTTGAAGTAGCTTACTAAACATTTTTTCAATGAGATCACTAGAAAAATTTTCTTGGTATATAAAGTCATGTGAAGTGTTAAGGAGATGCTTTGTTAACTCAACCACTCCTCTACATGGCAAAAGCAAGAGCAGTATCTTTGGTAAGTTTTTTTACTCTATTCCCTTGTTTTTCAGGGACCATTTTTTCAAACATAATTGCTAAATCAAGTAAAAATTCTAATTGCTGATCATTAGGATTATCAAAGACAGCCCTTTAAAGTCTTCAAATCGGACATCTTCAAACTGACTTTTAACATTTAGGATTTTAAAAAAGTCTACAATTTTTGATATAAAATCAAAAGTTTCACTTGAATCCTGCATTTCTGTATGAATCTTTAGTGCAGTTGATGTTTCACCACATAATATCTGAAGACTTAATTCACCATTCTGTCGTTCTATAAGTTTCGGACAGATAAACACTTGATTGAGCTTTGATAGTTTAACAATAGAACTTTTCTCCAACTCAAACAGCTTTTTCAAGTCGATTCACTTGGCAGTTTTTTCAAGACCACAGTCCAAATGTTTTAACTCTTGCATTTTTTCAGTTAACCAATTATTTCTAAGAGATTTGATTAGATGGACATAATCATAGAGCAAAAAAATGTTTTCATTTGTCCTCCATGGAGAAATCAAAATTAATTTTTTAAAGAATGCTTGATCAACTCTATTATTATCATACAAAATTGCAACAGTATTGCCATTACATGAAGAAACTAAATTTATCATATCAACAACTTGCTCATATTGAAAATTAGCACTTAAATGATACACTGGCAGAGCTTTGTACAAAATGTTTTTACCTTCAAATAATGAGCAAATCATAAAACTTAAAATAGTGGTTGCAAAATGTTGTGGATTGTTCATTGCTTTTCAAAATAAATTACCACCTTGATATATTAGTTGTGATTTTACATAAACTTTGTTGATTATAATAATGACATTTTTTTGATAAGGATCTTCAAGATGCATAAAATATTTGTTAAGGAAATCAACATCTTCTAATTTAGCAACTTTTGATATAAGTTTATCGAGGGTTACAATACTTGGCATTTCATAATCATCTCTAATACGGCTGTAAAGAGAACTTGAAATTGCAAAATACTCAAAAGCCCTACTTAGAATTTCTGGTGAATATTTTTTATTACCAACAAATGTTAATGCATGCATGCTAATAACTTGTTAGAATATAATTTTTTTTTATGATCCATTTCAATGGAGTATAAGTATCGAATAGCTTCAATAACTTGTAAGTAAGATAAAATTTTATTTATTTAATTACTGTATAGTGGTTTAATCGTTATCCACAATGAAAACCTTAAATTGCATAATTATTTTAATTTTTAAAATAAAAATGTGGAATGGCAGAGGTATCAATATAATCTTTACTTTGGATTATTAAACCATCATCCACTGTAAAGGATGTTACTGGAAAAGGAATATTCTCTTTGCTTACTTTTGAAAAAGTCATCAAAATAATTAGTTTCATACAAATCCAAATGAGATAAAATTTCATCAGCATTTGTAGATTTATTTTTAAATTATTTACTTATTTGCGTCAACGTATAAGGATTAGGCGTTTAAGTACAGTCCTGGTGTCATTTTCTTATTATTTACGAAAGAAAAGGTTACGAGCTTAGTCCCGAAGAGTTTCAGTGCAGTTGAACTTCCATCTGTTTTATATTTCTATGTAGCGACCTACTCCGACTAATTCTGTTAAGCTTTCAAACCAAATAAGGAAATAAAAAAGTATATAGAATACTCAGCAAAAAATATATAGATTACTAAGTTATCAAACCACGTTAATATTTTTTTAAATTTAATTTTAGCTACTGTTACAGTTATGGTCGAAAAAAAGATAAAGACAAATGGAATAATATGGGTAGAATTTTTCCATTAGCACCTTCGAAGTTACAAAATAACTGACCATCGTTATCTATTGTATTTTTTTAATGTTCTAGTAATACCAGCTAACTCTTTATTGTTTGTTATTTTTATAAATGTTTTATAAATAAACTTTTTTCTTTAAGTTAGATTAGTTTTACTATAATGTACTATTAGGGGAAAGGGGGGCAACATGGCGAATGGGGCAAGGTGGGTTTTCATATAACAACTCAACAAAAAATCTTAAAGTTGGGTGAAAACAAAACTGTATTTGCATCTTGTATTTTAAAACACTAATTGGCTTTTTGAAATATTTTTAACGCAATTTTATACACATAAGTTTACTTTTAGCGCCTAAAAAAAAATTTCTCATTTTCGGTTTCTCATAACGGATGGTGCCCTTCAAGTTTAACTTCTTTAGAAGTAGTTTTTTGCAATTTGTGTTTATTTTTTGTTACTTTAGTTAGAGTTATTGGTAGTTTTAAAATTTTTATAAAATTGGAGATAAAAATTGCATAATAAGTCATCTTGCCCCGGTCACGTGACCAGATGACAAATTTATGAACTTTTTATTTTAATATTTATTTCAAATTGTTATATTTGCAAACTGAAAATTCATGGAGGCAATGAAAGAATTTAATAACATTAAAATACTGAGAAAGTATTATGGCTTCACGACTTATAGTTTTGCAACAACTCAGGGCTTTCAAAACGTTCGCCATGTTGCCCCGCTTTTCCCTATAGTAGTTAAATTAGGTAAGATTTTTTTTTTTTTTTTTTTTTTTTTTTTATATATATAATTAGATTTGTTTAAGTAAAAATTTAAAAAGAATTATTTTTAAATTTTGACTTTGACGAATATTTCTTGAAAAATTATCCTACAAATTTAACTATATAATCTTTAAAACACAAACAATTCAATTAAACACCAAATAAAAATATAAAGTTCTACTATTAGCTAAATATAAATAATAAAATATAAAATTAATTAGTTTCTACTAATAGCTAAAACCCAGTAACCCAAAATATAAGTTTCTACTATTAGTTAAAACCCAGTTTTTTAATGTAATACTAATAATTCCAAATAATTTCTCACCAAAACCAGCTAATCCTACCAAGTGCAGAGTAAAAATTTTTTTATTTCTTCTAAGTTCTGACTAAAACTTGCTAATACGCCTAATAGCCAAATAAAAACCTGAGTATTCATACTAAGTTCCGATTAAAACCTGGTTATACTACTTCGTTCCATTCGAGTACTAGTCAGAAACTTTGTAAATATTACTAATACGACTTACTAAATATTTAATATGATTAGCCGGGATTTTTTTTTCGGGTATATTGAATAAACCGGATAAAAACAACCATATATATAAATATTGTATTCCGTTATATTTATTTAGAATATTCTGTCAAAGTTTTACATATAATTAAATATATATATATATATATATATATATATATATATATATATATATATATATATATATATATATATATATATATATATATATATATATATATTATTTTTTAAACAATATATTATAAATATATATACATTTTTTGTTACTGCTATTATGGAAAGACGTTAAAGCTAAGGAAGTACTAAAGAATAATAAATAAGACTAATTTATTTTGTTATAAAAAACAAACTACATTTCTAAAAAATATTTCTTTGCCATTACTGTCCTTAAGTTTTTAACTTTGTTATCCATGTCGTCGCGTTTTTGCTTTGATATGTAGTAGCATAGTAGAAAGCACGATTTTGTTGCATTTTGGCAATGACTAAACATTTTCTCCAAAGTTTCTGCAGTGTTGTTGTGGATACAGTTTACAAAAATATTCTTGCATGGAATTCTGCAACTAGACTGGAAACCTGTTGCCTGAGAAGTATTTGACATAAACGTCAAAAAAATTGAAAGCACTATTGCCATTGAGTGTATTATTATTTGCATGGTAACTTTTTAAATTATAAATTAAATCTAAAAGAATTTCATTCTAAAAAATATTACTTACTTCAATAAATTTTATTGAATTATATTAATAAATACTAATAGTCACAAAAAGTCATAAAAAAATATATAAGTTTAAAATAACAAAAAAACAAAAAAAAACAAACAGTCAAATAAGAAAATATAATGTTTAAATTTTATTTTTGTAAACAAAAATAAAAATTATAAATAAAAACTATTCCGTAAGATTTAAAACATAATTTTTTTTGTTTGAAAATAAAATGAGTTAAAATGAAATGAAATGAATATATATATATATATATATATATATATATATATATATATATATATATATATATATATATATATATATATATATATATATATATATATATATATATATATATAACCTTGTTCATTGCTGCTACTGTATTTACCATCACGTTGTGTCTGTTATTTAATTTTTTCTTCACCTGTTGGGCGTGATGGGAATTACAACCTTTACAAACTTTTTCTTTTCCACATGGCTCTTACTCATTTTCTTCCCCCTTTCAATAATATTTATATAATAAACTTCTCTGAGCTCACCTCAAACTTCTCTGAGCACACCTCAAACTTCTCTGAGCTCACCTAAGCCAAAATGTATCGATATTTTGTTCCCTTTAATACAAAACATAAATGTAAAGTAAAACGATTTTGATGACATTCAATATTTGGAACTGTCTGGTTCTTTAACACAATGTCGTTTAAACTAACGATAATAATAACGTTGCAAAAGTAACGGGTCCACAAAATATAGTTGCTTATACATACTTATTTATTTTCAACCCTGTTTGTAACAAAATTTTTCTTTAAAAATATTTTACACAGTTGTAAAGACTCATAGATAATAAATGTTTTATCAAATTAAAACATATGAAGATATTTATAGAATCAGATTAAAGCTGTCTGTATAAAAGAGCATTAGACATTAGGACTAGCCTCATTCTTCAATAAGTTTTTTTTTTAATCTTTTCAATTAAACATTAATAAAAACATAATCATAATTTATTAATAAACATTTTTTTCAAACCAGTTTACCTGAATTGTAAATACAATTCTAAATTATGCAGTTGTAAAGAAAAATAATAAAGAACCAATATTTGTTAAATTTTTTAAAGCAATACAAATATACTTAAATTGTTTAAACAGAAACCCATTAGTTAGACGCACTTTTAGAAAATGTTAGGCATCTATGAGAAATACTTCTAGTTCAAAAATATTTTGTTACAATATCTTCAAAAGTTAAAAGTTCAGTAAAACGCTAAAAAAAAAATTGCAATATATTAAAAATCATAAGCAAATTGTGTTGCAATATTTATTTTTAACCCTTAACAAGATTCTAGTTCTTAGCTAGATTTTAGATTTTAACTAGATTCAAGCCCTAAAATAGATTTTCAACCTTACCTAGTACTTCATTAACTGATTAAGAGATATTGAAACCATAGTTTTCTGACTTTCCCGGCTAGTACCATAGCAACAGGTTTAATTTTAAGTTTTTTAACTTAATAATCAGATTTTCGGATGAAATTTGAGTTCAAACAACTTTAGGATAAATTTCACAGCTTGAAATTTAAATTTTAAAATCAAATCTTTAAACTGTGGAACTTTGGAAGCATAATTAAAAAAAAAATTATATTAGAAGTTTGTTTGTACTTTTTATATTAAAAAAAAGACTCGTAGTACGATTAGAAAACCTAGATGTAAGTTCAAAAACAATCAGTACACATGCAGCAAAAAAAAAATTACTTTTATCACCAGCTAGAAGTTGTTTAATTGTAAATTAGTTTTATGAACTTTTCTGTTTTATTTAATAAGCGTCTAGCCATAAATACAGCGTTCATAACCTTAAAAAATCACAAGGATAATTTCCTCAACAATCCTCAGATATGTGAATGACATGTAATATGCGGATTAAAGTTGTTCTGAATATCAAAATAAAATAAAATTTACAAGATAAAGTTGAGAATAAAATAGGGTTATTTTATTTCTATGTAAATAAAACAAAGCATATAAAACTACGCTATTAGTCTAAAATCTTATTTACCTTCTTGTTAGAACACTTACTTTCGTAAATTTTTGAATATTATTCTTTGTTCTTAGGTATTCCAAAATTTAAAATACTGGTTTGAATTTTGCCATAATTTGTCTTAAAAAAATTGCCATAATTTATCTCCAACGTCATCTTTACGACGTTCGGTTACAGTTTTTCCCCCTCTATCAAACATTCGTTAAGGCTTAGCTCCAGTTGATTTCAGCTTAAAACTTTTTCTAAAAATTGTGATGAAATTATAGCCACATTTGTAATTAACATTAAAGGTATTTAATTAGATTAACTAGAATTATTCAAATTTAAAAATGAAGTTCTAAAAAACTACAGAAAAAAAAACAGAAATTTATGGATATTAGAACAAAAAAAAAAAAAAAAAAAAAATGCAACTTGAATAGATTATATGAGAGAAAAAAAAAAATTTCAGAACAGGTGTGAACTTTAAAAAGGTGGCCACCATAAGTATGAACAAAAATAAGTTGCTGAGTTCTATAAAGAAAGGATTCATAAGTAAAAAAAGAAACATTTTATTCTACAGATAGTTTTTGGTATGACAGAAATTGTTTTATTAAAAAAAATTTTATTTGTTTTTTTCTTGTGCTTACTTTTTTTTACCACAAAACACATTTTCTTTAATTTTAAACTTTGCCACTAATCAAACTTTTTTCAACTTTAAACTTTGCAACCCACAAAAATTTTCAACCTTCAAAACTCATTTTTCTTTAATTTAAAACTTTCAGGAAACATTCCTTGTTGGGTTATCTGGGGTTGACTTTCAGGAAACATTCCTTGTTGGGTTGTCTTGAGGTACGTCAATGAATGTCTAGTTTTTTTTTAATTTACTTTTTTAACTACTACCTTTTAATATTGAATAGAAAAATATTATTTTCTAAAATATCTATTTGTTTGACGTAAAAGTGTTTGAAACTTTAATTGATAGTATTCCTAACTAAAAACCTTAATCAATAGCTTTTGCAAAATTTAAATATTTTATGTTTTCAAAATTTTTAAAAAGGATTTTAAAATTATGCCTAATTAGCTTATTTACCTTTTTTCTTTGAAATTGAAAAATTGAAAAAAGTTCAATTGGAACGATATTTAATTGCTAAACTGTTGTATTAAAAATATACAATACAACCTTATATTATAATGCAAATAACTTTAATTAATTTCTGAAATTTGCTAAATATTTGCAGTTTTTCGATGACCGAACATTTACATTCTAACATTTACACAACTAGTAATGTTTTAAATTTACTTTCTAATATAATTTTTAGTTAACTTATATTATAAAGTGAATAAAGTGGATGGGGAATTTTACAACTTTTATTCGTTAGAGTTTACCACAATTTTATGTAATCCAAAGATTTTCAGAAAATTGTAATGTTTTGTTTAAGTTTTTAAAAGAATAATTGTTTTCTTCATCTTCTTCATATAATTTATTTATTCAAATAATTTATTTATCTTTGCTGATAAATCTTGAAAACTTTATGAGCAGAAAAAAATTTGCACTTAGATGATAAACTAGAGTGTCAAGCCGTGAATACAGCATTCATTACTTTAAAAGATTGCAAGGATAATTTCTCCAACAATTCTCAGATATGTGAATAAATAATGATATGCACATTAAAAAATCAGAATCTAATTTCAACGTCACAACTAATAGTCCTGACGGAGCCAAGTTATGTGAGTTGGCTCTCCCTTAATCTTATAACCTATTGCCAAATAATATATACTTAATACTACCGGTCTTTATTTAGATAATGGTCTTTGTTGTTTCTATAATATTAGCTGCTCCTTGGCAGGACGTAGGCAATGAGTTCAAAACATCATTGGTGCGACATCTGCATCCGATCAAACGAAGATGTAGTTTTTACATAATATATATATATATATATATATATATATATATATATATATATATATATATATATATATATATATACATGTCTTAATATACAAGTCTTAAATAGTTTTACTTTTACCTTAACTGAGAATTTCTTGAATTGTCTGATCAATATGTTTGTATAATCACGTGTATAATCACGCGTATAATCACGCGTATAATCACATTTAATCTCTTGATTTATATCAGCATTATCAAACAAACCATTTTCTATTATGTGAGCTTGATACTTAAATTTGTCAATGAAAACTAATCCACATCCAGCAAAGGTAAACAATAGAAAATTGTATGACACAATTTTGCATCTTTGCTTTGGGTTAAATACCATACACACCGTTTTTTTTTTGTATTAAATGATATGTTAATGGCAGTGGCTTCAACATTTAATACAGTTAATAATTTTTACAATGAAAATCAAGATGGAGCAATTAGTTCATTATTGTTAGCGTATGCTAAAAGATTTAAAAAAGTTCCACCTAAGTTACATCTAATATGCATATTCGTAATATTAAAAATCAGTTTTTTTACATAAAATACGAACGAGAATTGTGAAAGAATTCCACCTTGTCGTACACCATTGCTTATGTAAAGCTATCAGAGCTTACTTTCTGCCATCTGACAAACATAGTTTGATTCTTTTATCAAGATGCTAGTAGACAGACAACATTCTTGGCAATACCCTAATCAATTAATTAAAAAAAACAACAGTTTCCAATAATTAACGCTATCAATAGCTTTGTTGAAATTTATAAAATTTATATGTGAATATATGGCTTCCTCTAGAAATGTAGTATTCAACTGTCTTTTTTAAATAATATGTAGAAGACATTGTGGAATGATTTTTCTTGAAACCAAACTGAAAATCATCAGCATTCTCATGAGATTCAATTCTTTCTAATAAAATACCTTCATGTATTTTAGAGCAAACGGGAGAGATTGCGAGTGCTCTGTAATTATTTACATCTGTTAAATCTCTAATTTTAGACTTTACTTGAGGTATTATCGTAGCTTAACAAAATGTTAAAGGAAACTGTTTTCACAACAAGCATAAATTAAAAAAAATAGTTTAATAGAGAGACAGTCTATGTCCTCTATATGTAAATGATTCCATAAACAAGTCATCTGGTTCAGCAGATTTTCTTTTTTTTTTTTGCTTATGCAAAGCATTAGTAACATCTATAATAGTAACTCTAACAGGTATGTCTGGAAATAAAGAATGCACTTTCTGTTCAAACTGTATTCTATGCTGGTTATCATTAAGTGAATTATATAGTGCTTGAAAATGTGTCATAAAGGATCGCCATTATTGATATTCTTTGCACAATGTTTTAATTTGCTTATTTAAAATGTAGATTTGTAATTGCAAAATGTTAGCTTTAATTTGCTTAGTGTGATTTTTAAAGTGTCTAAAAGCAAGTTCAAATACTGCCCAAGTTTTTTTCATTCTTAAGATAATTCTATGTTTAGGTTTTCCATCAATTACTCATTATTTGAATGTATCCCTGGCTAACTCATGTTTATCTGCAACACAGTCAATCCATTCGGGAACAATAAACTCCAAATTTACTTTTAAACCCCTATGAGGTATCACATTAGCCACAGCAGATTGCATACATTTTATAATGTTATTTTATAATATTAAAAAAGATCAATTTTAGAAGCAATACGTTCATGAAATACAGAACAATTAAAAATACTAAGAAGTACTTTTACTCTTTGAAGTAAATAATCCACCCTTTTTTTATATTGAATTAAAATGGAACAGTCACAAGCTTGCCAGTCTGGCTTACTAGGTAACATTTTAAAAGTAGAATTACAGTTTATTGTAGCAGCTTTGCTATTTACTGAGCGTAAAATTGAAAAAACTAATGGTCTATGGTCTGATGCAATGACTTCTGTTAATACTGAAACATTTGCTATTAATTTATTCACAGCATGGCTACATAGGACATAATCTAGCCATGAAGTATTCTACTATCATCAAAGATAGGTAGAAGCATTATTTAACCTGTTTATATCAGACTTAACCAGATTATTTTCAGCAGCAAGATTTATGAACTTGTCATAAAATCTTGACCCTTCATGACAAATAAAACCACCTGCAATAGTAGTGTATACTGTATCTGTTTCTACTATAATAACATTCAATTTGGAGCGTATATCAAAATAGGCTTGAAGACTCTCCTCATCGTTATAATTAGTGGGCATGTATACATTTATAAGCAGCACCAGCCTAATATTGGTATCAATACGCAAGCATGTAATCCTTGATTAAAGCGATTCAATAATTTGAAAACAACTTGCTAGACTTTTGAGATATTTTGAGACAATATTGCAGTACCACTATAATGCCTTCTATTTAGTACATTTGATGCTATGTTAACTGCAGACAATATAGTACCATAGAAATCAGGATGTATACTGTATGTATACGGAGGATAAACCACAAAACCTAAAGTATAGTAGAGAATGGAAATCTGAAAATAAAAATATGAGCTGAAATAAAACGTCAGCTTATAGCAAGATCTGCATGTTTAGTTAAGATTTTCTCTTTTCTGTCGATGTTTTTTTTTATAAAACAAAATTATTTTATAAAACAAAATTATTATATATAATTAGAAAATTACTACCAGCCCTTATCTTATGATATATTATTTTAACATATAAGTGTTATCTATAGAGTTCGTAGAGTAAATTTAGTGTTTCCGCCCTGTAATTTTTTATTTGTTTTAATAAAAATATTTTCTCTTCAAAAAATAACTGCTTTAAATTTCTTTTTATTACCCCTTTCAAAACCTTATCTAAACTCTCGATTTACTTACGCCCAACAGCCCTTATATAAAAAAACAAAAAATACTAAAAAATTTAAAATCAAAAAGCACAAAAATATATAAAATCGAAAAATACAAAGAAATATAAAATCGAAAAATGCCAAAAAATATAAAATCAAAAAATTTATTAAAAAAATATAAACATATGTCTATATAAAACGAGTTGTAAAACTTATATATTAAAAAAGACCAGTTATATATTATAAAAACACTTGTAAAACCTATATATTGTAAAAAGTAGATAATTTTTTAACCAGAGATGTATTAATTTATAAAATTGTAAATATTTATTGTTTTATAATTAAAAAAAAAAAGAAGAACCCAATGAGAAAAATATTTAGCTTCTTTAAGCTTATCAATAGTTAAAGCTTCACAGTTGGCAGATTAGCAGCCTAATATTACATTGCATCAAGAAGTTATCACTTAAGCAGTTTTTCACTTCTGTATTTGTAAGACCTTTTGAGGCATTACTTACTGTATTTGTATCGCTTATCGAGGCAGGAAAAGACAATAAAAATCATCTTGATAGAAAAGTTTTTTTTTTTTTTTTAATTGAAAATTTGAAGTATTTATTATCATTCTAGAATTCATGAATTCATGTAGTGTACATGTTATTAAATCTTTGGATACTGTGAAACCCTATTTTAAAAGTATTTAAAAACTATACCATCTGTTCATCTGCAGCCCAGGTTATTGGAAAATTATTTAGGAGAAGATAGTGCAATCATTACATAAAGTTTATCATACGCAATAGAGCTCAAGGTTTGAAGCAGTCAAACCACTTCCAAAAAAACCAAGGATCTTGCATAACATCGTCAAAAAGAGTTAGATCTTGCTTGTGAAAGTAATAATGAAATTCATTATCTGATTAGGTAGATAAATTCCTCTGAGTTTGTAGTTTTTACTAATTTTTTGGTTGTTTGTTTAATTAGATTTAACGTTATAAGTCTTCTTTCTTCATTCCACTAAACTTACTCTCGATGATGAAATGAAGTTTTTAAATAGCCTTTTTCCGATTCCATATTGAATCCGTTAGTAAAAAGTCCTGATTTTTATAGACGCTAAAGAAGTTGGAAAAAGCTTGCAATTCAATGAATTCGTGTTTTTTGAGTAGACAATGCGAATAAAGAAGAAATTATCTGGTAAAACTGCTGGCAAAAAACTAATAAAAAGATTTAAAAGCTTTGAATGAAATCAATTTCGTCTTGAACAATCTTACAAGTAAAATGAGAAACTAATAGTAAAATGAAAACAATATTAATAAAGAAGAATGTAACAAGTTTTTAAAAATATCTCTAACAGACAAAGAACTTCTTTTAATGATCTACTTCTTTTCTATGATCTCTCAATGGACTTAAACAAGATGAATTTTTTGAAAAAAAACATTTTTTTTCCGTTAAAAGAAACATTTTAGCAAACAAAAAACCTGTTGAACTTATAAATGAAATTTATGTAAATAGACTCACTAAATGTTGCCCTAAATGTGTGTTTAACTTAAAAAGTTTCTTACATTGCCTGTTGCAACCATCATAGTAAAAAGATTTTTCAGCAATCTGATTATTGCTAATAACTATCTTCGTTCAACAATGGACCAAAGGCAATTGTCCTACTTGATGATTTTTTCCTTTGAATCAGATTTGCCTTATAAAGAGGTTATTTATATGAGGTACAGATGGTATAGTTTCCAAATACTTCCAAAATAGAGTTTCACAGTATCCAAAGATAAGAGGTTATTTATATATATATATATATATATATATATATATATATATATATATATATATATATATATATATATATATATATATATATTTATATATATATATATATCTATATATCTATATATATATATATATATATATATATATATATATATATATATATATATATATATATATATATATATATATATATATATATATATATATATATATATATATATATATATATCTCTCTCTCTCTATATATATATATATATATATATATATATATATATATATATATATATATATATATATATATATATATATATATATATATATATATATATATATTAAAAAATAAAATCTTTTTTATTTCAAAAACCCACAATGATTTGGACCTACCTTAGGTAGATTTAATTATGTTAATGTTGTCTTTAATATTTTGTCTTTTGCAAATTTTTTAACTAAAATTTTCAAATAAAATATAAATAAATTCACTGTTCAAATTTTAAAAAAAAATTAAATTTTAAATTTTTAAATAACATTAGATAAAACAGATGTTAAGTGACAATCAAGCCGTTAAGTGAAACTGCTTTAAACTATTTGTTAAGTGACGCTTCTAAAGTGTTACTTAACTACCCCCTCAGCCCTTCCCTTTTTTTTTTGTTATTTTGTTGTATTTTTTTATTAGCAATATTTTCACACTGTCAATTAAATAGATTCTTTTAGGATTGCTTTACGATTTGAGCATTTTTTGATACCACAAGTCATGATGGCCCGTTTTACGGGTCCTGACTATAAATAATAAGTAATAAAATATTGAACTAGTAAAATACATTATAAATAAAATTTAAATAAATGCAGTTATAAAATTAAATTTTAGTTGCAAATTTTTTTAACTAAACTACAACTAACATCGGCAATAAAAAAATTTATCATTATCTTAAAAATAATATTTTATTTTATTTTTGTTGATTTTTTATAATTCGAAAAGAAGAAATAGCAGCTATAGGGTAGATTAGGGTAATATGAGCACCTTGGTAATATGGGCATACTTAAAGATTTATTAGATGTAAGCAGCGAAGATAAAGTTGCTTTGTGTTTTTCGAATCGATTTTATGAGGTGATAACAGGAATCAATACAATTAGCGTAAATTTATACGCAGTAATAAGCGAATATCATCTAATTAAAACGCTTTTAAATTTTTTGCTTTGTTAAAATAATATCATCACTCATGAATAATTCTGTAGCGCGAAATTTTGGTGCTAAAATAATGATATTAATTTTTTCATAAAGAAAATTATATTAGCTAAAAATCCAATTCATTTTTGTTTGAAAAATAATGCATAGAACTTTTGACTTTATTTAAAAATGCCATTTTTGTGTAATATTGCTCAAATTACCCAGTGTTTTTCATTGAAATTACTTAGTTTAAAGTCCTAAAATAGTAGTGGTTTAAGTTGCTTCTTAAGTAAAAACAAAATATAGTAAAAATTTTTAATATTTTAACAATTCTAAATATTTTTTTGTAACTTAAATTTAAAAAATTTGAATTTTTATCGTTTAAAGGTTTGAGTTAACAAAATTGAAAAAATAACGTGTTAATTTTTTTTTTTTTTTTTTTTTTTTTGTGAAAAACATTGTAGTATTGTTTCAACAAAATGTAGCTTGAAATTTGGTCTTTTAATAATAAGTTTTATTAATCACGAATCCTTATATTCCAAAAATTAGTCCTATTAGTTAGGTTGGTCTTTTTTTACTTAATACTATTTTTTTGAGCTAATTAAAAGTGCTCATATTACCAAGGGGTCTGGGTAATACGAGCACTTTTGCTACTTTTTTAAAACCTTTGTGTTTTTTAAAAAAAATGTCGGGTGCCCAAATATCTAAATGGATTATGAGTAGGGATCCCTAAAAATTTTTTATTTGCAAAAAATTTGGATCCAGCATATTTATTTTTGAAAATATTCAATTTTTCGCTAAAGGTGCTCATATTACCCTATATAGATGTACTGTACTGACAATTGTCTTCTTGATGAATCAAAATGAATATTGCATTTCGAGCAACATATCTTGTATTTTTAGAGGCGATTCTAAAAATAAAATGATGGGGAGGGGACAACTCTTAAAAACAGCCGACTACTTTCTAGAAAAGAAAAAAGGTCCTCAAAACTAATAATCTTTCGACTAAATTGTATCAAACGGCTACTAACCAGCATTTATTCCTGAAAAAACCGAATATAAGTTGAAAGACTTTATTAAGCAGATTTGCTTTAATAGGATGTCACTCACCCTTAAAACCGCCCCTACATATTTTAATATTTCCGAACTATACTTTGTCTACCGGGATAACTTTTTTTTCAAATAACCATAACCAGGTAAGCGCACGTCAATTTACATGCGGTGTTCTTACATTGTATTGATATACCTGTTTTTTTAAATTAGTTATTAAAACTAATTGAGTTTTGAGAATAATTTCTAAAAAAGTCTGAGATTCCTGCAGATTTTATGCATTTCTTGAAATATTGAAAAATGTAAATCTGAATATAAATCTAATAAATAAATTAATAATAGAATTAATAATAAATAACTAGCGTATATATTAAAGTTTGAAAAGATTTAAAACTTGGCAAATATTTTAATAATTAGTTTTAACTTATTTTACAAAGCTAGAGTCGAGTTATAAACATGAATGGTTATCAGCTATTTAAGTTACATCAAAAACTGTAAGTTTATTGTTTTTAATGTCGTTAAATTAGAATAAAGTAAAAAAAAAATAATAATATCAATGTTTGATTGCGTTTTTGAACGTGTCACAAAACATGTTAACACTTACGACCTTTTGCATGACATTTGACATTTTGCATAGTATTGCATATACTTTTAAATTATTCCTATAATTTATCTTTTATATCTCATTATAATTTTACAACAACCTGGTTAACTTTTTAAAATTTATTATTATTATTACTATTCATTAATTTAAATATTATTAAAATCACTGTAGACGCACGTTTGTTAACAGTTTTTGCAATTTCTTGTTGACTTTTTTTATTTTGGAAATAAGATAGAATTAATTGTCTTTCTTCAAGAGTCGTGTGTCTCCCTATTGAGCAGCCGTGGCGCAGTGGTTAGAGTTCTGGCTCAGAACCCAGAGGTCCGAGGTTCGATGCCAGCTCTAGCCCAACAAGCGACATTGGTACGGAAGGAGGCGTGAACTTTCTGTTAAATGCTCACCCGCGGTGCTCTATGATAAGACCGTAAGGACTTCTGGGAGCACCTAAATACATACAAAAAAAAAAAAACAAAAAAAAACAAAAACAAATTAGATGGACTTCTTAAGAAAAGTGATGTACTTTAAAATTTTTCAGTAAAAACTAGGGATGGCAATCCCGGGATTTCGTACAAATTGTTAATCCCAAAATCCCGGGATTAGTCTCCGAAATTTCCCGGGATTTCGGCAACGTCAAAAAAAAGTAAAAGTTAATATAGTTTAAGCTTATAATTGTAGTTAAGTAATTTGTACATTGTCTTTGGTATAGTAGTTTGTTTGGTTGTGCAACTGTTCATTTTCTTTGAAATGTTTTCCTTTTAAAACTCTCTTTTTCTATATTTTATTAAAAATAAAAACTCAAAACATTATTGCTTGTCTACAAAATTATTGCTTGTCTACAATAATATTTCAAATAAATAGTTTTGAAAAAATTCATTGAAAAAATGACTTCTATTAAAGTTATTTTATTTTTTAATTTCCATTTTTATTTCCATTAGTTTTAATTTCAAATATGTGCGTGATTTACATAAGTTTTTTTTTAAGTCAGTTTAATTAATAAAGTTAACAAAAAACAGGTTTATTAAATTACAAAATTTTCTTAGCGTCTGTTCAATTAATGAAGTCATGCATATTTATATATTTTTTTAATTATTATTTTTTTTTATACAGTGTTACGATTTTAAGGTATTGTTTTATAATTTAAAGTACTTAGGTTCATTAATTTTTAAAAGTCTTATATAAGATTTAATATAACAAAATTAAGTTAAAACATGTTTGTAACTTAATTTTAGGTTCATTAATATATTAAATGTTTTAGTTATATTATCACTAAACTAATCATTTTTAAGTGTTTGATGAGTACTTAAAAAGTATTCGTAGCGTTTTTAATAGCGTTTTTAGTAGTGTTTTTTTTCTATTCAATCCCGGGATTTCCCAGGGAGATATTTCTCAAACCCGAAATCCCGGAATTGAAAATTTCCGGGATTTTTGCCATCTCCAGTAAAAACGTCAAAATAAAAATTACCTCTATCGCGTAAGAAAATAGAGAGCGTGAATATTTTCAACGAAACTTGGCAAGTATTTGGCAATATGGATGTAGAAAATTAAATGAATAGGTTAGATAAAAAATAAACTAATAGACTAAAAATATGAACGAAGTTTTTAACATCGAAAAAGTAAATTAAAACTTAATAAAAAAAACTCATTATAAGCAATACAATTAACTTAAAATGGTCAACTTTTGAAGTAAAATCTAAATTAGAAAAAAATTCTAAAAAAGAACACTAAAAAACATCTTTATAACGCAGACATCAAAAAACAAGTCAGAAATTTTAACTTTAAAATCGGTACCGTAAAAGTCCGATCCTCACATATCTAAATTATATCTAAAATATACCTAAATTATATTTAAAATATATCTAAGTTTTAAAATCATCTTTATGCTAATTATAATAATTTTATGACAACTTTATTGGTTTTATAATGACATAATAAATTGAACCATGCAACCACTCGTCCGCTAAGATGTTGTCAAATATTAAAACTTTTTATTAGCAAAATCTTTGAAATAATAACAAATTTTAAAATATATCATTTTTTATTTCTTTGACACAAAAAAAAGTTTTAATAAAAAAGACATCTTTTAACTGTTTTTTTGACGTGATTATACATAGAAGTAGATATTGAATTCCTTTGCATAAGTGTTTAAGTTAATTTGTATACACTTCCGATGTTAAAAAGAAAGAGGTTTGTTTCGATTTTTTACTTTTTTATCACAAAGTTATACTTTGTTTTGAAAATTCATAAAAGGTTTGAATTTTAGCAGGGTTATTATATATTTCAAAGGTTAGCAGCATCCTTTACAAACTGCTATTAAATTTACTACCATGCAGTTGCATTATTTTTTTGTTCAAATAAAATGTTATTATTCATTTTTCCTTTTTGAATACCATTATTTTAAAACTGGGACGTCTTCTGGTTGTAAACCCCCTTTACAATTTTTTATAAGCATGGTTTTTCTCCATTTGAGTAGTCTGTATAAGCGTAATATATGCGACAAGAAGACATGCATCGAATGACAGCAGAGACACTCGCAGCATAATGTAAGCATAGCAACTGATGGTTTTAAGTAAGGCAGTGATTATGTTAGCGCATAAAACAAATTAAAAATATATGAAATAAAGATTAAATAATTTCTTAAAAATTTTGCGTGTACAAGCTTTTTATTTCAGGTCATCACAGCCAACAAAGAAACCCAACGATAAAAAAAATGCCACAAAATTTGATATGAAACCAAACATCAGATTTGTTTGTTCTCCTCCTGGTATATTGTTGATCATAAACAAAGTAAGTAATTTTTAAACAACACCAAATCATCTATAAAAAGACTGTAAAAAAATGTGTGAAAATTGGAAAGTTTTCTCAAAAAAGTTTTTATGTTTTAAACTTGGATAAAATGAAAAACCGTGGATACAAAATTGGTTTCCAAAAATTAATAATACTAAAAAAGTTTTGTTTAAATATTACATGATTTTTTGAAATCTTCTCTAGTCAAATAGTAAAAATTTAAACTGAGAAGTATATACAACGTTCTCTGTTTAAAAGCACATTATATTTAACTTCATAATTTTTATTATAGATTTTACTTTTAATTGCATGGGTAATAATCGCACGCTGGAAAAGTCAATCAATTTTATACAGTCTTATATCAAATAGTGTTTCATTTTTCATGGCTACTACTGTGATACCTTGGTTAATAATCATCGTACTTTTTTTGTTATATCTTTTTAATGTTACCACGAAAATTCCTATCAACTGGCCTCTAACAGTGAGATTTTTTTTTAATATATATTTTTACTTTTTATTTTTAAACTGCATTAAAAATAAAATAAAAATAACAATTCAATTTAGTAGCAGTCTTATAAAAACAAAAACAAAACGTGATAGTTAAAAATATACACTGGAAGGTTGTTTAACGTTCGAATTAATGTTCTTTAACACTCGAATTAATTTGCATACTTTTATTTCAATAATAAAACTTCATTTAAAAGTAATTATTTTAAATTATAAAATTTTTTAATTTAATTTTCTGATTACATTTTGTATATCATTATATTATATTCATATATAAAATGTAATTAGAAAGTTAAATATAAAAATTGTAAGGGGCTGTCCATTAATTACGTCAACAAATTTTTTGAGTTTTTTACCTCCCCCCTCTCCCTTGTCAACAGTTTATCAAATTTCCAAAGACCCTTATAAAATTACGTCAATTTTTGATTATTCCCCCCCCCCCTCCTCCTTATAAAATTACGTCAATTTTTGATTATCCCCCCCCCCCCACCTTCTATACAAAGAAACTACGCTACAAACTCAGCCTAATTTTCTGTTATTTAAGCAATGAAACTCAAAAAAAAAAAAGTATTGTTGACGTCAACTTTAATTGATCTCCCCTCCCCCGTGTCAACAATTGTCAAAAAAGTTTTTTTTGTCAAAAAAAATTTTTTGACCCCCTCCCCCTATTTTGTTGACGTAATTGATGGACAACCCATAATTTTTTTTCTTTATATAAATATTTCATATGTAATATTTTTAAAATGATTGAAGTTTTATAATAAAAATTAGGCAGTTTACTAATTTGTAAAAATTAAATTTACTATTAATCTCTAAGACACTTATCTTTTTTATTTTATAATTTTGATTATAACTTAATAATAATTATAAGAACCTAATCAAGGCCGGCGCGAGTAGGTATCGACTCGGGAGTTGTCTTACGAGTTTTGCCGTCTAAAAAAAAAAAAATGTAAACCAGGTTTCATGCTTTATATATGTTCAATTATCTATATTAAAATGAATAAAATAATTTTTAAACTAGTTTTCAGAAAATTTTACACATATATAGAACTAATGTACATGTATAGATTTTACACATGTACGTTAGTTCTATAACATATGTTGCTATTATTTCCATTTTATGTAGTTTTTCTATCACATTTCCCATTACGTGTAAGACTGTTGATGAGTCAGTTCTGGATCAAGACCCGTGTTAGTTGTACTAAAACAAGAACAGATGTTGTGTGTAGCATTACTGGGTCTGGAGTATTGAGTGTGTGTGTCATCATAACTGCAAAAAGTAAAGGTGTAATTGAAGTAGTTTTTTACAGCTTTCAATGATGAAAATACTTAAAAACTAAAAAAGTTAGCCACAAAAAATAAAATAATGAGTGATTATTCAAATGGTTATTTATCTGGGGCATCACAAACAATCTACTTTGCCCTGTGTTTTCATCATAAAATGTAGCTTTTATTTGATATTTATAAAAAAGCCGATAAAACTTTTTTTCTTGCTTATTTAATTGCTCCAAAAAAACCTACCAGTCTTGTTATAGAATACCACGGGAGAGCACTTATTTAGGAAATATGGTCAGAGTAGGTTTTTGACCTTTTGATTGTAAGGCTCTAACCATTGAAAGCATTGTTTGTTTTTATCGGCATATATGCCTAATAATATACCTCAAACAAGAATAAATAAAAAAATTAATAACGTGATTGATAGGGGTACCAAAAAAAAAAAAATTATTGCAACTAACGCAGAAAAGTTGCCTCTCTACTTAAGTAACTTGTGTTCAAAATTTCACCAGAGAATGTCTTCTGCTCTGGTAAGAGACGTGAAATTTTGAAAATTTTGAAAAATCTTCAAATTTTTAAAAATATCTCAACATTTTGCAGTAGTGTTTAAAAGTTTCACATATTTATGGTTAACTACTGTGCAAAATTTGACACCACGCGAACAATATGTCCTGTTCTGGCAATAACTCCAAAATCGACAAATACATTGTTAACATAAAAATTTTCATGACATGAAATTTTTTTTTTTGTATTGATTTTTTTAGATTTAAACAGTTAGGTTTATTTCTATTCGTTTTTTAAAATTTTTTTCTAATATTAGTAATCTCATGAGACAAATATTTTGACGCAATAACGGTACAATAACGTTTGAAAATTATAGTTAATAAAATAATTTTTATTTCTTATATTAAATCGAAGTAGCTGTTTTGACTTTTGAGGATAAATGGTTGTAAAATATTTAAGTAGCAGATTTTCCAGGTTAACATTGCTATTAAGTAATAAATGATTATTAATTGTCAAAGGACCCAAAATCGAGAAAAAATCGGAGTTTTGATAATGTTTCATTAAAAAAAAATAAAGTTTAACTATCAAATTGAAAATTAAACATTGTTCTTGTACTTGGTATTTTTTTTTAATAACATTTATTTTAATTTATGATTCATTATAAATTAAAAAAAAAAAATATTTTTTCATTTATTAGTACTAAGGTGTTTTTTTTTTAATCTCAATTCTTTCACAAACAGGTTTTATTTAATAAATGGCTTTAATTGTGTGGAGGGCTAATTCAAATTTCAAAATTGCTTCAAATTTTACACCAGTTGCTTCACATACTTTTAACTGATTGGTGAAGGTCTTGATTTTTTTTGGCTTTTTGATTGATTTGACTGTTGATTGATTCAGAGCTTCTTGAATTGCGGCACAAAAAAAAAATGATTGTGATGGTTCTCTTTGTTTGCCTTTAAAACAATCACCTCATTTTGCACGGAAACTATTTTCTTTCATTGCAAATATTTGATCAAATAATTTTGCAGCAGAAACTTGGTATCTTCTGTCGAAGCGTAAAACAGTGTGTGGTTTTTATTTTAAAAAATCGTGGTTTTTATTTTAAAAAAATCATTTACGAAAGGTGGCACCTTGGATCTAAAACAACTGGTAACAAGAAATCCTTGTTTTCTTTTATCGCAAAGCAAGCATGTCAAAAGCTTCAAGCGCGTGCTGAAAATAAGACAAAAGAACTCCTTTGTAGTTCTAAATTTACTGCGTCCTACTGATTGAAGCATGATGGTGATAACCCTTATCAACATCGATGTTCTTGGAAGATGAAAAGGCAATAGATGAGGTTAAGGAACCTGATGAATAGAACTATTGTCCCGGGCCATCAGCTTGATCCTCTTTGCAAATGTGAAGGAAACTAACAGTGCCTTAATAAGCCATTGCTTCTAGCGTTCTGCACAACGTATGTCTAATTACTAAATTGAATACATCTTCAGTAATTAATTAGAGCAAAATTGTTAGAAAAATGTACTAAACCATGCAAGAGCTTAAAGATGAGAGTTTGCAATTGGTAATGATTATTTAAAGAGCCTTTACTTTGAAACAAAACATTATCAACAGAAATAATAGATGGTAAATACTACCAAAGAAAAGTTGTAGAAGAACACTATTACTTAGTGAAAGAACCAGAATCTAGCTGTGTTGGTCATGTTAGATTAGCGTCTGGTTCAACAGAGGTTATTGCTGAAACTATTTATAACTATATTACAGCAGAAATGCCTGGAGTTTTAAGTCAGATTCTTGTTTTATGAGGTGATGGAACGGTTGTGAATATTGGATTTCGTAATGAGATACTACGTCGTCTTGAACAGAGTCGCGGTAGAGTTGTGCAATGGGCTGTTTGTTAACTACATTGTAACAAATTGCCTCTTCGCCATTTGTTTGAGTCCCTCGAACAAACTGTTCCACCTCCAGACCCACTTCCTACACTAGTTGTATTGGGAAACTTTTAAAGGCGTGTGAGCTGCTTTCAGTCGTAACATTTAAACTAGTTAAATGCACATTGCCATCAGATATTTTCTTTGAGTAAGGATCAAAAGTATTTAAGGGATATTGCTATTGGCGTTAGTTCAGACATGTGTCCACCATGTCTCGCTTAGCATAATCCAGGTCCCCAAAACATGTATTACAAAAACCAATACGATATTAAGACTGTATGTTTCTACCATGGAACCATTAGACAACTCACGTATCATAAAAAAGTTTGTTATCAGGTTGTGTGTGCCACTTTAGCTCCACATCAAATTTCAATTAAGTATGGAGCTCGGCATTTTTACCATTTCATTTAGTCATCCAGATACTTGGATTAACTTTTTTTCCGCAACGTCATCAACCTAGTAACTTCTTGGAATTCTTATTTCGCATCTCCAGAAAATATTCGGCTTGTGATGCTGACTGGTATGAGCGCACATATCAGAGCCCTTAGCATACCAATTGATTGGACCTTTACAAATTTTGAACAGTAAATAACCATAAATAGATGCACACTATCGCACTAACTTTAGCACACTACCCCAAAGTGCTGTAACATTTATAAATTTTTTACTAAAAAAATGGTTGCGCAGGGTATTATATTTTTAAAAAGCAACTCAAATCTTCATTTTTAACTTAAAGTTCTTCAATGTAAAAGTGGCAGTTGGTTTATATTTTATTTTTTAAGATAAAATAAGTATCAAATATTTAATGACATTTGTGTAATATTTTTGCAATCATTTGTTGGAGAATTGTCACAGAAGTTATTCAAATCAATATATATATTTATATATATGTATAATATATATCTTATATTCATCTATATTTTAATGCTATGAAAAAAATGTCAGTTCAAAGAAATCAAACAATAGGTAATTTTTATTAAACTATATGAAGAAATGCTATACAATTGACATATTAGCAACTTTATTTTCGCTTTTTTCTTTTTTTTAAATGTTTTTAAATTATTATTGAAAACCAAATCCTTTCGTTATTAAAAAATACATTAACAAGAATTTTTTTCGAAAATGTGATTCCTTAACTTTCATAATTTTCAAAAACAAATTTTCTTTTTGATGCATATTTATGTAACAGATATGTTGATGATTTTTGACTGGAGTTGATAGAGACAATATTTCATTCTTAATTAAATTCAAAATAGCAAATACACTACAAACAAGTTCTGCAAGCTGTTTGGATGGAACAAATATTACACTACGTGCTAATAGAGATAGATAAGAATTATTTTAAAGATTAACGTCTCCATCTTTCAAACATGGTTTGCCGTTTTCGCATTAGGATTTTTTAACAATTTATTTGCAACGTTGCCTGCTATAGTTATTGCCACTTCTTAAATATTATAATCAAGGAAACTTTCCATAATTTTTTCACTTCAATTTTCAAACACTTTATCAAGAATTGTCAAGGAAGGATCTGGTAATAGATTTTCTTCCCAGAAATTTATATACTCCTTAATTAAAGAACGTCATGAAAATTTTTTTTTCTGAATTTAAAAATTATCTTACAAGAGAATTTTTAAATTTCTTGTTTCTCCACTCATTGTGAGAAAAGCCTCTCAGTTGGAGAGAAAAGCCTCTCAGTTGGATCACTTTGTAAACAAGCTGTCATCACGTAATCATATCTATTATCCCGGAGCTCTTCAAAAGTAGTGCTTGAGCGCGTTAGGTATTTACAAATGCTGATGCATTTTGAGTTGTAAGGGTGAATGCAGGTGAAAGAGATCACAGAACGATCCAATCAGCCTGAACTTTGCAAAACATTATTTTCTTGTCTTCTAATTACAATAAAATTACCAATAACATTTGGTAAAAACCTTTATTGAATAAATCATATTATCTAATATATCCTGATGGACAATCAATATTAACATTTGCATTATGATATTCAAAGTCTGGAAAAACAATTTTTTTTCCATCTAATAAATTATTTATAAGATTTTTGACTAAATGCACACTATGATTCTCTGGGGGAATAATAAATTTTTTTACAACCTTTCCACTAATTAACATTAGTGGAAAGGTTGTCTGTCACTGTCTGTTTTGTGTATTTAAAAAAGATACTGGTGGTAAAGAGAACTTTTTAAGCAATAGTTAGTATGCCTGCAAAGATGTATATATCGTAAAATTAATGCATATTTAATCATCTCTGCTAAGTATGGTGCCCTGCCTTGCGGCTGATAAAGCTCTCTATCTTTAATTTCATCTAAAATAGTGTCATGATTTTTTAAATTGTAGTTTCTCATAAAAGAAGGAAAATTTTCTAGCATAACAATTTTATCAAGTTTTGCATTATGTCCTTAAACAAACCAACTTCGTAATGGAAGTGGAGTTCATTTGTATTGCAAACTTTCATTTAGGTCTACATCATACTGTTATTGACTCTAATATAGTTGGAATGTCTGTTCTATAAATGTTATACTGTAAAATACACCTTTTTCAAATCGTTTAAATTGAAACCACTAAGGTTTCAATTTTAACGATTGCTTTTGCTACTGCTTTATTTAAATTTTTACATTTGTAATTTTATCATTTTTCTTAAATATTTCTAACTGATCTTTTTGGAATATTCTTATTTTAGGAGGACTTCAAGAAGTTTTTATTACTGGTACACGATACTAAGTATCACGATTATAACTGGTACACGATACTAAGTATCACGATTATAACTGGTACACGATACTAAGTATCACGATTATAACTGGTACACGATACTAAGTATCACGATTATAACTGGTACACGATACTAAGTATCACGATTATAACTGGTACACGATACTAAGTATCACGATTATAACTGGTACACGATACTAAGTATCACGATTATAACTGGTAAACGATACTAAGTATCACGATTATAACTGGTACACGATACTAAGTATCACGATTATAACTGGTACACGATACTAAGTATCACGATTATAACTGGTACACGATACTAAGTATCACGATTATAACTGGTACAGATGATTTTTTTTGAAATGTTACAAGAATACTTAGAAGGAATAGGTTTTAAAAGCCAATTTAGGATGCACCTCTAATCATGTATTTGTCTTCAAAATGAAGTTCACATAAAACAGAATGTTTTGTTGGAGTTCTGTCTGAACAGTTAACAAAACGTATCTAAAGTTAATTTAAGTTTTGGTCGGTTGGAAAATGAAAAGATTCAATTTGTTTGTGTCAGTTGCTTAAGTATCATGATGTACATTTTGGTGCAGCGCATTTTTTGACCATTTTTAATATAAATTCTTTAAAAGTTAGTAAATTCAGAAAAAAGGATGTTTTTGAAAATAACATTTTAGCTTATTTTATGTCTAAAATTTTCAAAACCGGCCTCTTAATTTCCCCCTCAAAAATGCAAGTCATACGGCCATGAATATAGTAGGCTCGTGTATGGTTCTGAAATTTTTAAGAGAAATTACTTATGTTTAGAGGCAACAACTACTGATAAATAAAAACTTATTGTATAATAACTAAGAATTATAATTAAGAAAATTATTTTAATATTCTTACTTAACCTTCTTAACTATGACAAAGAAAAGAGACTAGGCACTATTAATAACTTGCGTGCTTATTCACACGCTTCAAAATGTGAGTGTAACATTAAAAAAAAATTATTTGCATTTTTAATTGAAAGAAAATGTGATTTAAAAACTCAATTTGAACTAAAAACAAAAACATGCTTCAAAAAAAAAGCACAACGTTTCAAAAATCATTATGAATCGCACTGTGAAAAGTTTTGATAGGCGTGCACATCTAATTTAATTCAAGTTGGTTTATTTTTGGTTCGTTCAGTTAAATATATTATATAGCAACCACTGATCTCAAAGAGTAATTATATTTTGAGATCATTGGCTACAACGTAGTGCATAACTACCTGAAATGCGATTAAAAGGTTTGTTCAAAAAAACTCATGCAAAAATCTTCATAGTTCAAGATATGGTTTTATTATTAAAAAAACTGAATGGCATTTTTAAAAATTTCAATCGCGAATTATATACTTATAAAATACTTAAATTATGCAAACGTTGCTTGGTGCAGCACAAACGCAACAAAAGTAAAAAAACTGTTTAGTAAACAAAAACAGGCTATAAGGATAATTACAAACGTAGACCGTTTCTCTCACACTAAAACATTATTTAATAAACTTAATATTCTAAATGTATATAAACTAAACCTTTACCATATTCTTATCTTCATGTTTAAACTTGATAAAAAAATATCACCAATGTTATTTAATTCACTTTTTGAAAAAATAAACCACATATACACTACCAGATTTTCAAAAAACAATTACATTCAATCCAAAACACATTATTCAGCAACCAAATTCTCAATTGCAAATCGAGGTCCTAAGCTGTGGAATACAATATTAAATAATGAGCTGAAATCTAATTATTCTTTAAACCAGTTTAAAACAAAACTTAAGCAGTTACTGATGATACATGAAAATGAATTAAAGTTCTTCTAAAAAGTTTTTTAAACTAGCAAACAAAAACAAAAATTAACCTACTAATTACTCTTTAATATTATATTTAATATTCTAAACAATAGTCTGCTATTGTAAATGTATTTCTTATCTTATAAGTTTTGAATTTACAAACGATTTTTTAAGTTTTATTATTTGAAATACTAATTACTAAAAATATTGTAAAATTTTATAATTTCAATTTTTATTAAAAAAAGTTATTGTAAATTCTTTTTGTAATATTAATACTTATATATCATCTTATTTTACTAATCAGTTCTTAAATATATAAAAAATACTCTTTGAATTACTAAATATTTTAAACGTTATATATTTTATTTTTTACATTTTGTTAAAATATTTTATTTGATGAATATGCATTTTTTTTGGGGGGGGGGGCTTAATGATAAGATGAATTTTGTCTTCTTCAAGCCCCAGTCATGTAAATATTTGTTTTTATAAATTACGAGTGTAAATTATTTTCAATCGGCAAATACAATACTAAAAAAAAAAAAAAAAAAAAAAAAAAATACGATTCGTCCCATACCACTAAACGACCTTAACGTTACACAACTTGTATAATACAAGTTGTGTAAAAACAATATAAGCGCCATCGTTTTGTATAATGATTATACAAAAATGTTTCCAGTTAGACAACCGTATTTATGTAATTTTATTTTTCGTAACATTACAATTTATGCGTAGTAAAAAACTGAACATTTTGATTTTAATTTTAAATGTATAACTTATACTTAGTTTGTTAGGCATTAGGTTACAGGTTATGTTGCAGGTTATGTTACAGGTTATGTTGCAGGTTATGCGACGTTAACGTTGCAGGTTATGCGACGTTAACGTTGCAGGTTATGCGACGTTAACGTTGCAGGTTATGCGACGTTAACGTTGCAGGTTATGCGACGTTAACAACACTCAAAAATAAATTGTTGAAGTAACTCTAAACAGCATACTGAGTGAAATCTAAATTTCAGTGAGAAATTTGAGTTTGAATTAAAAAAAAGCACAATTACTTTCTAAATTTAGAATCTGAGCGTTTACTAAGTTTTTATAGCAGCAAGAGAAATTGATCTTTTATTACTCACCCACAATTACTCTCACCTTTACCTGGTCGTTATAAACTAAACTCATTTTTAGACATTTTACAAATTATTATACAGTTAACGATTGAATGCCATATTGAGATTAAGTTGCCTCGTTTGTAAACAAAGGTGCTAACAAAGTTTTTGTATTTTATTTGTGAAATGGATAGTAGAGCAATGAATAAATTTTTATCCAAAGAACAATAACAAGCATGAAAAATGAATACATAAATGACATAAATGTTTAAAGCGTGAGTCGGACAGAAATATAACTGGGTCGGAAACAATAGCCCATAAAAAAAACGATGATTTCTTAGAGATACAGATTTTGCATAATACAATGTTCTTCAAAATATAAGAAACCAAATAAAAAGTTCTTTAGTTTTAACTTTAATTACGCAATACAGAGTTTTCTCAAAAACAACTTTTTAAACAGAATCAAAATGTTTGTATTTCATCGAAGGTAAAGACTCGTAAATTTTAATTATTTCATCTAAGGTAAAAGTTTATACATTTGTAATACCTGAAAATGAATGAACATGTTGTTTTGCGTTTATCAGTATTTAGATAAGAAATTATGGTCCTTCCAAAAAGTTTGCAAGTTTTTTATAGCTAATATATATATATGTATGTATATATATATATATATATATATATATATATATATATCATTAATTGAAGCTATTTCCGTAAACTATTACAACCATAGAGCATCTTTTTGCATAGACAAAACGAGTTAATAACTTTTTTCATAAATAATCTCATTTCATATTGCTTCAATTGCTTTATATAACTTATTGGCAATTTTTAAAGTCTTTTATTTCTTTAGAGAAAGATCAACTTGATGCAATAAATTTTCAATCCGATTTAGATCAAGTCAATGAGGTGGTCTCTCCATTTCTTTGATTTGTTTTGTTTCAAACAATTGTTTAATTAGTTTTAGACTTGTGTTTCGGCTCGTTGTTTTGTTGAAACATCCATACAAGAGACAGCATACAATGATCACCATGATAAATCTTTACTTTAAGAATATCACGAATAGCATATTTGGTCCTTAATGCTATTTGTTCGATAAGTAGGTCATTGGTAGGAGAAAATAACAGATTGCACCTTTTCTATGTTTGACCATTCCTCTTGTTTATTTAAGATCCCAACGTTTAACTTTAGGTCTACGCACCTTCAAATTTTAAAAATAATTGAGTTGTACTTTGATTCATCGCTCTAAAATAATCTTCTCCTATAATTAAAATTCAATTGTCTGAGCAGATTTAATTGAGTGGGTCAGAAGCCAAGGGATACAAGTGACAATATTACCAAAATTAAGTTAAGTATAGAATTTGATAGAAGAAGCAAACAAAATTGTTGGTGGCCAAGGGATACAAGTGAATCTCTGCTCTGTGCTGCTTTCTACTGGAAAAACATAACAACAGCTGAGTATATTTAACAAAAATACTTTAACTTTAAACAGCTGTATCTCAAAACTATGAAAATGTCACTTGTACCCCTTGGCTTCTGACCCACTCAATTCTATTTTTTATTATTATTTTGAAAACTAAAAAACATAGTTACTGCTGAAAGCACAGAAGTCCTGAAATTGTAACAGTCTTCAAATTATATTTCGGACACTGTATGTTTCAGTTAAATGGTTTAGTTAGCGCTTTCAAAATTTTTCGACCTTAAAATAATTTTTCTGTCAGTGAAACAAAAATGTGTAATTTTTGTAAAATTTGGTCTTATTTTTCGTTTCTGAAGGATTTCCTATTTTATAAATCAATTGATTAATCGACACGTATTAACTTGGTAATGAGTAACAAGATGTAACTTCTTTTTATTTGACTTCTTCCTCATAATCTTTGAAAGTAAGTTCTCAAAAATTTTTTGCTTGTTTACGGTTATTATAAAAGATTAATACCAAAAAAATTGGTTGTAACTTGGTCGTCCTCAATATAAGAAAGTTCACTTACTGTGGTATTAGTTCACTTACTGTGGTATGAGTTCACTTTTTAAAACAGCGCAAAACCGTGGTATGAATTCAATATCTTTTTTTATAATAAGACACGGAAAAAACGAACACTTTATTGTTTCATTAGTAACTATTAAAAAGGTACTAATATTTTGAAAAAGCCTCATTTTTACATGAAAATACCGATTCATGCTAACATCGTTCATTTTAAGGTAACCTTAAAAGGTAACCTAGGTAACATTATTTTATGAATCTTTTGCTTTTGTAATACTACTCGAATACAATTCTCTTAAATTATTTGTTATTTTTTTTATTTTTGTTTTTTAATTTTTTTTCTAAAAAAGCTTCATTCAGTAATTGAAATTAAAAAAAATAGAAAAAAAGTTGAAAAAATTGGTTGCTAATTACTTTGAGTGCAGTCTACATTAGCAGACCCAACATGTATCACGACACTTCCGGCACTAGAATTTATAAAAATGCTTTATAAAAATACTTCCTAAAATTTTTATTTGTATTTTGGGCAAAAACGATTTAGGTGAGATGGTATTTTTTGTTGGGTTGGGTTATTAACAGTAATCAAAATTAATATATAACTTATATTTGAGTTATGTTAGCGTTTGCTGACAAACTGCTAACATTAAATCGCATTTGTATATTTTAAAGCTTTTAGCTCATTGCATCTTCTGGGTCATTCTTATAATGATATCTTCAATAATTATCGCCATCAATGCAAGAAAACATCATGAACCTGGATTAGCAGCATCGTCGGTAAAAATGCTTTTTATTAAACAAATATTATTTTAACATAAATTTTATTCATTTTTCAGTATTCAAAGTATTTTTAAATTGCTTGTTGAACTATTTAAACTCAATTCTGAGGACAAACCAGGGCCGACGACACGGGTTTAGAAACGGATGGGGGGGGCACAATCATCAATTTGTGAAAAAAGTCGTCTATATCTTCAAAAAAATTTCTTTAAAAAATCTTTTCTTAACAAAAAAAAAGTGGGCACGTGCCCCTGCCCTCCCCCCCCCCGGTGTCGTCGGCCGTGCAAACATTTAGTCAAGTTTTAAAAATTTTTCTAGAACAATTTTAAAGTAATTTAGTTTAATATTTTAAAATTTGGTTTTTAATCTTTGGAACTTTTTTTGTGATATTTGTATAAATCTAGACAATGTTTAGCGAATGGGCCAGTGCTAAACAAGCGTCCTCAAATTATCTTGAATTAAATCTTATAATTCTGGCTCAAAAAATATGTGTAATCTGTTTCAAATTACTAAATACAAAAATTATACCGTGTTATACAAATATTACAGAAAACTAATCAATTTTGTATATTATTCTCTGGAGATTCGAAACTTAATTATTTTAAAATATTTGATTTCCTAAATGAATGGAACCACCACTTTTTAAATAAATGAATGGAACCACCACTTTTTAAATAAATGAATGGAACCACCACTTTTTAAATAAATGAATGGAACCACCACTTTTTAAATAAAACTTGTTTTTCCACAAAATTTTAAAAAAGTCTGGTCCTTATTTCTGGTCCCTATCATTTTGTCTATTTTCTTCTTTTTTTGTTTTAAGTAAAATCCAATTTGTTTTAATGTTCCCTATACTTTTTATTATACAAAATAATCATAACAAAATGTCGTAATTATTTATATAAAATTTTAAAACCTCAAAACTCCATAATCAGTGTAAAATTGAAAATCTGTTTTCTTTAAGGCATTCGGATTCATTTCTTGTCTTGGTTTATCAATTGAGGGAATCTTCCATTTCACCGAATATAGAAGTTGAAGATTACCGTTTAATTCGATAATATAAAAATTTAATACCACTCGAAGTATTTATGAAAAAATATCAAAATACACATATCCTTTATGTTATATATTTTGTATGTAAAATTTAATGTTTTATTTTTGCTTAAGTCTTATTTATTTACGTTTTGTTTACAGTAGTTTTGTTAAAAATTGCATTTGAAAATAAATTAGTAATTACAACTTAAATTTCGTCTTTTCACTTTGTTTTTGCACCCGTAATAAAACTATGTTATTCTATCTGAAATAATATGTTACTCCAGCCGGAACAAATTGTGTTATTTTGTGCAAAATAACACCCGTTTTAATACAGTGCCCTTCCACCCTTAGTAAAAAAGTATTTTTTGCTTATAGTACTTAGCACTGTAAGAGCTTTTCGCAAAACGAAAGTTTCGCGACGGTTAAAAATTTAATGAATTTTTTGCTGACTTAAAACAATTGGCTTATTTACTAAATTGTCAGAAAAGTCAGTGCATTTGGCGTTTCTTGTGAGGTTACCCAAGGTTATATCATTGAGAATTCGAACAGTAAAGGAATAAATTGATACCATGTTAGTCAAAGTAAGAGCTTCTTTAAACAGCATGAGAATAGATGACAAAATTGCTATTGAGGTTGTGTGTCAATATAATGTTACAAAAGTTCCTTTAGTGTTTTGCAATTGCATAGAGTTTTACCACATTGCCAAGAACTGTCTTCAAAAGTAAATTTTTTGGTGTTTTAAATGCGGTGAAAAAGGACATATAGCTTCAAGATGTCTAAAGATGCCGAAAATATAGTATAGCCTATACTACAGGAGCGAGGAATTTGCGCGTCCTCGCTTTTGAAAAATAGTGGAGTAGCACATTACTTATGGTAGCAATATATATGGTTGACAATAGGTGGACAAAATGGTGGACTGAATTGACGGACAATATGGTGGACAAAATGGGTGACAATTATTTACCAGAGCTTAAAATAAAAGTTTAAACTCTTCAAAAGTGGTGACTTTTGAAGAAAAAGTTTCTTAATAAATTGAACCACAACTGTGACTGCCAAGTTTGATGATATCAAAGTATGCGACTAAACTATTTGACAATTATTTACCAGAACTTAAAATAAAAGTTTAAACCCTTCAAAGGTGGTGACTTTTGAAGAAAAAGTTTATCAATATATTGAACCACAACTGTGACTGCCAAGTTTGATGATTCAAAGTATGCGACTAAACTATTTGGGTGAATTATTGATTGTTTGGTATTAATATGATGCTCATATTAATACCAAACAATGAGTTTCTTTAATTTGTTGGGAGGAGGGATGGGAGTTGTAATTGCGCATTAGCAGTATTAAATAAAGATGAAAGTAACAAAAATAAAATTATAAAGTAAGATCACGAAGTAGATTTGGTGGTGTTGAACAGAAATAGAGAGTTGGAGAAAAACCCAACAGACTTTTCAACAAAGTTGCTCAGTATGTAGGGTTTTATTACAAGATACAAAAATATGATAAAGCAAATTTGATGAAAACTCAGTATTGCATCTAGCAGAAACAGTTAATGAGTAATCATAAATCTACACAAGATTTTAAACCAGTAATCATAAATCTACACAAGACTTTTCTCCAGTAGAAAAATGAATACCTATGGCCCTACCCAGGGCCGTAGAGAGCCAAGCCGGGCCCCGAGGTAAATTTTTTGGTGGGCCCCCTTTATTTTACAATAATATGCATATTCATATTGAAAACATTAAACTTAAAGTCTATGACGTGTCTTTAGTCGAACTTAAATCAAAATCAATCTTAAAGTCTAGGACTAGATGTGTCTTTAATTAGTTAGGTTGGTCAACGAATCCTTTCATTTTTTTAACAAGTTGCATTTTTTTTTAATTTTTTTTTCTTTACATTATTCATCTTCCCAAGGCCGAGGGTTCACTATAGTCGAGGAGGCCATTCATTTTTTTGTGTTTTTATTTTTTGTTGTTAATTGTGGTACAACCCTCTCTCAGAAGAGAATGTAAATTAAAATAAAAAGTATTAATAAGACTCTAATTTTCAAAGAGAGTTTTATAGACAAACAAGTATATTCTTTGATTTTCTTTTAAAAAAAAGAATATTTTAAATTCTAAGTGCTCAAAATGAATAATTGTATTTAATTGTACTGCAATTAACCAAAATAAGCTTTGCGAGATTTTTTGCTAGCAAAAAGTTCGATAACTGCATCAAAGTCTAGTTTCCTTGCAAGTGGCGCCTCAATCGCTAGTCTTCCCAAATTAGAAAGTCGATCTTGATACATCGTAGAACGTAAAACATTTTTAACTCTTGCAAGCGTGCTGAAAGAGCGTTCTGCTTGTGCAACAGTAACTGGAAGTGTACAAAAAATTATAAGAACAACTAAAATGTTTGGGAAAAGAGAATCAAGCTTCAATTCACGGAGTTTGTTCAATAATTGAAACAGCGATAATTGTATTATGCTAAGATTTGATGCATGAATTGCCTTTAAATGTTCTATTTCGTCTATTAAATCGAGAGAAACATCAATGCTGTATTTAACGCAAATAGATGAAGCTTTCTCACGCAGCAGATCTTTATCTAATGTCATGTATTTCCATACAACACCAAATGTTTCCTCAAGATCTTTGACTGCCTCAAAACGCCAATTCATATTACCAATGACACAGTCTAAAAGAACATAAAAAACATCGCGCTTGAAACAAAATTCTGCACTGGTGTTGCCTAATTTATTATTCTGTTTCTCATCTAAAAATCTAGCTTTTCAGCTGCGTTTTTTCTCCGGGAATATGTCATTGGAAACCATACCCAGATTTTCGGCAACAAGTTTACATTCATTTAAAATTAAATCCCAGTTGTTTCTCAATAATAAGAGGTCATCAATTAAGCTTTTTAAATTTAAAACCTCCACATTTAAAGTTGCATCTCTGGCTTGCAAAACTGTGTTTCTGTAATTGATGCTTGTTAGAACTTTAAACCAAGTACTTGCGAGTATAATGCACTCAAATAAACCCAAGTATTTCTCAATACGTTTGATATCTGATCGAGACTCGGCAGTAAGATTTAGCTTCTTTAAGTCTTGGATAGCACTCCTTAAACCAGGAATATGTTCTACAAAAGGTTTTACACTTTCAATCCTGGCTGACCAACGTGTATCTGACATGCTATGCAAAGAGCATCCAATGTTTTCTTTTAAAATTTGCCATATTTGCGGGCTAGAGCTGAACAAGTTATAAGTTTTTTGCACAACACCGAAGAAGTTTATAACCTCTGCACAGCACTCTGCGGCATGGACACCACATAGATTTAAGCTATGACAAGCACATGGAGAATAGATTGCCAATTGGTTCTCTTTAATTATCTCTGCTTGTGCTCCTTTATATCGACCGCTCATGTTGTTACCGTTGTCATAACCTTGACCACGACAGTCTATCATTGGTATATTGTGTTTTTTAATAACACTGCAAATTAATTCAGCAATAGTTTTTCCCGTTTTCTGATTGCAGTCAACAAACTCTAGAAATCGCTGTTGAACTTCGTAGAAATTATTTTCTTCATTTAAATAAACATAACGCAATATAAATACAGTTTGTTCCATATATGCTGAATCAGGGGTTATATCAACAAGTATTGAGTAATATTTTGCTGCTTCTTGTTCACTTAGAATAACGTCTAATACTTTTTTGGCACAACACTCTATAAACTCATTTTGTATTTCCGGTGAAAGGTAATTGCTTGTTGTCTTCTCTTCAATTTCTGCGACTTCATCACTTTGTTCAGATAGTCTTTCAAAACAGAATCATAATGGCTCAAGAGCTCTAAAATGCCCAAAAAATTGTCATTTGCTGCAACTCCAACTAAATCACCTGTTCCTCTAAATCCCAAACCTCGTTCGGCTAGAAACAATGTGACATCTAAAATTCGGCGAAGAACCTGTTTCCACTGTGATGCTTGATTCTTAATGGTCTGCAACAGCATAATATCAACAGTGGAATTAGAGTCAATACTTTTTTCCAATAGCGCCATTTAATATATCAATATTTATGGTTGCTGCTGTTTTGATGCTCTGGAATTTTGTCATGTAATTTTTCCATTTTCTTTGAAAACAATACCCAGATATAGTTGTTAAACGTGAGCGACTTGCTGTTGGTAGTTTGCTAAAAAGGCGACAAGGAAAACAAAATATCGATTGTTTAACTTTGCTCCAAACAAGCCAATCACGGGCAACATATTTTCCATTTTTCATACTTGTATGTATTTTACAAACAGGAAATGAATGTCCGTTCACATCTTTTGGAAATTGAGATGGGATCTTTTCTGGACCCCTACGAACTACTTCCTCAATTTCAGAAGCATTTGGTCTTTCATTTTTTAGACTACCAACATCAAAGTCAAGCAGTTTTGCTTTAGTAATTTTTATATCAGTTATATTTGATTTATAATTCTCAGAGATATTGTTGATAGAAACTAAAAGATTGCCGGGCTCCACGTCATCTTTATTTTCTATGTTATCAGGATCTGGAAAGTTGGCAGTCCATTATTTAAATCTGCAGCTTGTTGAACAACGTTGTCGTTATTATTAAAATTAGCTTCTACATTATGATATTCATTTTCTAAATCTTTCTCTTTCGAAGACACTGAAAATCCATAACTTTGAAGTAGAGATTGTTTTTCATTTACATTTTTCAATCTCGACAATTTTTCTTTCCTTTTTTGAGATCCTGAATTGTGATGGTAGTTCATTTTTTATTTGACTGCTAAATAAGATTTTATATAAATGGGCATTAACTATCATTCCGGTAAATAAAACATTCTCTAAATAATATAATATACCATATTAAAGATATGTCATTGATATATCGATGGTATGTATTATAAAGCAATATGTGCTACAAACACTCCTAAACATTAGCGTAGTGAGGGGAGACTAAAGCGGAAATGGCCCCTGTCGCAAAGGCTTTAATAGGCCCAAAAAATTGAGGAGCAAAAAAAAATTAAACCAATTTTGACATAAAAAGTAATAATTTCTTAATTTTATTGTAAAAAAGTGCATTTATTTCATTTTTGCCGTCATATAATTTATTAAATTATATGACGGCAAAAATGAAATAAAGCGTCATATAATTTATTAAATAAAGCAATTTTTATAATTGAATGTTTTATACCTTGTAACAAAACTCCATATACAACTGATTAAACTTTAACATAAAAATAAACTAAACTATAGAATCAAATAGACAATTTTCTGGCATTCTTTGTCTTTTATTTTAAAATACCGCAAGTGATTTAATGTTCTGCAAATGATCTAAAGTACTTGAATTATACAAACTGTAAATGCTTCCAAATAATGTGTTCAAAGTTTATTTTTTACAACATAATTTTTTTCTTGAGATATTTTCTTTTTGATTTATTTCCGAATAACTTAGCTTATAAAATTTATAAAATATTTATTATGTTTTGCATTTAAATTTAACGTTAACGGTGATACTAATGTTAAAAACAGTAATTAAGACAACCAATCCAAATGCAGTATATTTAAAAAAGCAAATATAATACTTTATAATTCACAAGTCCGGGCCCTTAAACAGAGCCGGGCCCCAGGACAATATACCCCCTGACCCCCCTCTCTACGGCCATGGCCCTACCAAATTGTGGTATTTCAAATAAAAATTTAATGTTTAACACTGTTTTTTTTTATTGATTGAATGTTGCGCTATTGGTTTTGAAATTCATTAAGATCGCCGTTTTTGGATAAGATGAGTTGCTGATGAATGGAACTTCTCCGTGGATAATATTTTAATTTAATGAAAATGTGGCGAGTTTTAATTATGTTAAGGGACATTTAAAAAAGTTTGGTTGCAAGAGGAAAGAAGATAAACAAATTGGCAATAATGGGGTCCGTGTGTTTGACAAATTGATATGATTTAAGGAGAATCGAGTTTAAGAAATACCAAAAATGTAAGTCAAGAGACTAATTTTTTCAACTTTTTGGACAATTGGTGGGTTATTTACCAGTGTGTGGTTGGATACGAGTTGTTTGTAGTCTTTTAAAAAGATACAATTTAAAGTATACGTAGAGCCATTCGAAGTACTGTACCATTCCATATCATATTTAAAAAACATTTTAAAGACGTATTAAAAACGTTCCTACGTAAACTAATTGAACCAAAAACTAATCTACCTTTGTTAGTTGTGCAAACATTAAGTAATCAAGTTGTCAAAAAACAAGTATTGAAGAAACTAGTTGTTTTTAAAAAAGTGTTTTTAGAGAAATTAAAAAATGAACGTAAAACGGGACAACCGCAGTTAATCTTTAATAAAAGACATAAAAATGATGAAAATCTATAAATTAAAATTTGGGTAATGATATCACAAGACAGGGGCAAAATGAGACAAATTGAATTATTCATGATGCTAGTAGTTTGTCGTTTTAAAGATTTTTAAATGCAGTTGTGTTCTAAAATAATTTAATGTTAGAAAAAATATCGCGACTTTAAAATAAAAAAAAAAAAGAAAGTAAAGCAAACTATCTCATCTATCTCGTTCTCATCTCACAACACTCATAAAGTTTTGTTGACTTAAATTCACACCAACAACATGGGTGCTTGCTGGCATGTGATTTAATTCCACACATGGTGTTTGCGTATTTGAGATCACATGAGACAATCAAAGGGCTTAGTAAGCAAGCTTTTTCTACTTGGATGAGATCAAACTTTTTTTAAACATTTTCATATGTTTCTGGAAAATTGTGTGCGACTGCCACAATCAATCGCTTTTTAACACCAGTGCTTTTGAGGCCTTCTTGAGAACACAACTTAACAGACTTTGGAATAGGACGGAGAGATTCAGATTCATCTAGCTTTGTGTCAAGCAAAGCCAAACTCACTTTTAAAAACGAGCCACCGCCATCTATTCCAAGTTTAAGGATGAATCCCTGATCAAGGCATTTTGAGATGTCAACGACTTCTTTTAGTTGATGTAAGTCATAGCATTAAACAAGATAACACTTGTTAGTTTCAACTAACTTGATGGTACTCCCTGTAAAATTTTTTGTAAAATTTTCCTATAGTCTGCAAGATTTTGTTGAAATTTTGCCTCAACCAGTTGAGTAGGGCTAATTTGATTCAGAGAAGATCCAAGTTTCCTCATGCCTGTGTTTGAGAGTCCTGTATTTTGTTGAATGACAACGATTTCCTGAGTGCTTAAAGACGTTTGAAAGAGTTGTTGATGAGAAACTTAAAAATTGTTAACCAATAACTAATGTGATTTTACAATTATTCTGAAAATTGTTTTTGTGTTTTTCCTTTTCTAGCAGCCATTATTGGGCCACAAAGTTGATTTATTCAAATTGTTTCTATTGGTGATAAATCTTTAGAGGAAATCACTGATGACGTTATCTGCTAAGTTCCATTAGTATCTGTAATTACTAATGTTCTGAGGTTTTGACGTCAAGTTCCTTGAGTACAATGATGAGGTAGACCGCAAGCAACTACCGAAAGGAACCTTGCAGAACTTTTCTTTGTTGTTTGCGCTTGATGATTGCTTGTTTCTTCTTGTTTTTACTTTTCCAATGGCTGCTTTTATTTGGCTTTTTTTTTTTTCGCAATGCATGATTTCCTTTTGTTTTTGCAATTTGACAAATTAAGCAGTTACAAGTACTTGTTTGTCAAATTTGTGACGTGAATAAATTCAAAATTGAAAAGTTTTGGCAGATTTTGCACTAACTCTTTGTCACCTGATTGATTTATCTAAACTTTATTTAAATAAAATAAAATCTTTATTTAAATAAACGATAAGCCATGCAAATTCCTATAGGAACTATATAAAAATATCAACTTTGTTATCGTCAAAGTTGATATTTTTTGAAAAAGCTTCCAAAATCTTTTTCCTGTAGGACTCTGTCATTTCACGGTCAGCTTTTTTCATGCAAATAAACCCCACATTTTCAGGGTGTGATTTAAATAAAAGGTTTTTTTATATAAATATTTAATGTGACTTAAGTTTATCTAACAAAGCATGTGATTTAAAATGTAAAAAGTATTGTATTAAATATCAAGTCGTTGAAATTGATATTTTATACAATACTTTTTACAAAAAAAATTGTGGAACTCTTTTTAGAAAAGAAAATTTAAATACAGCAAAGTTATTTTATTTCAGCTTTCATCAAAAAATGACATTGCAAATTTTGCGGAGTCATTCTCAGATTGTTTTTAACTTTGGAAATATTTATTTTTTTATTTAATATTATTTACATTAACACATTCTGTTTCTTATTCCAAACCTTTTTATTAAATAAAGTAGTTGGTAACCATTTATTATTTGAAAACATGTTTACTAGATTTATTTACAACAGATTTTGTAGTCAAGTTATGATCCGTCTGTGCAGTTGTTAATCTTTTTGCAAATCCATAGAGCAGCAAAATTTATGATTCATTTTATGAAACTGCTATTAAAAACCCAGCTATAGTTAGTAACCAGCACAATAAGATTATATAACTTATTTTTCAAATTAATCACAGTTTATAAAAAATAAGCATTTAAAATCACTGGTTCAGTCACACATACTAAAAAATTGCAGTAATTGAAACATAATATAAACATTTATAGTTAACTAAATAAAAAATTATATTAGCACTATAGTTCTTCAAAATTTGCCACATAATCCAAGGAAGCATCTTCATTACTTACTATTCTTGAATATGTACATAAGTAAATGATTGAATTAGCCTTTAGTTCGCCGTGACAAGTTGAATTAACAGATTTTTTTAGATTTTCAACGTTATCAACAACCACTTCTACGAAGTAAACTTTAGTTGAAAGTGATACTGCTTCAAATGTAACCGAGACTAAAATTAAATTGTCTTCCTCATCGTAATCCTTTATTGTTCGTGTAATCAATAATAAACTTTCTTCTTCCAATACTGAAATATCTTCTTGACTTAAGTACGACTCCAGGTTAAATGTTGTCGAAGTTCTCGAGCTGTTGTAAAATGTTTGAAAGTTGCGAGTTTTCAAATAGTGAATAGTAACTGACGCTAACTCAATATGAGTAGGGGTCAAATCACAAATACATAATCTAAAATGCGAAAATGCATCACTGCATTTGTCATAGGCAGCGAACTTAGTTATTCTGTCCCAACCAATTAACTCCATAGAAAAGTTTTCAACGGATTCACTTTCTACTGAATTAATAAGAACATTTACTTTTTCTATGCTATTTGATGATCCTAAACCAGGTGAAATATAAATGTCAAAAGAGGTTTTGATGAAGTCTCCATCTTTCTTTTTTCTAACATTTTCAAACCAAAGTGGAACAAAACGCTTACAAGCATATGCTTTTGATGAGTTTGATATCATATTATTTAATTGTCCTAACGCAAATTCTAAATAACCTATTAAACTACTTTCATTTTTAATCTCAGTATAAAAGTTGCTGCAAATACATAAGTTTGGCATTACTAATGGAAGATTATCACAATTTCTGTCATTTGCAATAACATCTAAAAGTCCCCTCTCGACTTGATTTGTTTCCTGATAAGAAATTTTTTTAACAAAATAAAAAAGCATATTATGAAAATCTACTAAAGTGAACAATCTTTTTTGGTTAATTCTTAAACTGTACATATCTTTGGCGTCAAAGAAATTTTTAATACCTTTTGGTATTATCATAAACATAAATGGATGAAACATCTCGTAGCGTCCGTCAATTTCATGATAAACAAAGTCTGTATAAGCATTTCCATGGTCAGAAAAAATGACAGTCAACGTGTTTTCGAGTTCAGACATGGCTTGTACGAATTCTGATAAATCTTTATCTATTGCTTGAATTCGAATTCCACCTGAGTCGTGAGCAACCATTAACGCAGTATACGAGAATGTAGGCTTAATTGAATGAAGATTTTTGTAATATTTCTTTAAATAATTTAAATAATAATAATCGTGTTGATTGTTGTTAAAACAAACTTTTTCAGTTTTTTCAGTGTTAAAAACATGGTCCAAACCAAGATCTGAAAGAACTTTACAGTTACTATGGAGCAGCCCTAAAAATGATTAAAAATGTTTAAAGTTTAAATATAAAAAAAAGTTTTTAATATAGCACCACTTTAATACAGAGAAACAAATAAAAATAAAAAACAACAAAAAACTTCATAAACATTAAGTTCATGTCAAAAACAATTATTTCAATTAAAAAAGATTGCTTGAACATCATTTGCAAGGATAACATAGAAGATGTCATGGATAAGATAGAGGATATCAAGGATAATATAGAAGATGTCAAGGATAAGAAGATATCAAGGATAAGAAGATATCAAGGTTCTTGCTTTTTTTAACTACTCGTTTATCAAAATTAAAATATAAAGATAATTTTGTTAATATAGAATACCAAATATATTGGATAATTTTGTTAATATAGAATACCAAATATATTGGATAATTTTGTTAATATAGAATACCAAATATATTGGATAATTTTGTTAATATAGAAACCAAAGAAAAATGTAAAAAAATTCGGGAATGAAATGTCTTAACAACCTCATTATAAATGTCGCAAGTTGCCTTGTGGGACTTGCATTATACGATTTAATAACAGTTTTTCTTATTTGGCTGAATGCGCAGAATACATTGCGCAAAAAGCAATTTATGCTGAAAATGCTTCTCCGTGTGATATAGTCAAACTTTCATCACAAATATGATTTTTTACTTTTAAAAAGTTATTAACAAACAAAAATATTACTTGTTGCAAAGGAAAAAATTCAAGTTAATTACTTTACCAGTGGTTTTTTTTTTGTGACAAACAAAGATTTAAGTTTTTAAGTATCATTTATTAAAAATATATATATACCGTTGCACCTTCACTTGCCTTAAGACAAAAACTTTAAATGTATGTTTTTTAAATATTTTTGATGCAATGTTATTAGTTATAACATGTTTAAATTTATAACTTATAACGTTTCAATTTAGAATTTAATTTTTTTTAAAAAATATAAAAAGAAGTAGAAAACCCAAGAAAAAAAAAACTTTTTTTTAGATTTAAATAATTTTTTAAATCAAAATTCTTTCTTAATTGTAAGAAAATTTCTGTTTTCACTTTTTTGATATTGCACTATCTGGTATTTATAGAAAGCTGATGTAACTATTAAAAATATAATTTTTTATTATTCTAAACTACTATTTTTTGTAAAATAAAACTTAAAAATATAAACAAAGACATTCCGAGAGCTATATTGCTTCAAGCGTAAATTCAAGCAAAAAAAATAATAATAGAGTTATTTCCATAAAAGAAGTTTTTTTTTGTTTTTAATTATAAAAAAGAAACTCTTTATAAGATGTTTTTTAAAATTTGTGATAATGCTTTTTCATTTTTTTGATAAAATCAATCCAGGGTGTGGAGTCGTAAAAAAAAAGTAACGACTCCGACTCCAGTTGTTAAAATATTTTGAGTACAACTCCTACTCCAACTCCAAAGCAAAATTTTTGAAAAATTCTTTAAATTCTTTAAAAATTATTGCGCGATAAGTTGAAAATTTTTTTTTTTGACACATTTATAAAACATTCTTTGAGGTTTAGTATAAACATAAGGTTAATTAAATGTTTTGTACATGCACGTGCAATACCAAGAAATTTTACTATTGAAGTGGGAGTCGCGATATTTTTTAGCAATTCCGACTCCGCTAAAATTGTCGCAACTCTCCGACTTCAACTCCACAGCCCTGAATCAATCATTATAATAAAGCAAACAAACAAAATTTTAAATATAAAAAATGGTGCTAATAAAAAATAAAATTTAACAAGTACTAATATTTAGCTAATTATTTTTTGTTTTGTTTTTTATTATTTTTTTAAAATTGGGTAATTATTTTTGTTATTGTTTGTTATGAGAAAATGCCTAAATAAATATTTGTGCTCTATATATGTTTATTTTATAATTTTTTTTTTTTTTTTTTTTTTTGCACTTATAACATCTTTTTTTTTTTTTTTACTGAACATTTTTGATGGAAAGGTTAGGTTATTAAAATAAAATTTTCTTTGTTTTTTCTTAAGTTGTTACATTTGTAAATAGAGCAAATATCAAATGAAATTGTCATGCAAATTTTTTTATGTAATCGTCATTTCTTTTATCTTCCCACTTAAATGGTTTCATTGGACTTGTTTAAATATTAAAAAATGACAAAAAATGAGGCCGGGTGAATAAAATGAGCAATTGCTTTTACTCAGTAATTTGTCAGCTTTCCGTGAATAAAAACTTAAACAATTTTGGTTAAATTTTTATTCGTGTACAGCTGAGCAATTACTGGTTAAATTGCTTAACTTTATGTGAATAAAAATTCAAGCAAAACTGCTAAAGTTTTTCTTCACGTAAAGCTGACCAAATACTGAGTAAAAACAATTACTCATTTAAAGAAATTATAAGAAAAATCTTTAATCTTTTAGTACCATTATGATATTTATGTATGATGTTATGCCTTTTTTATGCACTATAACGATATATGTATTAGTGATGTACCGATTAATCGGCATCAGCTTCATCTGCCATTTTTTGCACAATCAGTATCGGCATTGGCCACTTTTACCAATTTTCCAACCAATTGCATTTTAATATTTTTATCCTGCATTATTATAACAATTAAATAATAAATAAACTAAACTTTATGCATTACCTAGAATTTTTTGAATAAATTTTTATTTTGACTTTATTTACAGGCAAAAGCTTTAAAAGTAACCAATTTAGGCATTGTTATCTATATTTTTTTAATTCTTTTTTACTCCCAACAATGCTGCAAGCAACCACTATCAAGTTGGGAGTGGCTAGAAAAAAAGAGTAGAGTTATGAAGCAAGGAATTGGTTGACAGAAAACTAAAAGGAGACAGATATAGTAAAAGAATGAGACTTTGATATATGACAAGTCAAGCACGAATGCTTTTTGGTTGATGGAACTAGAGATAAAAGCTCCTTTGAGCAGCAACCGCTATAGTATTTATAAAAAAGAAATAGAGATGCAACTTTATGACGATGGGAAAGAGGCTCAAGCTTAGCAGATTGACTTTGTTCAACTCTGTTTACAATGTGTTTTTGGACCTTATCTTGAAGAGAAAGAGCATCATAGGAAAAACCATCCCAAATATGACAATAGTATGTCATACAGGGACGAATAAGAAATTTATAGAGGTAGAGAATGGAATCAGGAAATAGAAAATGATGAACACGATAAAGAGAAGCAAGCTTAGCATATGCTAATTTAGCAATCCATTGTACATATGGTTTCCATGAAAGGTCAGTAGTAAATGATAATCCAAGAAGACGTAAAGAAGAGGAATCAGTGAGAGGGTTGCCATTCATTAAAATAGGAGTGTCAACAGTACCGCAATAGCTATTTGAGGTAAATAACTGAGTTTTGTTGGAATTTAAATTTACAAGCCACTGTAAACCCCAATCAGTTACAGAAGTGAGATCAGATACAAGATGGGCTGTCTGTTCTAAGCAAAAAAGAGAAGAATTTTTGTCAAGACATTACTATTAAGTTGAGTCATCAGAAAAAAGAGCTACTTTAGATAAAAGGTTGTCAGGAAGATCATTTATGTAGATAAGTAATAAAACAGGACCAAGGATAAAACCTTGAGGTACCCCAGAAATTACTAGAATTAAAGAAGAGTTTTGACCTTTAAAAAAACAATTTGATAATCTCAAAAATTTCCCAGATACACCATATGAAACAAGGTTATGGAGAAGACCAGGGCTTGTGATGAATCGAGCGCGATCGCGCTCCGCTCGTGAAACGCGCCCGTAAATGGTATTTTGAAACGTTCCAGGCGCGATAAACAACGCTCGTTCAGCTTATAACGAGCGTATAAAATAACGCTCGTCCAAGAGTTCGGGGCAAAACAAATAATAACTTTTTTTTTTATTTTCATAAAATATGAAAAAAAGATTTTTTAATAAAGATTTTATATTATCGAAGCACTAATATAATATGAAATAAAAAAAGCACTACGTCGTTCTTTTTTGCACTAACCTAATGAATGAGCAGTTTGAAATAGTCAAACTTTCATACCAATGTTTTAAATTTCAAAACAGACCAATTGTAACCATTTTATATATATATTTACTTGATAGTAAAATATTGTTTCATAATTTCATTTAGTTTATTTTTATCTTTACATAAAATACTTGTAATTTAATCATTTTATATATGATAGATTAGGGTAATATGAGCACCTTGTAGATTAGGGTAACACCTTGGTAATATGAGCATGCTTAAAGATTTCGTATATGTAAGCAGTGAAGTTAAAGTTGCATTGTATTTTTTGAATTGACTTTATGTGGTGATAACAGGAATCAGCACAACTAGCGTAAATTTGTATGCAGTAATTAGCGGCTATCATCTAATTAAAACACTGTTAAATTTTTTGTTATGTTAAAATAATATCATCATGCATGAATAAATGTGGCGCGATTTTTTGATGCTAAAATAATCATATTGATTTTTTCATAAAAAAAAATATGTTAGCTAAAAATTTGCAGGCGATACTAAACTTTTTTCTAAAACTTTATCGCAGACCAATTTTGTTGATCTGCAAGATCGTCTACGCTTAGTATACAAGTGGTCAATTATTTAGTTGCTTAAATTAAATATTTCAAAATACTTTGTTATTCATTATGGTAAAACCAATTCTGAGTACAGTTACTTTTCGCAAAATAACCAAAGTATAAATGAAGCCTAGGAGCCTAAAAGCCTTAGAAGCTCTACAAAAGAGCGCAATTTAGAAGTCATTTTCACATCTAAATTCAAGTGAAGCACACATATTTAATCAGCTGTCTCTAAATCTCTACAAATTCTTGATATGCTTAAAAAGAAATTCACCATTATTAATTATAAATTATATGAAGTATTTATAAGATCACACCTTAAATATTAAGTGTCTGTTTCGGCCCCGTATTTAAAAACTGACGTAGCTTTGGTTAAATTTGTTCAACGTAAAGCAACAAATTGGGTTTTAAACTTGAGAAATCTTTAATACTACGAAAGATTAAAAAGACTAAATCTATCAACACTTGAGTTTTGGTCCTACGATGCAATTTTAATCTTTAAACTAATACATCTTTAAATCATACTCAAAAAATTTTTTTTTTCCGACAGTTGTTATTTTTAAAACCTCTTTTCTATAGTATAATTTAATAAAATCAAGTATTATCTTTAAAATGAGATACTAAAACATTATTTAGCGCGTAAGTTATGTCAAATAAAACAATTTCAAATGATGACGTATAATTGGAGTAATAAATAAACAGAACAACTTTACTTTTATGATAAATTTAAGTTTGGAAGAAGTTGCAAATGAACAAGGCAGTTTTTAAAAGTTAAAACCATTTTTTTAAAATAAGCCAATGTAGTTAGCTTAAAGTGGTAACCACTGTGCAGTGGTTAGCCTAAGATGGTAACCACTGTTGGCTTAAAAGTGGTAACCATGGTTACCATTTTAAGCTAACCATGGTAGCGGTAGACGGTATACTAGGAAGATTTTTGATAATGCATAAACCAAAAAAAAAAGTGATCCAAAATATATGTTTGAGTTTATTATTTTTTTTGGTAATCTTTAACTTAATCTTAATGAAAACTTTTATTTTCTGCTAGTGATATTAAATTTAAAAAAATATTTAATAGAAATTGTTACTATAAAATTTCCACTGCAAAAGACTCAATCATTTATTTTTTTTTAATTATCGAAGCATAAACGAATATAGTGCACGAACATTTTTTCTCTAAATCCCCATTATATGAAAACGTTTTATATCAGTTTATAACTTTGTATATAGTTTTATAACATAAAAGTATAGCATAAGTAGTACAGTATAAAAGTTTATAAATATATTTTAATAGTTATAAAAAATAAAAAAAATAAGATCTGGTGTTATATATATATATATATATATATATATATATATATATATATATATATATATATATATATATATATATATATATATATATATATATATATATATATATTAGGGTGGTGCTTAAAACAACTTTTTTGAGAAAAACCTGCTGGTACCCCCTAAATGTGTTTTATCTAATACAAAAACACTAGGTTTAAAATTTTTTTGAACAAAAAATATTTTTAGGGGTAGCTCAAGGCCCTCAAAAATTTGACGGGTCCCTAATATTTTGAAAAAAAAACTTTTTCTAAAGTATGTCAACCTGGTACTCAAAATAAGCAAAATTATATAAAAAATTTAAAAATGAAAATAATTTTTTATAAAAATAATTTTTTCAGGTATAAATGCATAAAAACTATTGTTTTTAAGCTGAAAATAAAAAGTCAATATTTTCAGGTTTTTTGAGAATAATTTTTTTTAAGCATGTTTTTTATGTAAAATGATTATTATTTTTGAAGTTTTTATATAATATCGCTTCTTTTGAGTACCAGGTTGACATACTTTAGAAAAAGTTTTTTTTTCAAAATATTAGGGACCCGTCAAATTTTTGAGGGCCTTGAGCTACCCCTAAAAATAATTTTTGTTCAAAAAAATTTTAAACCTAGTGTTTTTGTATTAGATAAAACACATTTAGGGGGTACCAGCAGGTTTTTCTCAAAAAAGTTGTTTTAAGCACCACCCTAATATATATATATATATATATATATATATATATATATATATATATATATATATATATATATATATATATATATATATATATATATATATATATATATATATATTTTCGACCTAGTCTTCGCCACTTGGTCAATAAAAAACATGCAGAGCTAAAACTAATTGCTGGAAAGTTTCGAAATCGCATTTTAAAAAAACTCTCTTCTGTTCTGATGTTCTTTTTATAACTGACAAAAATATGACGATCGTACCTTTAAAAATAAAAGTACAGGTTTTATTGCAAAAAAAACTTTACCCCAAAATTCTTAATGCTTAATGACAAATTTTTGATAAGCTTTTGGATAATCACCAAAAAATCATAGGTATTTATATTTTTATGGCTTTTTTTTTTCTCAGACTCTTGTTAAGATGCTTGAGTATCTTATAAACAAAGAATTAGCGGATGAATTTGAAAAGGGTGGGCGTGGAGTAAGGTAGGGTTTTGGTGGTGATTACTAGCCCCTTGCTAGTATTCGCCACAAAAAAAAAATAAAAAAATTTGATTTTTTTTTCTTTATTGTAAAATATGAACACTTGCACACTTGTCGGTATGGGTGTGGTTTAACTTTATTTAAAAACAACCGTGTAATAAGCAGTTAAATATTTTCCAGTTTTCGCATCACTCACTTTCTAGAAACCGCTACTTTTGATAATTTATAATTTCACTGAATAGAAACCTTTTTGTATTTTTAGAACATATATGAATAATTATAATTTAATTTAAATACTTATTATTTAACTTTATTTTAATATTGAACCTAGTAATATGTATGGTCATAAAAATAAAATTTTTTTATCGTACAATTATAAACTGTTCTTAACTAAAGTTCGCACTGTTGCGCAAGAGCTTCAATCAGCATCCGTTATGACATCCGATCAAGTTGTAACTCTTATGCCGGAAATAAAAGAGAAAAAGAAAATCCAAGAGCATGCTAAAGTTGAAAGAATAGACAAACGTTTGGCAACTGAGTTGGCGAAGAAATCAAAACCCTTAATAAAAAAAAAAGTTGTGTAAACTAAGCCAATACAAGCAAAAGAAGAATGTCTAAAACAGGATCTTATTCAGGTAAGAACAATTTCAAAGTGACTAAAGTTATTAATGTCATTTTCTCTTTTTTATTTTTAGATTACACGCAATGATATGATTTATTTTATGGCCATCATAAAGACGAACTATCGATCCATAGGCTAAGATTAAAATATTTATCATTTATGTAAAACGAGTGAGAAATAAATACTTATATTGGACTAAGTCTGGAAAATTGGCGAACACTGGGTGTTTTACCCTTCAATAATTTTGCAATTCTTTTGTAACGTAACTCTAACTCGGAATAATAGATAAAAGTATTAAAAAAACAATTTAATTTTCTTTAGCCGGCCACTTCTGATAAATTTTTATATAATTTTTAAATTGGGATACAATTGTTAACATCTTGTGTAAGTTTCTAATACAATCCGCTTTACTGATTCGCAGAAAAGACTAACCTAAAAAGTTGATGCAATTTTTTTACCCTGTTTTTTGTGTAACGTAAGTTAAGTGACATTTTCAGTAATAAGTTCGCCTTCTTTTGGCCGAATTCAATACTTTCAGCTTATTTTATTCTTTAGACTAACGGTTTTTATACCGAATAGCTATTTTATAAAGTTGTTCCGCGTGTAACGTAAGTTAAAAATAGAATCGCCCATATATATATTTATTTATTTTATTCATACATATAAATTCTTACACTAATAAAAATAGTTATAAAGCAAGCGCTCTAACCACTGCTCCACGGCCGCAATAAAGCTTGATTGTTTTCGAGTAATTTAAAACCTGAAAAAGAAAATATTTGAACTTAACTTTATGGTATGCATAACTTAAATAAAACAGCTCATATCATTTTTAGAATTCAAAAACTAAAAGTATTAACTGCAACGAATTCGTTACTTCACCCCAATGCTTTATCCATTAAACACACGACATCTAAAAGACGATTTAAAAATCTATAAAAGACGTCTAAAAATGTAACTAAATTGTTGTTTAAAACGTTTTTAAGACGTCGTGCTTAATATTAAAAAAAAACAAAAAACAGCATTAACTGTAACTGATTTTTTACCTTGAATCCCAGGTCTAAGTATGAAAGGTGTAAGTATGAAATTTAAAAAATCATTTGCAAAATTTGTAGTAAACAATTTTTACAGCTAATCCTAATCCTCCTAATCCTCTTAACTGATCTAAATTACAAAATTAAAAAAGTAATCCAAGTGAAACAGCACCAATATCCATTATTTCGTCATGAACGGACTGATTCAATATTTGGCTAAAAATTACAAAGCTAGCAAAGATATAATATCAATTGGTAAATGTTAAACAGCCGTGCCGCAGTGGTTAGAGTTCTGACTATGAACAAAAAGGCCCATCTTTATTATTGTTTTAAAAGCAGTGCTAAAATAAATATACTTTTTCTTTATTATTGTAGTTGTTATTTTTATGTTAAAATAAATGTTTATACAATTTAAGGTCTTTATCACACATTAGTAGTTGTAAGTTTATCAACGAGTACCCGGGTACCCATGTACCGGCCTGATGGTTACTGCCCTGGTAGCATTATCAAACAACAGATAACTGATAAGTTTAAAAAATTTTTCATTTATTTTGAAAGTTTAAAATCATTAATTGTAGTATAATAACTTAATGATATTAACTTGAAAGAAGATATTAAAAAAAAATAAGATAAGAATTTAATAATATTAACTTGAAAGAAAATATTGTTGTTATTGAAAGTTTTAATAGTTGTGATTTCTTTTTCAAAATAAGAATTTCTGAATACATTAAATATAACATTCCAAATGTTATTTGAGTTTCGGATTCAGATACTCATTTATTATTCCTCAATGATTATTTTTAACGTGGCTAGATAGCTCATTTAGTTTGAGCGTCGAGCCAAATGTTAAAAACTAGGCTGTAGAGAAATACGAGTCCAGTCAGCAATAACTCAGTGCTTGAGTACTTCGGTACGCCAAAATATTGGTAATAACGGACGGTACTTTGAATTTATTTTTATGACTATTTGTTCTTGTTCCAATGCTAAACCGACAATATCTTAGGATATAAGAGCATTGTATAGCTAGGAACAGCATAAAATTTAAATAAATAAATAATGGTAATAAAAAATATTATTGTTACTTTGTATGTTTGAATGTTTCCCTTTCAATAAATCAAAAAAATTCCAACTTTTTTTATTAATTTGTCTCTTAGACAAGAGTTTATTAAAATCTAGAAGATGGAAGATATAATTACACTATTTAGGCGCACGAGTAGATGTGCCTATCTGCAATTTCAGTGCCATCAAAATGCGCTTTATTGACTGATGGACATTTGGTCAATTGTCTGCGTTCATCTTTAGCAACCAAAACAATTAGTCTCCTTGTATCCCCAAATAGAAATTAAGTGATTAAGTGATGTAACCTTCATACTTAAAGTAAAATAAATTTAAGATATAAGTGAAGAAAAACAACTCTAAATAAATGAGATAATTGAGGGAAAAGTATTTATTGGCTATTTATAATAAGATATTAAAAAAATATATATTTTTAACGAGCACCCGGATATCCACCCGTTAGTTCAACGGGTACTTGGGCAAGCATTTTAATAATTTTTGGCCGCCCGAATTAGTTGTACATTAACAATTGTTTGTAAATGTCCCTCTTTAGAAATGGAGTTTTTTAAAACCAGATATAATTGGATCCAGAAAATCTTTTTAGCTGAAATCATAAAAATATGTTTCTTAATAGTAAGTTTTTCAGTTGTACCAAAATAATCAAATTAGAAAAGTTTTAAAACCTTTTCGAACATAAACACCTGTTTTTCCAATTTATAATTTTGCAATCTTTTCAAATATTGTGACTCATTTTAAATAAGTTTTTTGTTCTTTTAGTAGAAATGAATTATAATATTATTACAAATTATATAATAAAACTTTCAAGCAAAATCAAGAAACAGTGTTTTGAATTTTTACAGATTTTGCCTCAATTATCTCTCGTTTAGATAAAATTTGCTCTAAATGTAATTTACTTGAAACGCTGAAACTTAGAGTTTTATATATTATCAAAAGCACACTAATATATCTATGAACCATAGCAATTGGTTCTATTCTAAAAAGGTTTATTTATTAATATAAACTACGTCATACACTGCTCATACCAGTTTTTTCTACGCATATTGATTACAAAATAGATTTGGAATAAAACTTAATATAAAGGTTACTTCGTGCAAGCATCAAATAGAAAGGATAATCAAGCATTAATTTACGCTACTTTTAAAGTTTAAGGTAAAAATAAAAATAATTTATTAATCAGAATCTTAAAAAATATTAGCTAAACGCAAAGTTTGTTTTAATTTTTACAGGCATGGTATTGCTTTGAACAATTTCTGTTCTCTGTTGGAGATATCTATGTTGGAGATATCTATTAAAGGGTCTTTGCGAAAGTAGCAGCGATACGTTGACAAAATTTAAAATTAAAGTAGTTAATATAAAAACAATATTTTGAATATAAAATCAAAATATTCAAATTAAAAAAATGAATGACTCACCAGTATCTTGTATACTCGATTTTTTAATTTTTTCAAAAAGATCTACCCAATTTTCAGATAATCCTAAGTCCAAGTTTATTCCCCATTGGGCTTTCCAACACATATCGTCTTGATATAATGTATGAAACCCGTGATTTGCAAAATAACTCATAAATGTATCAACACCTACTCCTGCGTTCTCTTTCATTTCCTCGGTGTAATTTTTAGGAAAAACTGTTCCAGTAAATAATGCTCTGACGTTTTCCATGGTATGACCATGAACCGCTTGATACTTTTCAAAGTCCAACACCTCTGTTTCGCTATTCAAGTTTATTTCATTTAACATTTTGGTTGTCTTTTGTAGTGATCTGTAAAAATGTGCCCGAGAGACCGAATCAATCATTATTAGATTTATGTTTAGTTTTTGTTTATAATGGAGGTGAAGCGTTTTTTCAGAATGTGACTTAAAGTAAGAATGGGTTTTTAAGTGACTCTCTAGTACTAAAAGCTGTGTTTTATTTTTGTTTTCACCGCAACTTAAAAATATAAAAGGAAATTTATTCGCAATTGAGATTTTAATATATCTAAGAACGATGTTTGACAACTCGTTGTCTGTTTTGTATACTGCTTCCGCAAATGTTGTTTCGCCCGATTTAGGGTTTATTATGTGAATAAAAACGGACTCTTCTGCGCAGCTACTTTGATTGCAAGTTAAATAATTGTTTGGTGAAAATTTGCAAATTTCTAAAGGAAGAATTTTCTTACAGTTATTTTCACTGTCATACGGATATTCTTTTTTAACAAACGCACATCCTACCTTTGATAAAACATGATTTTGACAACTTATTTTTTGTTGCTCATATATGTGAACCTTTTTATAAATACCTCTTAAAACACAGTCTTTATTTCCGCCAATATCCTCATCTGCTGCATTATGATTGTTAATAGAGTTAAAAACAAGACCGGCGTGATCTATAATTTTGTTTTTTACTTCTTTAAAAACTATGAAATAGAATTCTAAATAAACTACTAGCGTCCATAATATTATTCCAAAAAAATACTTTTTTATTTTCATATCTTGATAAATTATTTGTCTTAATAAAATATTTACAAAGAATTTAAACAAAATTGCGTTGTCTAACCATTTTTGTTTTAAAAATATGATTTATAAAACGACGTTTGAAAATGTTGAAAAAATTTACAGTAAAACAAAAACAAGACAAAAAAACAAACAAACAAATAATTACTGTTATAGCTTATTTGTTTGAAATGATTTTTCACATTCTTCTTGATTAAATCTGTTGCTAAGCTACGTAAAGTGTTTTTAGTCTTGGGAGAGTAGAACTCTAAATTTAAAATAAATAATAAAGTCGAAGTATTACGCAGTGTTCAAAAATGCTTTATAATCTTTAAACATGTATAAAAATTAGTCAAAACTCCAAATTAAAGTTAATTAATATTTTGTTTCAAAATAAAGTTTTAGTTTTATATATATATATATATATATATATATATATATATATATATATATATATATATATATATATATATATATATATATATATATATATACATAAATATATATATATATATATATATATATATATATATATATATATATATATATATATATATATATATATATATATATATATATATATATATATATATATATATATATATATATATATATATATATATATATATATATATATATATATATATATAACTAAATGCTTTATAGGGGTCGTGCTGTTATAACAAATTTTAAATATCTCTGCCATTAATATTTTAAACACCTCTAATAAAGTCAAGTATTTAAAAGATAAACTGTTTACATAACACATTTCTTAATTATTAGAAAGCAAAGTTGTGCATTATTTTTTTTTTAAGTTATCTATTTGTTTTTTTGTTATTGTTTTTTTACAATGGAATACAACAGTTTAAATGAATATTTTATGTGGACGTGCTATGTCATTGATATAAGAAAAGAAAAGGAAAATCAAATAAATTAAAAAATCGCAATATTAATGATATAATATCAAATTATTAAAAAAGATATTATGATGCAACAACTTGAAAATATTAAGAAACTTTTGTAGTTTGGACTTATAATCAGATCAAGTTATTGTCTATATTTTTATTCCAATCTCTAAAGTAACAGTTCTTGATTTGCCAACTTTATACTTTATCATTATTTATTATTCATTTTTAATTTATTAATCAAGAAGTGTATAATTTATCTGATCTGCAATCTATGGACTGATTTTGACAAATTGTACCAAGGGAATCCTTTGATGTAGTGTGGCAGATGGCAGTTGCCTAAAGCATAAGCTCGAAACTTATCAAATTCAATTTCATGTCTTTTGAAATTTGTTTGCGAAATTATAAGGAAACACAGGATTAGTTCTTTAGAAAACCAGTTTTCAAGAATGATGCTTGAATATCTTAATAGAAATGCCGAGCGGTATTTCTTTTGTTTGAACTGCCGAACCTGTGTTTTAAAGTCTGTCAACTAAAATTTATAATTGGCGTTTAATAGCATTTTTAAAGTTGGCTTCCGTACTGTATATCGATGGTTACCCGTCATTTCAATACTTTGCAGATGTTGTTAAATTGGTAGGACTTTGTCTGGCAAAGGTAGCGCCGCTGAAATGAAAAAATAGCTTACTTTACCATCTATTATGTCATACTTAAATTGTATTGAAATAAAATATTTTTCTTATGAAAAGTTGTTTTTAATAGGTAGTTTTTTAACTGTTTTTAACTGTTTGACTAATACCATTTCTTATTTAAACAACTTGTCTCGGTTTTTTAAATTTTGGTTTTTTAAAGTTTTTTAAACTTGTCTCTTTAAATTACAACTTCAGAGGTCTGCAGAAAAAGGGTTGAAGGCGGCTTTAGATAACTCTAAAAAATCCTATTTCCTTACGTTTCTTGGTTTTAATCTAAAAAATGCAATGAAACAAGCAAAGTAAAAAATAAGCTTTCATCTTATATATGTACCCGCCATTTTACAAATGTTTTGACTGGAAGTTTTGTCGAAGACATGCTAACGATTAAAAGTCATATTCAATATTTCTAAATCACTCATACATAAAATATTGTCTTTGTTAAGCATTCAAAACACGTTGAACGGTGTGGTCTAACTTGCAACTACATATCAGCTTTTCTTTTGGTAAAATTTAGGGTGTTGTCTGGAGGGTAGAAAAAATTTTTTGTTGCCTAAACAGTTGAATACGGTTGATACAGAGTATTTATACCTTTTGAATATGTCTGATTTCTCAAATGTTTGCATGAATCCTTTGCTAATTTCAAGTTTAATAGAAGTGCTAGAGCTTTATTTACATAATAAAAGATTGTCCATGATGACAGTTTAAAGGAATTAGTTTTCTTTTTTAATATCTTATCATTTTTAACTCTTTTTCATTTTTTTTTTTACTTGCTTTTTTAATCTGCTATTGTCTTATTTATTTTATCATTTTTCAATAATAACTCCGCATGAAACAAACTCTTAAAAACAATGTAATGCCGGGGCGGATTACCTATTAGACATTTTGGACAGTTTCCTAAGGCCCGTTTAAAGTAGAAGGCTGAAGTTCCTGCATGAAAAAAAAGTTATAAAAAAATTATAGAACTAGAGATAAAATGTAAATTTTTAAAGCAAAACAAAACTGTGATAGTGAAACTTCAAAAATACACAAAAATAGACATGATAAAAAATAAAAAAAATCCGGCAAAAATTCTAAAGGCTCCATAACAAGATTAAAACGGGCTAATAATATATTTTTAAACAATTCATATTCAAATAAAAATAATAAAAATTTATATCCGTATAAAATAGTGAAAGAACCTTATATTCGGATAAAGCATTAAATATTATTGTTAAAAAAGTTAAAGATGGAAATTTATAAGAAAAAAAGAATTGTTGATTTAAATAAATTAAAAAAATACATAGTATAATACATAAGTATTTAGCCTTTAGTATATACACTTTAAAAGTTAATAAATACAAAAGAATAGTTTTTATTTTTAAAGGTTACTGCCTAATTGATTTTACAAAATTGAAGTAGGGTAAAACACCCAGTGTTCCCAACTTTTTGGTTCAATACAAACATTTATTTCTTGCTCGTTTTTCTGTAAATCTGTTTGTCTTAGCCTATAGATCCAAAGTTGGTCTTTTCGTTGCTAATAGAATGAATGACATCTGATAATAAATACGACCAGCAGTAAGAAAGGCATGTTTGCCATCTGTTAGTTTTTAGTGTTCGCCAAGATCAATTAATTTTTTTAATTTTTTTTTCTGATAAAGATTTATTTTCATGTCTAAATTGTTTTTTAGGGATCAAAGACAAGAAAAGAGTGTGTTTTTTTTTTAAATTTGTTATTTAGGTGCCTCAAGAAGACCTAACGGTCTCGTCACAGAGCACCGCGGAAGTGCATCCTTCCTCACCGCGACGCAAAATATGTCCAAAGCTCGTTTCGAATTTTTAACCACTGCGCAATGGCCGCACAAACTATTAACATTATTATTGTATTAGTGTATTAATAATAAGAAGACATTAATAAAGTGCTTTTATGAATATTTTTGAATAATTTAAAAACAACAGCTGGTCCATAAAAGAATCATTTGAAGTTGTTCTTTTCTTAATCCGATGTTCATTTAAAAATTTTTTTTTGTCAAATTACGATTTGAATCTAGCTTACATGCACCACTTTCTTATTGACTAGAGGTTTTGACTTCTTTGCCATTTCAGTTGCTAAGCGGCAATTTATTCCCTTCACTTTTGCTTGTTGATCTAACGTTGCAAACACATGCTGATTGAAGCTCTTGCCTAAATTTGTGAACTTTAGCTAAAAAAAGTAGAAAATAAAGCAATAACTATCATATGGCTCATATTACTCTATTTAATATAAGAAATGTACATGTCACTAAGTTCAAAGTAATATTGAATCCATAGTAGTATAAAATTACAATGTCTTTGACTGACCTACAGCCTTTATGGCCAAAGAAAACCAGCTAAGGTTTATCATGATAACATTAATATTAAACCTGTATTGTTTCAATGCTAGAACAGGAAAAATAATTATCACGTTTGTTGTTGAATCAGAGAAAGAATAATGGCTCTCCACTTGAGGAGAGTTGGCTCTTAGGAGAAATTAGATTTGTGGATGTGCTGGTTCCTACCTCCAATCGGCTGTTTCGTTCAAACATAAAATCAAACCACCTACTTCATTTGCTTGTTTTAATCACGTCAATCATAGAAAAATCCAATTCAAAGTCATGGTAGCTTTTTAAAATTCTGGCTAAATATTTTGAATACTTCGTTTAAATAAAAATAAAATTTATATTTTAGGTCTATACAACTATCTTTTTGTGTTATTTCCTTTTTAATTAATAACTTATTTAGTTATTGCATGAATTAAGTACAATTAAGATACTACAGCCTATACTATTAAACCTGTCATAATAAACTAAACATAAATAACAAACTAAATTATATAACAAAATACCTGTATAATAACTTATTATATATTATATAAATATAGTAACTATTATGTTTACTAATCACAGAGCGCTAGGTTTGTACCATACAAATATTTTCATTTGTATTTGTATTTAGAAACCTAGAATGCATGTATTTATACATGCATTTACAATGTACAATATATATGCATATACAATTGCATTTGTATTTGATCATATGTGTTTTCCACAAGCCTGTCCATCAATCAACTTTTTTTGACTTAAACATTATATAAAGTAATAAAAAAAATAAAGTAAAAATGAAAGCATTAGCAAAAACAAGTTTGATAAAAGATTAAAGCTTTTTAAGTGTTTTAAGTTTATTGAGTTTATGAAAAGTATGTTAAACAATATTTTAATTCTAGATATTGTTTAAAATACTTTTGAAATTATAAATTAAAAAACTAGCCTATTGTTATAAATATAACAATACCCTATATTATATATATATATATATATATATATATATATATATATATATATATATATATATATATATATATATATATATATATATATATATATATATATATATATATATATATATATATATATATATATATATATATACATATATATATATAATTTTTTAATTATATTTCATGATTGGATTTCTCAAAAGCTTTAGATAATGCTATAAAAATATACTATAGTTTTAAAAAATTAGTTAAAAGTCTACCAAAAAAAATTTTTTTCTCCGAAAAAAGCACAAGAATCAAATACAACTATGTTATTTTTCTGAAGTAAAAGCATGTTTATTAGAAAAGAAAACCTTTTTTTTACATTTTTATGACAAGGATTGATATTAAAATTATGAAGGTTTTATCAACCAGTCTTGAGTCTTTTAAACATAATGACATAAAAAAACAAACAAAAAAAAAACGCAAATTATTAAAACTTTGCATAACAAATAGACAATAAACAAAATATTGAAAAGTTAATTAAAAATGTTTAAACTCAATTTAACTTTATGTTTAAACTCCATTTAACTTTATGTTTAAACTCAATGTTTAAACTCAATGTTTAAACTCAATTTAACTTTAATATTGTTAATTTTTTAAGTTTTTGAAAAAATGTTGTTATTGAAGTATGTATAATAATAAAATATTTATTTAATGGATGAAATAAGTTGTTTAAGATATAAGAAATATTTTAGTTCAAAGGATCTTTCCTAATCCCTCGTGGATAAGAAATAATAATCAAGTGTGTATGCTTCAAATTTTTTGAGTAATCATCAATATTTCAGTTATTTTAATATATTATAAATGTTATTGAACTGTTTTGATAAAAACCATAGAGTTTTCAAAATATGAATAAAATGAACAGAATAGCTATTGAAGAAAAAACCTTGAGAATAAGAAATAGTCGGTGTTTTCGTGTGACGTTTAAAACTAAAAAAATGATTTTTTTAACTAAGATGTTGACATATAATTAATATTAAAACAAATAATAGAGTATTGTTATATTTTTTTGGATAAAATTAAAGAAAATGCAACAGATATATAAAATAATGTTACCGATAAATATGCAACAATATATATATATATATATATATATATATATATATATATATATATATATATATATATATATATATATATATATATATATATATATATATATATATATAGATTTTACATAAAATACATAATTATGTCTCATATTTGATATTTAATATCTTATATATAATATCTAGATTGATTTGCAATAAAATACAAAAAAAATATTATCAAATCTAAAAAACAAATACTTCTAGTATTAGGTTGTTTTTTTTTTAACATGCATGAGCAACGATAATAGTTTTATAATTTTATATATGAAGAGAATAGTAATGGATGGGAAAAAAAGATTGGATAAAGAAAAAGATGTTATCAAATCATTTAAAATTCCAGTTCCTTTCTGGAATGGTCCGCAGTTTGTTACATCAAAGCGATTTTTGTGTAGTTTTTACAAATATTCCTTTCCAGGTATAAATATTTTTAAACTTTTATTGGTTAAGTAAATTTATTAAAATAGTTGCAAAACATCTTTTTTTCATAAATTCAACAATATATAATACTATATAACTATGACTAAGGTAAAGTTTGGTTACATCAACACATCTTTAGAAAATATTCTTTTTTTTTTTTAGCTGTGACAAACTAAATTTGGTACGCAATATTTTTATGAGTTTACCAATCATATTGCTGCCATAAACTGATAAAGAATTTAATCAGTTATCTAATATTATTTATATATAGGGGAAAGCGGGGCAACATGGCGAACGTTTTGAAAGCTTTGAGTTATTGCAAAACTATAAGTCGTGAAGCAATGATACTTTCTGAGTATGTTTATGTTACTAAAATGATTCCATTGCCTGCATGAATTTTTCGTTTGCAAACATAACAATTTGAAATAAATATTAAAATAAAAAGTTTATAAATTTGTCATCTAGTCACGTTCAAGATGACTTATTATGCAATTTTTACCTCCAATTTTATGAAAATTTTAAAAACTGCTAATAAATCTAACTAAAGTAACAAAAAATAAACACAAACCGTAAAAAACGACTTCTAAAGAAGTTAAACTTGAAGGACACCATTCATTATGAGAAACGAAAAAGATGATTTTTTTTTAAGCGCAAAAAGTAAACTCATGCGAATAAAATTGCGTTAATAATATTTCAAAAAACCAATTGGTGTATTAAAATACAAAATGCAAATACAGTTTCGTTTTCACCCAATTTTAGGATTTTTTGTTGATTTATTATATGAAAACCCATCTTGCTCCATTCGCCATGTTGCCCAGCTTTCCCCTAATTATTATTGTTAATGGGGTTCAACTGTCAATGTTAATCCTATACGGGGTAACATTGACAGTAGTATGTCTTAAATGTTATAAATGTTAAAGATACATCATGCTATAAATGTTAAAGTTACATCATGAGGGGTAAAATTTTTATTGGAATTTTGACATAAAAGTTTGAGAAAAGAGAAATAATTTTTGATATATATTCGCACCAACCTACATTTTTGTTTTAGAAATTAGCAGCGTTAAGTTGTAAAATTGCAATCAGAATATAATGTTATATTAGTTTTTGAAAGATATCAATTAGATTCAGTCCCGATAATGCTTATTTAAAAATATTTAATTTAGGTTAATTTATGATTAAAACTTTTTTTCTCTAAGAATTCTCAAATTATAAAGGTCTACAAAACATTAATTACTCAATATCTGACTACGACGAAATCCCGCAGGTCTGTAATTTTTTGTTGGATTTCTTCGTTACAAATTTTTTAGTGTTTGGTTTAATTTCAGAAACAACAAGATAATTTTTTTACATCCTAAAGTTTTGATGTTTTGTTCTTACCAATACTATGTAACATTGTAAGGTGAGGATTTTAACTTTTTGCAAGTGTCGTTTTTTAGATCTGTGACATATGATAATTTGGTACATTTCTTTTTTTTTTAGAATAGTCTTTAAATTCAGGATTTGCTTTGTTTGATTCCATTTCATGTAATTGTGAAAAATTTATCAGATTAACGACATTCCGCCAACTTTTGCTTGATTCTTCGCCCATGAGGTGACTTAAGCATTCCTGTCAATGTTACCCCAAAACTGAAATATGCGTTTAAAAAAAAAATGGTACATTTTAAATGCTAAGTATTTAGAAACAATATCATAAAAAAAACATGTAAAAATGATATCAAGCATGGTTTTACTTATCTTTTGTTTAAATTTTTTCAGCAACAAAAAAACTAATAATTAGTTTAAATTATGCCTTTCGTATTTTGTTGTTATTTACACTTAAAATTATGTGGATAAAAATGGTTATAATTGCTCATTTAACACCTGGCTATAACATCTGTTAAAATAACTTAAATAATAATCAACGGGTAACGAAAAGCATATAATTTAATACATGTTAATGTTACCCACATGTCAATGTAACTCCGCATTACTTCATAAGAACCGCAATAAAGCGAGCGAAAGTTACATCATAATGATGGTAATCATAATCAAAATAATTTTTATTTTTATTTGCTCTTTTTTTTCAAAACATTTACGCTTTAATATGACAAGTTCCTTCAGAGGTTTGATACTGGCCACCATGATGCTGGCCACCATGTTATTCAAGTGTAGTATTGGATTTCAAAATGACTTATTAGTTTTAACTCTATTTTCTAAGATTTCATGCCAGATAACTGCATGTATTCCAGTTTCCATAGACAACATGTGTGCATTAAGACCCTGAGCCTTTCAGCGTAGTTTAGCTAGATTATCAGTACCCTTAACAGGGTTAAGGATACTTTTAATCTAGGGAGCATATTTCCGATTTTTAAATAGCCATTTGCAAGAGACTTATTGTCAACTACTCTAAAAAACTAACGCGTTGAACTGATTTTTTAAGGTGGGCATGCACAGTTGCTAATTTCTCCTTTCAAAACTCCATTGCTGAGGCAATGTCAATTACTGCTTATAAAAGTTTATTATCAGTTTAGTATAAAATTTAAAATTTCAAAAAGTCCACTTTCTCAAACATATCTTGCGCTGCACGTTTTTGATTTGCCATAATTGTTATAAATCTCTCAGTAGATGATCTCCTTTCCTTGATCTGAAAAAGTACTACTTTTATCATACAATTAGCGTTAACTGTTCATAAATGGTGAAGAAATTATAATGAAGATTTATATAACAAGCAATTGTTATAAACTGCACATTGGTTCATTTGAAATAAACAAATTATTTTTTGCAAAATGTCTGATAATATTTTTAACACACCTAAAAGTTTAGGTTAAAAATTGAAAAATTCAAGGCTTTATTCCTTATATCTTTCCATACGGAACCTAACTTTAAAAGCAATAGGGTCAAATAAGGAACTACTTTTAGAAGAGCAAATTTTGAAAGTTTCAAGTAAAAAGATTTCCATGATTCAAAGCGATTGTAATTTAAATATCATTTATCTCTAGGATATACTAGAAAATATGACAAAAAAAAAAAAAAAAAAAGAGGCAGACATAAGCAGTGAGGCTGCAAGAATTGATATTTTGAATATCTTGCTAAGAAGACATTGCACTTTACACCAAATATGCAATCATATATATGTATATATATATAATATATATATATATATATATATATATATATATATATATATATATATGTATATATATATATATATATATATATATATATATATATATATATATATATATATATATATATATATATATATATATTATATATATATATTTATATATAAATATATATAAATAGAGTATGTTTGATTAAAGAATTTTATATTTGTATTTTAACGAGGTTTAATTTAATTTTTTTTTTTTGTATGTAAAATTTATTACAAAATAAATGTTTAATTTTAAAATGTTAAAAATATAATTAAAAATAAAAATATAATTAAAAATATAAAAAAAATAAAAATTTAATGTTAAAAATATTTTGGCTTTAATGTTGTTGTTAATGGGTCCCGATGTAAAGACTATGGTGACACTAGTCATCCGTATTTTTTTTGAGCCCCTGTCTGTTTCTATATATCTTATTTATGTAACTTAAATGATTTTTATAATTAATGCAAGAAACTAAATAAATAATATGTATATATATATATATATATATATATATATATATATATATATATATATATATATATATATATATATTTTTTTTTTTTTTTTTTTTTTAGACAAAAACTATGTGCAACTCTCTAACATAAGCGCTTTTCTAAATGAATTGTTTTCTGAACCAATGCAGGTTACGATTTTAAAAATGCGTTTCAGTTTTAGTGAGTTGATTACATAATCAATAATTTTTATGTATATTTAATTATTTAGATCATTGATCCCAACATGGCTGCTACTTACAAAAATAATTACCTTTCGTTTTTGCAACAAAAAGAAGAAAACTTGTTTTCTATGAAAACGGTAATAGATTAATTAAATAAAATTAATGTACCATTTACATTAAAGTATTACATTTAGTTTCATTCTATATCAATTTAATTATGAAGCTTTTAGTCAAGATTATCAAATTAAAAACTTTTTCAAACTTTCCAAATGGTAGTAATAGTAATAGGGCTAACATTGAACTGTTTTGTTTGGTTGAGGTAAAATTGTTTTGCGTGGTCAATATAAAACCATTTTTTCGTAAGCGTAACCAATATGTTTGACAAAGGTGTCATTTTTTTGTGTGGTGAAAACAAATATTTTTAGGATTTTGCTTTGGCTGCACAATAAAAATAATATACAGCTTGCAAATAAAGTAATTTAAAATAAAAAAAAAGAAAAGAAAAACTATTTAAAATAAGAAAGAGAAACATATTTGAGTTTTTCAATTACAGTTATTGTGCTTAGGTAAATGGTTATATATATATATATATATATATATATATATATATATATATATATATATATATATAGAACACACTACCATAAATTATATATGGTTTTATATTTTTTATGGCATTTATAAATATATATATATATATATATATATATATATATATATATATATATATATATATATATATATATATATATATATATATATATATATATATATGTATATATATATATATATATATATATATATATATATATATATATATACATATATATATATATATATATATATATATATATATATATATATATAATATATATATATATATATATATATATATATATATATATGTATATATATATATATATATATATATATATATATATATATATATATATATTTATGTATATATATATATATATATTTATGTATATATATATATATATATATATATACACGGTTAGCACGGATCCTTATAATGCCAACCTAGCTGTCCCAAGAACGCCACTTTTACGGAAAGTCAGCGTACACATCAAGGTACCCTGTTATGCAATTTTTGAAATCATTTAATTTTTTCCGCAGAAAATAACTTAATTTGAATGTTCAAATTAAGTCAAATTTTGACTTCATAGTGCGCCAATAAAAACAATTGTAGAATTTAAACCACTCAATAAATCAATAACCACTCAAAATTGGTACAAATGTAGCCAGTAGTCACATAAAACTCTGGACAAAATTTCAGCCTGATTGAATGACTGGTGTAGGATTTATTAAAGTTTTAGTTGAGGTTTTTTCAGTTTTTTGCTACTTATACCTCAGAGCATGACCGATTACTTTGAAATTCGGTCACTATTTTTAAAATAACGATTACATGAGTGTTTTACAATGTAATACCAACAATTTTTGTAATTATTATCTTATCGGTGCATTTACAGTTTTCATTTTATAGGCCAAAATAGTGATTTTCTACTTAAAGCGTGATTTAAATAGTCTCATGCTTATAGTGTCGACACGGCCTTCAAAGAGGAGGGGGCCAACCCCTCAATTTCTAAAATAAAATCCATAATTTCTAAAATAATTTCCTATATTTCTAAAACAAAAGGTCGTTGCAAAAAAAATGTAGAAAAGGACATGACCCCCAACCTCTCCGGCACTGACGGCCATGTATGCTTTGCTTGAATATACCAACCTAAGGTATAAACTGCTGCGAAAAAAAAAGCTCAAAAAAAGTGCAAAACCTGGTCAAAGGACTACCAGTTAGAAAAACAAATAAAAAGTGCATCTCCTAAAATATTTTGTATTGACCTCCTTAAATACATTTACTTTTAAAATGAAGTGAAAACTATTTAAACCCTATTTTTTACATTGTATTACCATCAAATATCAAATTACAATTTAAGAAATGTTTTTTTGATTTTCTCCACCAAAAGAATATTAATAAATAGCTCAATGTGTTTTTTTAATATAAATACTCTCTAATACTACTTTTAAAGATGGTGAAAATATTCATTATACGCCGTAAAATATGAATTACAGCAGCCTAATTTCTAATAACCCAAATGATGTTCTTTAAAGATGCGTACTGTTTAGATCAATTATGCAGCGCAACAATCTTTCTTTGTACTCTGGATAATTATTATTTCGCTTATATCTCGACCAATGTTGATAAAAATCTTGATGAGAAGTTTCGACAGTTTGTTCACTATAAGGGGGATCCTTTGTGACTGATCAAATCGTTGATGTGGTAGGAGACGGCGTGAATTTTGGGTGTTACACTTGCACCAGTTATCATTAGGTAACACTTTTAAAATTTTTCAATTTTTTCAGCAAAATCCGGCTGAAGGATGTATCCAAAGCAAGCCTTGACAACTAAACCGAAGGTTTTTTCGGTTTTCGAATGACATTGCCAAAAGCTTTGCATTAGCAACAACCTCACCAGATTGCTGAAAAGACTCAAGGCTTGAATTAATTGAGCCCAGTGTTTGTAAGTTTCCGGATTTTGCAAGACTATTGGATTTAACGTCACAACAGGTGCAAGGGTGCGTACTTGAATGAGTTTGAAGACCACAAATTATATTTGCAACTTTCATATCAGAAGCTAAAATTAGTTTAACTCCATTTTCATTAAACAGTGACCAGATTTGTTTAATATTGGAGTGTGTTTTTGGCAAATCTTCTGAAAACCCAACAGTAGTTTGTCTCTTGACTTTAGTGTCTTTACCAGTCCTTTGAGTGAGAGGTTGTTGTTGGTGCGGTGAGCTGGTTTCATCCCTTAACGCAGTACCAACAATGCTTAGGCAAAACTTGAGAAAACCTTTGCCACCATTAATTCCAAGCTTAACAAAATAGCCACCAGAAATTTTGCGGGACTAAATAACATGATTCACAAGTAATTGAAAAATAAAGTAATTAATTTATCACACATATCTTTTAATTTATCTGTGAATGATATAAAAATTGTTAAATCTTAAATATAAAAAACAAACGTTTCCATTATTGTACCTTTTTTACGTTTTTTACGTTTTTTACAATAAATATATACAATGTTTATTAAAATATTTTATAAAGTGATATATTTTTTTACTTTGAACTCTGCGTAAGCATGTGTAAACAACATGGCCATTTTAATTGTATTGATGACAATGACAATGACAACTCTAAATATTTTTTGTTAGTATTCTGTCTGTGTTAGTGTAAATCAACTGTTGGAAAACTATTTATATGTTCTCTAATCTTATCTAAGACTTGATTAGGAGTTTTTCTACAAACCATTTTTCCTCTCTTTGGGGATCTTGGAGTCCACTTACTTTATTTTCCATGTTAATAAAATGATAGTAAATTCTTCTTTCATTGATATCTTCAAGAATTTATTTAGAATGTAAAAATAATTATCTCATTAAAACTATTCGAGCACAAGACGTATTGTAATGAAATCTTTGTACACAAGTATTTTATATTTACTTTTCATTGTTTTCATTCTTCCGCTACATATCCAGGATTCTCTTCCTCCATTTGGCGGTTAGGGTCCAACACTATTGGTATCGGATTATCAGCATCAGAAGCCATACAATACTCCACATTTTTTATAAAATATACCATATAAAAACGATATGTTTATAAATCCTGTTTAACTGAAATATACAATTTATTGTAAATTCAGCATCTTCTAATATTGCCTCTCTTAAATTTTGTTTTAATTAAGCTTGTTTTTATTTACATCTATTGTTTATCGGTTCTATAGTCTACATTTATTGCCCTTGCACAGAATTCTGTTGTTATATCGAATATTTTTTGTTAATAAGCTTCTCATATTAAGGCAAGGTCCAAAATTGAATTACTGATGGATTCATTGCTAAGTTTTAGGCTCTGCCGCATTGTTGCATAGAAGTATCTGTTCTTCTCTTCTTCAATAATGTAATGGTCGCTTCTTGAACGAGCTACAATGGTCGCTTCTTGAACGAGCACTTTTACATTCTTGATGCTTTTTTTTTTAGATATACGAAACACTAAGAATTGTAGAGTTTAACTTTTTGAAAAGATATCGTGGAAGATCAAAATACTCACTTGCTGATGTTTTAAAGGTTAGAAAACTGATGTTTTAATAATGTCTTAGGATTGATGAAATAAATATAGTATAGTTATATTTTTTTACTAGATCTGGACAAACTATACCTCAAGTACAAAGATTGATATTATGGAGAGCGAAGAATTAGACGTAAGAATAATAATAGTTTATAAGCAGAAAAAAATATAAGTTTTTTTAAGTCTAAAATCTTATAGAGAAAGTTAGTCTAAAAACTTATAGAGTTTTTATAAAAGTCTAAATAGTCTCAAAACTTATAGAAAATAGTTCAAAAACTTATAGAGAAAATTTATTTTTTATACCTAAACAGGTTTTTAAGCTCTTAAGTTATACTTTTGTTTAATAGTTTTTAAAAATTCTACAAAAAAATACATATAACTTTATTTTTTTTAGTTTAACCTTCTTTTTGTAGGCATTTGCATTCGATTTGATGGGACATTCTTTTCAGAAGTATAATCGTCATCTTATCAAACAACTTTCTAAAAGTCTTGTAGGTGTTATTTAATTTAAATGTAAAGATTTTTGCTATATTTATTGTGAAATTTTAGCATATCTCAGAGCCGACGACACGGTGTCTTCGGCCCTACATGTGCATAAATTTTGTTGATGAAGTATTGTTGTTGAGAAGTATTAAAAAAGTCTTAATAAAAAAATTAATTTTAAAATGTGTTGAATGCAAACAAAAAATGCTAATATAAACTTATCGCGAGCAGCTCACCAGGTTGGGCCCATTTCAGAATAATGTTGAATTTGTTGTGCTGCTTAAGATAAGTAAAATGTAAAGTAAAATTACATATTGACTTTTTGATTAAAGCAGAAAATAAAATTATTTTATAAACAAAAAAGTCTTTAAAAGAGTTTTAGTAAAAGTTAGAGATGGGACAACGGTTTCTTACTTTTTGATAGCTCTTAAATAATTTTTTTTACATAAAAAGTTAGTTATGAGCATAAGTTTAAATGCATTTAAAATAACGTTTATAATAGAAAAAAAAAGTAGTTTCTTTTTTTAATACTTGTTAAAAGTTGATTTTCAAAATTGAAAACTATATTTAAAATTGTTTTGATAAAAAAATAAGGGTTGTTATTATTAAAAAATAGTTTATTCACATAACTAAATAAAAAATTAGATTATTTTTTCATTTAGTTTTGTGAATAAAATAATAAAATAAAATTGAACAATACTAAAAGTCAATGTTATTTTAGAGTTAGTTTCTGTTTCATTTGAACATTTTGATATAAAAATAAAATAATTCTTTAGATTTATTTGGCTGGTTGCTGTAAAGAAGATCAAATTAATTTTAATGGTTTTGTAAAGTAAGTTAATTTAAAAAAAAATTGTTTTAAGTAGAAAATATTTTTAATTTTTGTTAATATTTGTTTTAAGTAGTTAATATTGTTCGAGAAAAATGACAGAGTATAAAACTACTTTGTTTTCCGAACAACACTTTTTATTGTTTAAGATTAAAAAATGCAATAGAAAATTTTATGATTACCATATTTTGTGGTAATCGAAACTTTCAATTCCATTCAATATTGTAAATTCTTATTTTCTTAGTTTTGCAATCACTTCGAAAATGACGAACCTAATTTTTTAAGCTGAAAAAAATAAAAATTTAACGTGTTACGTACTAAATTCTACTTACCTACGGGCGACAGTATTCTCGCTTTAGTTTAAATGTCAATAGTTTTTTGTTCTGCAGGTTTTATCATAACAAAAATAAAACCAATCAATTGAGTTTTTATGTAAAAAATAGTTTTTACATAAAAACTCAACTGTTTGGTTTTTATTTAAAAATAACATTTACATATAAATATTAATTATCATCTGCATCGCTCAAAACCGTTGATGCTTTATCTGTTTCTCCTATGTTTTGGTTAGACAATCTAAATCAAGGATCAATACAGAAAGCTGGATGGTCACCGCAGTATCCGCAAGCATATTATGATTCTCTCATACATTGATTTTTTTGTAGGTTTTATTTTTTCTACTCTGTGGAATTGTCAATGGATAACTTGTCGTTCTACGATTAAACTTTTTATAATATTCTCTCAAAACTCATCAAGATGAAATAATTATTTACTATTAGAAAGTTTGATATAAAAGAAAATAGAGTTATTTAACATCATTTCCAGGATATGGACTCCTACCTTTTGTACCACCTTAAAGTTTTTCAGAGATCGGAGTGATAGAATAAGACCTAATCACTTCAGTAAATGCCTGACATTGAGTTATTGTAGTCTCGGTCAGTATTTAGTCTGTATTTTTCTTTCCCTGGATCATGGTAACTTTTACCTATTGTGGAATGTGTGCGATGGATATGGTAAGTGTTTCCATTCGGAAATTGTAATGTTATTTTATGATCTCCAAATTACCACTTCTCTCTTTAGAATTTGCATTTTTAACCACCTCTGGTTTCCGTTTTCTGTCTTTCCTGAGAGTCTCTGTGTTGTTCGTTATTTGAGTAGATAGGAAATCTGTCAGAGAAACTGAGTCATAGTAGTTAACACATGATTATTTAAATAAGATTTCAATAGTTTGAACGTTTTTTTAATACTGTTGCTGTGTAAATATTTATGTATTTATTAAATATATTATTAAATATTTATGTGTTTATGTGAAAATATTTATATTATATCTTGAAAATATTTTTTCAATACTGTTGCTGTGGCAAGAAAGAAAAAGTAAAGTCATCTAAAGTTTTAGTTTTTTTTACATTTTTACGGTTTCATCCGAATTAGTTTGCCTAATAATTATGCAAAAGTTTAATATTCGAAATTCGAATACTATTTATCATTATTTTATCCGTTACAGAGCGGACGCTCTTTTAGATTCATTGACATGTTTTAAATTTATTTTGACGACACAATTTTTAAAAGTATTTGGCGATTGTCCGAATATTTGCAAACAACTAAAATTAAGATACTAAGAGCCTATAAGATGGTTTAAGACAGTATTAATGAATTAAGCATAGTAAATAAAAATTTTGATTCCATTTTTCAAGCAGTTACAAATTTTTCAGAACTTTTAAACAGTGGATTGGGAAAAAGGAATCTGGACATTGAAGTTCAGACTGGCTTGAAAGAGAAAAAAATAAGAGCAAACCAAATACTTGAAAGTGCGTACAAAAAAAAAAAATCTTTCACCAGCCAAAGTATAACTTGTGTAGTTGTAAAAACTAGGTGCTGAGTTCTTTATCGTTATTATTATAATCATGCATAATTGTTAAAAATGTACTACCACAAAATTTACCTACTGCATAAAATATTTTTATTTTTTCTAAAACC
>NC_061156.1:47184291-47334291 GCF_022113875.1 Hydra vulgaris | reverse complement strand
TATATATATATATATATATATATATATATATATATATTATATATATATATATATATATATATATATATATATATATATGTGGATGTTCAATCTTAAAAAATCAATACTATAGTACTACTATGTAATTGCACTAGGCAATAATAAATCAATCATCTTCATCATTCAACAGTAATCTTCATCAGGGTAGACTTTGATGCAACTGGAAATTCCTTCCGATGAAGATCAACCAATCTAAGAAGAAACTGCTTTTGGTTTTCATCCTTCGTAACGCTTGAGTTAAAGGATGTTATAAGTGCTATGCCTCGTTCCACGCAATCGTTGACGACTTTCATTTGACTAACCTTGTGCTTCATTTCAAGATATGTTGAATCCATTTCCCACTCTGAAGATTCTTTCATTAAAAATGATTCAGCTTTTTCTTTTCCATTTTTCAAAATTAGATCGAAAAGTTCTGCGGTGCGTTGTGTGACGAAGGAAGGCAGTGGGCTGTGACAATCGAATGTGGCAGCATCAAGTCTTTTGAGAGATTTCTGCCTTGGCTGTTGTTTCAGGTTGTTTGCCATGTCTCTCTTGGTGTTGTTGTCGACACGGGAATCGAAGAAAGCCAATCCTATTAGATGTTCAGAAAAATACCAGAGGTGGCAATGAAAAGCTTTTGCTGCATTAATTGCAATTGTACGATTTGGATATTCTTGAATCCGTTGAAGAAGCTTGGCATCATTGAATGGTGCTCGTTCAGCTAACGGAGCTTCATTCCAAAACTGTCCGTATACAAATGCCACAAAAAGACTTATATCTGTTATTCCTTTCTTTTCCTTTGCAGTAATAACAAATTGATCCTGAAGCAAATATATCTTTATACAATATATAGCTTTTGCCATCCAACGTGCATTGTGTGTTGCACCTGGAGCCCGAAACTTCACTTTGAACTCCGATGTTGTAGTTGATCCTCCAAGAAAAATAAGGCACAAATTCAAGAGTTCTAAGTAATCATCCCTGGGTTGTTGACCTTTAATTGCTTCACTATAATATACTACCATTTCTTCACGGAGTTTGAGAAAAAAATCGCAGTTGTAAAATTCTTTATTCCCTATAGTGAACACCTCCTTGTTGATTGCTGGCCATTGTTTCTGGAAACGGTTAAAAATTCCAACTTCAGGTCCTCCACTGGTTCCAAATGCAGTCGTGAAAATGGTGGAAAGCATGACTTCAAACATATGGTGCCTGCATGCTATCCATATAAGATTACGGTCAAGATTCTGCTCCATTATTGTGCAGGCACCAATGTTCAACCCAGTGTTAGATGAAGTAGTGTCAAAAACCAGTTCCCGAACAAGTTCTTTCAATTTCCAGTCTTTAAGAGCCTTCATGCAAGCATCAGCCTGTTGCTCACCTGTACCTCGATCAATCTTTGGAACGCCCAGCAATTTTTCCACCCCACCACCAGTCACAAGGATGGCAATTCTATCCACTTTTTTTGACCACCAGTGATATCAGGTAAGAGCTTTCCATCCCAATGCAGAAGAAGTGGATCATCAGGAGAGAAATCAACCTTGTCAGCTGTAGTCACCGCTTCACGAACAGATCGCCTTTTTCTGCGGATTGTGCTGTACGACAATGATAAATCTTTTACCGAGTGACCAAGAGCCTGAGACACTGTTCCAACCACGAAGAGTGCACGGCGATCAGAAATATTAACACGATCAAGAGATGATACAACATTATTTGTTAGAACTTTCATCTTCTTTTTCGTTGAACCACTTGTGCTCAGTGTGCTGGAAGCGGAAGGAGTCTGATACTCATCATCATCCGAGGAACTAGAGCTAGTTTCACTCACAATGTCAACTGCTGATGAAGAAGAAATGAGTTCTGTTTTTTCCATCAGTTCCGCTTGACTTCTTTGACTCAATTCCATTTTAGTTTCTCGGATTCGTTTCCGTGCCTCCCTACCTGTTAAATTCCGATCAATTCCTGCCATACTACAACTTAATGGATCTTCTTGCTGCTGACGTAAAAATGCTTTATCTTCATCGTTTTTCATAACTTCTGATGCATTCTTGGTTGAAACATCAAAAAGTTCTTCAAGGTCAGCGTGGAAAATTCCTTCTTTCATTTGACAGCTGTCCAATTTTGATCCTAGGTGTTTTTTCAGCAGCAGATATTCGTCATAAAGTTTTTTTAACTTTCTTTCCGCATTGTCAATTCTTTGAGTTGGAATTTTTCCTCTCTCCCATATAACAAGAACTGCTTCAATTGTTGCCCGAATACTTTTTTTCACTTCTTGTTTCTCTTCTATATGATGGAAGAGCAACCTCCGAAGAACATCCCCTCTTGAAGGAAGTCTGGCAGTCGACAGAGTTTGTGTAGGTTTACCAACAAGCCACACCTCAGCAGAAGATCTAGTGGTTGCCATATTATCAATTTCTAAATTATAAATAAATAAACAATGAAAAAACAAATTTGCGAAATTTGAGAAAATCACAAAATTTTACCAATGGTTAATTCATCTTATAAAACATGGCAACCCCTAAAATTGCTTCTTTTAGTCTAATTTTTGGTACTCATGATCCTAGGTGATAAAGGAACACAGGCAACCTTGAGGAGAATGTTTTTTGTGACATTTTTTTTTTCTATTACAATCTGAATCACCCTAATATATATATATATATATATATATATATATATATAATATATATATATATATATATATATATATATATATATATATATATATATATATATATATACATATATATATATATATATATATATATATATATATATATATATATATACATATATATATAAATATATATATATATATAGATATATATATACATATATAATATATAAATATATATATATATATATATATATATATATATTTATATATATATATATATATATGTACATATATATATATATACATATATATATATATATATATATATATATATATATATATATATATATATATATATATATATATATATATATATATATATATATATTTGTGTTTGCGTATGTTTACATTAAAAAATTTAAAGTTAGTGATTTAAGACCTTTTTAATATAAAGCAATAGTCGTATACTATTCACTAAATAATTTTTTAGGAAAGAGAAAAAATACCACGCATTGATTTTGACAATGGGTTTTCATATTATGATCAAGTAAGTTTTTTAAAAATTTAATAGCTTAACGTTGAATTTTTTTTAGTTGTTTTCTAGTTTTATTTAAAAAAACAAACAAAAATTTATGAAACACACAGATGGAACAGGGAACCAATACCAGTTATCTATAAGTAAACTGTTAAAGCATTTATGGCTCCTGATCATACCATCTTACAAATGCACTCATCAGTCGCCTCATACATGCATAAAATGCATGAGATGTAAAGTGTTAATTTTCTGAAATGATGTAATCATATGTAGCCTAGCAAATAATTACTATAAATGAATTTAATGTTATTTAATGAAATGCACCACAGCAAAAACTTAATGAATTGCTGTATAATGATACCATTTTGTTGTTCAGAGGTTGAATTGCAGGTTGATATTTTCATTCCTTCAATCGCTTATGGTGTCTGACTCCGGTTCTTATTTTAAATAATTGGAAAGAGTCAATCCGTTGTGGTAATCAAACCGTAAAAAAAAAAAAGATTACTCTTTTTAAGAGAAGTAATAGTAATCATGTCCTGTGATTGAATTTAAAAAGAAATAAATTATCATAGAAACTTGTGAATTCATAAAGAAATGTCTAATTTGACCAAAGACCAATGCACTTTTGTGTTTACAATGTGTATTGTTTTAGGATGGTTGATACAATCAAAAACGCACAATCTAGTTTTACATAAGGTGAAATTTACATTTTGGAAAAATTACAGATAAATTATTACTTTTATGGAATAGAATAACAAAATCAAATTTAATAAATTTTTCTGCGAAAAATCCAAAAACACAAGTGAAGTTTTTATTTCTAATACATTTTGAAAATTGGTGAATTTAGAGACATTCAATCCAATACTAATCAAATAATTGCTATGTCTAATCTAACACGAATAATTTTTTCTTTTGAACATTCAGAGTTAAGGTGATCCATTATATAAACAAAATGGTATAAGTTATATATATAATAAAATTATATAAAAAAACATAGCAAGTTTAAAAAATTGTGTTAGAGGAAATAGTATTCTAATTACTTACTAATTTTATTTGCTTCTCATGTATTTTGCTTTTACCTAAATGGTTTTTGATATAACTTATTTGTCTTATTTTTTATACTGTTACTTCTTTTTACAATAATATAACACTAATACAACTAAATTCTGATTTATAACTTATTATTTCTTATGTATCCAGTGACGAATTAGGGGCGAAGGGTGGGGGAGGTTAAGGATGGTGGTGTACATTTCCCCCCTATCCCACCTAAAATAAAGCAAATCTGTTTTTAATTTAGCAACCCTTTTGTCAATATAAGAAGGTTATTTTTTTATAGTTTTAATATCAACATCAGTGGCGGAACTTCAAAATTTGGGCCCCCCCGCAAAAGAATGTTTTTTTTGCGGAAAAGAGTTTTATAGTATAAATATTATTGAAAGTATAACTTTTTTTATATGAGGGCCCCCTATAGCTGGTAAGCCCCCCCGCAACGCAGGGTCCTGCGTCCAGTAGTTCCGCCACTGATCAACATCCCCCATCCTTCCACCTAAACTTTCAGGATCCGTCAATGTCTGGATCGTCTAACTTTGTCTTGACCACGGTAAATCCGTGTTTTTTTCCATCAACTGACATGTCAGCTGGCAACGCAAATACCAGCAGGTATTTTTGCTTTAAAAAATATAAATAAAATAAAATTTTATGCTAAGAATACTTTTTTAAGAGTGAAACATGTATTTGAAGTTATTTTTTCTTTGAAGTTTTACTCAGTAATGTGTAAATGCATGTTTTACAAGTAAACTGTGTGCATTTTGCTATTCATAAGTTTAAAAAACACTTTTAAAAAATAAAATGAGACAAAACAATAAAAAAATGATCTTATTGTTTTGTCTCTTTTGCTTTTTTTCAATAGAGTTTTTTTAACATATGAATAACCAAGTGCATACAATTTACTTTGGGTCAAATTTCAAAAAAAATTCTATTACAGATATAAATGCAATAAAAATTAATTTTTTACAAGTACATAGTACTTATAAAAAATGAACTTGTTTACTTACTTAGAATGCGCTTACTTTTGAACTTACAACTTACTAGAACGTACTTACTTATGAACGTATTTAACGAAAGGGAAATAACAAAAAAAACAAAAGTTTTTTTTTTGTTTCCGTTGCAATTTTTTATAAGAACTTTTTAACTAGTGAATGCTAAAATGCATACAATTTACTTTTACGCGTAAAATATCAAAGGAAAATTAGTTTCTAATATAAACATAAATGCATTAAAAGTTTTTTATCTACAAGTACATAGTTTCTTTTGTACAAGTATATAGTTGCTTTTAATAAGTGCACAAGTTAAGTAAAATTATACTGTTATTGTTAATGATTATGCACATCTTGTAAAAAAGTTAGTAATAACTGAAATGTAAAAAAAAAGTTCCCCTTAAACTATTTTTTTCAGTAATAGTTTAATAATAATATTTTCCCTACTAAAATGTACATTTGCCTAAAAATTAAACAGTTTAAATGAAAATTCTTATAAAACATAATTTTTTATTTTTAATTTTTTGCAATTATTTAACTTTACTATATAGTTGTAAATAGGTAGTAACTTCTATTGTATTGTTTAAAATTTTTTTACAGTAAATTTCGAAAAAACGTTAAAGAATTAGGCGCTGAATTTTATTATCTTGATGTAATTTTCATCAGTATAAATATCAGCATACACTACACCATTTTTTATAAAGCATGTATTCAATAGATCAAACTTTAAATAAAAATTTTATTCTGTATAGGCAATGTGGAAAGTTAGAAAATATAAACCGAACCTTAAGGAGCACATTATAAAGTTAGTTTAGTGACTGACTTTTTAAAGTGTTTTTGTAAAGTGCGAAAAATTTTATAAAAAAACTATTTTTTAACTTTTTTCACTTGTAGGTTGCAACAAATATCGGCTTTTCTTGAATTAATTTACTTGTAGATTACAATAAATATCAACTTCACTTGAATTATTTGAAAATGAAATTGTGTCAAGTAAAATATTCATGTTATTTATCATAATGTCAAATATAATTGTATCAGAAACTTATTTATAAATCATTTTAATTGTTTTTATTAATTATTTTTTTAATATTCTCCTTCATTTCCTGTAACTTCAGGCGTACTTCAAGGTTCTATCTTTGGTCCTATGCGTTTTTAAATTTACAATAATAATCTCCGAGAAATTTTACATCTAAGGTGGCATTGTTCGCTAATGATACTACCATTTATTCGTGCCTTGATATGAAGACATTTTAGCTTGAAAATGATCTCACTTTTGCTGTAGCATAGGCCCACATTAGCTGGTGAACTTTACCTTAAATAAAACGCAATTTTTTTCAGCTAATTGTAATTGCAACAATCTAGATCTTTTTATATTTATGAACGGTAACGTACCCGGTTAGTCTCGATAAGTCATCTACCATTTGCCTTCTTGAATTAACTCTTACTTTCAATTTTTCTTGGAAACCATATATCAAATCCATTGCAAAATTTGTGGCTGCTAAGGTTGCATCTCTTTATTGTCCATGCTTCTTTGTTACTCCGGATTCTATTCTTTATATTGTCACATTATCTGTAGCGGATCTTCAAATGATCCTCTTTTTCTTTCAAGCTTTTCTTTTTCAAAAAATAGCTTTCTAAACCATAGGTCGACTTGTTTTTGAAGAAAATCTTCAACCATTTTCATATCGTCCTAATATTTGCTCCTCTTTCTCCTTTCTATAAATGATATAACGGGCGCTGTTCTAAAGAGCTAGCGACTCTGGTGCCGTCTACTGAAATTTATTCTCGTGTTACTCGTCATTCGAATAAATCTCATCCTTTTACTGTGACTGTTCTTAAGTGCTCTGAAAATTCTTATTTCTCTAGTTTTTTTCTTCAAACATCAGTTCTTTAGAATTCGCTTCCTTCATCTTATTTTCCTAATTCATATAGTCAGCAATCTTTTAAGTTGTCAGTTATTCGTTATCTTGCTTTATATTCTTCATCTTTTCTCTTCTCTTGCTTTACATTCTTTATCTTTTAACTTCCAACTTTAATTGTGGTTGCTTGCAGCCTTGTTAGAAGTAAAGATGATTAAAAAAAAAAGTTTGTATTTAATATTTTACATCATTTTTATTTTTGATTTTTAGTTTAGATAAAACAGAAAATCTTTGTTTTTATGGAGCTCTTTTTAATATTTCTAATCTCTGATAAAAAATAATGCAATAAAAACATTGAAACTATGTACTATTGATAAACACGAGAAAAAGTATTATCTACAAAAGTAATAAATATAAAATAATAAAAAAAGTAGAAATATGAGAATATAAAAATGCCAACCACAATTAAAAAGACCAGTATCAGATGATACTTTAGTAATTTCCTACATAAAAAAAAGCCTGTTAAGGATAATATATATTGAAATATAAGGGTATTAAAAGAAAACAACAATGCCGTGGACCCAGATTTGGAAAAAATTTTTACCTCCCACGATTACGGACCAACACAAAACATCCTCTTTCGATTTCTTCATAACAGCTTACCTTCCGCTGCACAAGGCCACAGATCGTTAAAAATAACAAGGACAACCTGCACATTTTTGCCTACTGTCCTCCTTCTGTTGCAATATGGGAATATTTTAAACATGTATATAACTACTTGACATCCCAAAACAACTTATCTCCAATAAATTCCATATTTTTGTTTGAAATTGCGAATTTATCGGAGAAAAACCCTACCTCGGAGCTGCTATTGACAATCACTCAAACGATTATGAGTGGAATATGGAACAGCAGATGCCAAAATATGTTTAGCAATTCCATAATTGACCCAGCGGTAGTGATCAGGATAATTATTAGAAACATTAGAAATATAATTACTTTAAAATATAATTATCATGTCCGCAGAAACACTGAGGACATTTTCTGTGAAACTTTTTGTATCAATAACGTTTTTTGTCAAATAGAGAATGGGAACCTGAAACTAAACATATGAGTTGAACAAATACACTTGATCATAGCAAAAACTAAATGTTTAATTGAGTGTTCCTGTTCCCTGCAAATAAAATATCTTTTTTACAACAAAAGTATTGCTATTTATGATTAGACAACCACTACCAGCCCTTACTTTATGATATATAATATTATTTGCATGTTTCTCTGTAGCTTTCGTGACGTGGTATTTGTGTTAAAGTCTTGTACCTTTTTTTCTATTTTACTTAATAAAATCTTTTTTCACTTAAAATAATTAATTAATCTTAATCAACTTCTTCTGAAATCTTTTTCTTATTCTCGATTTCTTTCCGGACAATGGCACAAAAATAAAAAAACAAAAAACACAGAGATGTGTAATTTTAAATATTTATTATTTTATAATTAAAAAAAAAAAATGCCTTCTCATTTTCGATTTTCGGGGTTTCGGGCTTGGCTCTACTATTAAAAAAAAATAACTTTGTCTTCCTGTTAGTTTCGTTAATCAAGAGCTCTTTTGTTAGTGCATTTTTTTATATTTTCAAGAAAAAAATAAAAAAAATAAAAAAATAAAATGGAAACCTATCGAGGAGAATATACATAACGACATTAAGGGTATAAAATTGAAATCTAAAGAGGATACAATATTTGAAGTATAAGGGTATAAAATGAAAACCTATAGAGGATAATATATGTAATAAAATATAAGGGTATAAAATGGAAACCTGTAGAGATAACCTTTAAAATGACTAAGTTTAAAATTTTTTTTTTTAATTTGTTTTATAAATCATAGTTGATCTTTGATAAATTAATTTACGTAACAATTATAATTTTAGTTTGGAAACGATTCAGTATCTCTGAATGATCTTGATGATCTTCTTAAAGATGTTTTTCAACAACTTGGATTGGTAAATTTTTTTATTTTTTGTATAAAACTAAAAACCTGAAAGCATGAAGGTTTTTAGTTTTATACAAAAAATAAATCTCAAAGCATATATTACAATATTTTCTATTTTTGCAAAAGATACGTATGACCGATACTGCTATAGATTTAAAATATAAAATGAGTTTTAATACAAATAATTTAGATACTTTAAAAACTATATTAAATACATTTTTAAGATTAAATTATTTTATTAAATTATTTTTAAGATTTTATGATTTTTAAATGGTAGTTTTTTTAACTATTTTAAATTTCATTTTTAAATCAAAAACGTCACCTGATTTACAATATTAAACTATTGTTATATAGCTGTAATCAGAGCCGTGGCCATGCTCTCCCTCAGCACCGATTAGGAAAGACCCAGCAAATTTAAGGAGCATTTTTGAAATAATTTAGGGACCTAATAGCAGGGTTTTATTTTTTCTTGTTGCGGGGGGAAGGGGGGAGTAGTTGGTCCTCCAACTCATTTGCTACGTCACTGGCTGCAGTATTTCCTCACCTTCATCCTAAAACGGATTTTTATTTATGCGTTATAGGAAGAAAGTTCTGAAGCTATAAGTGCGAATCGAAACGCATTGCTCACTGTAATCACTCCTGATAAAGATGGAAAAATAAGAAGAGCTGACATTGCACTTATGTTATCGCATTAAATTTATGAAACGAGCTAAATTTTAATAAGCTGTATTATTATAATTAATTTTTACGCAATTAATAGTCCATATTTTTCCATACATTTCCAAGTAATTTATTTAATATTATTTATGTAATATAATAAACTTTATGGCAGATGTAAATATGTTTATATGTATATAAAATTCCACTACTTTCAAAGAAAAAATTTGTTTAAATTTCTTGTTAAGGAAATTCTTAAATTATTCTTTATTATTTCTTTTGTTTCTATATTCCGTAAATTAATAGTAAGTCTGATTTTACTTACATTTACATTACATTTTACTTTCGATTATTTTTTTGCTTTAGTTGTAAACTAATATATTTAAACTATGGATTTCCATTTTAATTTGGTTATTAAGGTAGTTGAGAAGACGGAGGTTGGGGAGGGGGGAATGTTGGCGTAATTTTACATGGGGTTTCTGAAAGTTTGACAAGTTGTTGACAAGGAGAAGAAAGTAAAAATTGTCAAAAGTTATATGACATAGTTAATTGACAGCCCCATGTAATAAGGACATTCGAAATCAAAAATAAATTGATAAAAAAGCTCGCCTTGATCCCTCTGAGTAAAGCCCCTTGTTTTTCAAGAATTTATTGAGATTTTTTAATGAGGTTTAACATCGCTTTTTTGGATATTCATTATAAAAATCCTAATGGGGTCCACATATTTTTTGCTTTATGATTTCCCAGGTAACTACAAACAAATGCAACAGAAATCTCCCAGATTGTTCTCTTTTTTCTGTTCAGGAGTTTAGCAAACTCATTACATTTGTTATATTTCTTGATGTGGTCTTGATGATACCAGCTTGTGGTCTTGATGATACCAGCTGAAATCTTAATCTTGGACAGAATCGGTAAAAGATCTTAGATCGATGAGACCTGCCACTTCAAATTACTTTTGTTAATAGATAACTCGGTCCATTCTCCTTGTAGTGCATTTTAATGTCATAGATGTCCAAAAGGCAAAAAAAATTTAGGAAAGTTGGTAAAATTGCTATGAAGCCTCATAAGGAATGATATCATTTAGAAGTGTTCAATCAAATACTATCCGTAGTCGTAGTACTTTAAGGCATTCAGCAATATGTTGTCTCTTAAGTAGTTATCTGGTGTAGTCAAGATGCTTAAAGTGAGTCATCAGAATGGACGGGTATTTATTTCCACAGGACACTGCGCGGAGAAACAAGTAGACAAAATGCAAAAATACTGCTGTGCCATTCACATAACCTTACTATTTATTAAAACAAAATTTTTTTACAACTTTTTTCTAAAAAATCGGGTCGAGAAAACAGAAATCAATATTTGTTGCATAACGTAATTAAAATAAAATTTTTAGGTCCTTTAAATATAAAAAATATTTTAAAATGGTAAAAACTTTTCATATCACACTAAAGTTTCTGAGACCGAATTTTTTAGACATAAACAAATAACTCTGATTTAAACACAAAGTAAAAAATGTTTTTTATTTCTCATAATTTATATTTATATAATTTACTTTTATTTTATGAAAAAATCATATTTATATGATGTGGAACAATGTATTCAAAAAATCGCATCTAAGCATGTAACGGACAAAAGCCATACTTTAATGTATTACATTTAGGGTTGAATGTTTCTGTGATTTTAAATTCCTGAACTCTAAGAAAACTATTGAGAGTTTTCTTAGAGTTCATCTCTACATGTCATACACACTTAAATTAAATTTGTTCCAGTTAATGTATTTACAATATTGCCATCAATTGACGACATAGATAAAGAAAAAGTTAGCATGAATATTTTGTTATTAGACACAAAAATTGTTAATGTCTCTAACTTATTTATTTTTCAACATCATGTTTTTCTTTTAAAATGTGCTTTTGGGATTCCTTTATTTATTCAACTTTTAATAGTCTAGAAAACTACACAGGTTGAGATGGTTAAAAAGAGCAATGGTTCCATAAGATTGTATTATCTTCCTAGTTCAAACGTATTGTTATGTAACTAATAATATAACAGTTGTCACAAAGAAATTTAAGAATGACTGCTATTATATTTTTTTTGTAGATTAAATAACAGAAATTGTCATCAAAACAATAGCTAAAATTTTTCTCTGCATTAATTTCACTTGTATTAAGTAACAGCATGTTACGAAAAACCGCCTCTTCTTTTAAGTTTGTGCAGTAATTGCACAGTACGTCAAATTGTATGTTGTAATAAACATTTGACTTGTTTTTGAGCAACTATATAGAAAACATACTTTTATTTCAACAAAAAATTAGCTAATCAAAAAAACTAAGAATTCTTTTACTTTAATATTTAATAAAATCCCTGAAATTTTTTACAACTTTTACATGTCTTCACTGGTATTGTTTAGAAATATATTGTCCGTGGGGCGGACAGATAATTTTCTTACTTTTTTAATAAGTAAAAGTATAACAATTAATATTCTTCCAAATCAAATGTGACAGATCAATGAAAACTCAATACAAAAATTTGAAGATTTAAAAAAAAAACAACGTTGTTTCGTATCTTAAAATGTCAGTGAAGCAAAAATGCCCATCAATGATTTCCTATTTGTAAGATATTTTGCAATATAAAAAAGCATTTCCTCATATGTTTTTGTAAATACCAAGTCAAAAAAAGAAAAAAGCAAAAAAGTATTAAAAAAGTCATTCTTAGAAAAAAAAAATTTTAAAGATGAAGCGAACTACAAACTATATAAAAACATATTTGAAAAAACTATAAAATTCTCAAAAATTCTTTATTATATTTAAGTACAATAGTATAACAATTTAAAGTTGCCTAAAAAATGCTAAAAAGACATGAAACGTAATAAAAAAAATTATTTGATAAAAAAAAAAAATTCGAATAAGTATTCATAAAAAAAATTTGTAATCAAGTACTTTCTCGGTTAAAAAATTCCTACATCTGTCCAACAACATCTGTAGAGTAGTCCAAGTTCATCTATGCATTTTTGTCTTTTCGAAATTCAATGACCTCGAACAACATTTTTAGGAAGATGCAACTGCATCTGGTTTTTATTCTCCATATCCAATAACATCTGAAAGAATTTCTTCTAGATGTAATTAAACCTGAAAAAAATCTTAAATGTAACTACATTTAGTTAAAATAATGCATTTAGAATTATTATTTTTATTAAGATGTGACAAAATCTTGAAAAAACCATTTATGTAACATCTGTTTAAAATAATGTATTATGATTTAAAAATTTCATAAAATCCTGCAGTTATATTTAATATAATTGAAAAGATGAAATTGCATCTGTAAAATTTGCTGCAGTATTTGCACAGATGTTGTTATACTTTGATAATTAAAAAGATGTAACTTTATCTGTAGTATTCATATACTTTGTACTCAAATAATATTAGAAATGAGTGAAATTTCAGATGTTATTGGACAGATGTTATTATACCTCAGTGTATTTACAGATATTTTTTTGTCTGGCAATGACTCAGGTTCTTTAAATTACAGACCAAATTCAGTTTTATCATGCTAAGTTACGAAAAATATATTATGTTTGATACTCAATGTTTAATAGTACAGTTGGCGTGGAGCAAGTATGTTAACGAGTTTTCATGAGCACTAAACAAAAGAACGGCGTATATCAGTTGCTACCAACAAGAAGGTGTTCAAGTTTGTCTTCAGTATGCCCACCTTTGGCCTTACAGCTATTCAGTGCCGGATTAAAGGAAGGGGGCTAAGGGGGGCTATAACCCCGGGCCTCGCAATTTTTTAAATTTTTATTTCTATTTTTTTTATTGTTATTTAGGTGTCCCAAGAAGACCTAACGGTCTTTTCACTGTGCAGCACGGAAATGCATTTAACCAAAAAGTTCACGTCTCCTTTCTTACCGTGACGCGAAAATATGTCCAGAGCTCATTTTGAACCTCGATCTCCTGCTTATAAAGCAAGCACTGTGACCACTGCGCCACGGCCGCAAATTTAGGAGCTCCCAAAAATTTTAGAAGACTTTTTTTTTTTTTTTTCATTTTTAGGCTCTGGCCTAAAAGCCTCCAAAAACAAAAATAGTTCCGGGCCGCAAGAAGTTTTAATCCGCCACTGCAGCTATTGGTAAGTTATTGTCTCCATGACATGCTTTATATAGTTTTTTTTCGGCAGGAAAACAAAAAATATAAATAAATATACTCATATTTGTATTTGATGATTTACTTTTGTATCCAATGCAACAGTATATCACTAAACACTTGTTTGCAATTGTATTAAGAATTCTAGGTATGGAAATAAAAGTATTTTTTGTATCCAATGCAACAGTATATCACTGAACAATTGTTTGCAATTGTATTAAAAATTCTAGGTATGGAAATAAAAGTATTTTTTGTTTTTTTGAAACACAATAAAAATAATCATTTCTTAAGAGCATAAACGAGTGAATACGAATAAATGTATTTAATTTATTCTTGCAACATAAAGATTTAAATTCAAGATTTAAATTATTTAATTTAAATCTTGAATTCAAATCTTTATGTTGCAACCAAATTAAAATCATATTTAAAGTATCAAAATTAATAAGTTCCTCATAATTAAACTAGGTAGGTGACATGAAATTTTTTATTTGATCAAACACTAGACTGTTATATATCATTGGAAAGATCTTCAAATCAGTATTTTAAAGGTTAAAAAATTAATAAAGTTCTACAAAAAGTTATGACATTTTGAGTACCGAATTTTTTGATACATGAACTTCTTGAAAAAACTGTGATCAAATTTTAAGTTTTTATTAACTTAAAACATTATAACTTGGTTATTATAACATTATAACAATTTTTATCGAAATACATACAACTTGGTATCAAAAGATTGGTCTAACAAAAGACAAATGTACATACAAAGGGTGTGCGAAGGGTGCTTGAGGAGCGTCTACAAAACCCATTATTATATTAAAAAATGTAGATTTTAAAAAAGAAATTTTATTATTTAATTATTATTTATAATATTTATTTGTATTTTTTAATATATTTTAAGAGGGTACTATCAAATATGATTTAAATACTTTACGTTGATAGGCTAGAAGTCTTTTTGACCTCGTTGATAGGCTAGAAGTCTTTTTGACCTCGGCCGCACCCTCTGACCCAATGATACGTTGTAATAGATACGTTGTAATAGATACGTTGATAGGCTAGAAGTCTTTTTGACCTCGGCCGCACCCTCTGACCCAATACCAAAATTATTATTTAGTATCTTCATATCTAAATGCATGCAATTTAGCATAAAAAAAAACTCAAATATTATATTCTTATAATAATAAATAGTATTTATATAAAACACAAATTTTTCATACGAAAATCAAACTCAACTGTATTTAAAAATTAATATGTGTATATACATTCAGCTAAGTGAACCTATATAAAATTATTGATAAGTATATGTGTAGTTGTTAACAACTACATTCCTGAATCTTCTGCCATCCTTTCTGCCACCAGGAAGTTTGTATTTAAAGTGAGGCAGATCTTAACCTCCGTTCTGGGCCCATATGCGGAAGGCCCTTTTTGTTCCAAAATAAGAAATCGCTTTGAGACAAGCCTATAATAAAAAAAACAAAAAGTTAGTGTTCGAAAAATTAAAATGAAAAATAATAAATAAAACGCAGTAAAAAAAGTAAGTTTTTAGGTAGATTTTCACTCCTGATGGTAGTGATGATGCGGATGAAAACTAATTTAAAAAATTTTTAATATTGAATAAGTTTAATAAAAATAATAAAAAATGGTGCTAACGTATTTATAATTTTTCTTAAAACAAAAAAAGAAATGAAATACCGGTTTCTAGTAAAAGTAAAACTCAATTTTCGCTCAATTTATAATTTATTAAAATTTACCTTACCTTATATATATATATATATATATATATATATATATATATATATATATATATATATATATATATATATATATATATATATATATATATATATATATATATATATATATATATATATATATATATATATATATATATATATATATATATATATATATATATATATATATATATATATATATATATATATATATATATATATATATATATATATATATATATATATATATATGTGTATATATATACACCAACTCAGCATTTATTACAACAATAAAAATCCTACCAAGAATTTCTTTCTTTTAGTTAAAAAAAATAAATTGATATTATTTTTAATTAGTAAAAAACCATTATAAAAATTTCCTTCCTTTTGCGTTTCTTCGCTACTTTAGTGTCTCTGTAAAAGAAAGTGAGAAATACTTTTTATATTGTCGTTTAAAGACAACTTGCACAGCATCAATACAAGCAGAAGCTTATACGAGAGTTAGTGGTTAGCAATGGAGCATATATTGATTTTAAAATATTAAAGGCAACAGTTTTCTCAAAAAATCTGTTCTTCGACAACACAGAGCATCTGGATTAGATTTACAATTTGCAATTATTAGCTAAACTTTTTTTCACTACCTGAATACGAAAAACATGATAAAAAGTTGCATCCTCAGCCGAAAATTAAAACCTTTTCATCTGAGGCCCGGTAAGGAGTTTCTCAAATAAATGCAAGCACACACATTTCTGTTATGGCAGTTTTATTACAAAAAGCCCCTCTTAGTATTGCTTGCAAATTTTTACATTTTACTGTTCCAACATTGATGAATTGTTTAAACTTACTGTAATGCTTCATAAAAATGAAACAAATATGAAAAAGAATACGAAGCCTATTTCCAAGATATCTAGGAATAATACTTTACTTAATCAAATGCTGTTCCTCCTGGTTTTATCTTTAGATGTTAAGTTATCATTTATCTTTAGATGTTAATTTAATGCTATGTGGACACCTTCTTGTGTTGTAGCATCAAACCCAAGAGTAAGATTATTATTATGCATAGCCCACTCTGCCGCTCGCAAATCTGAAATACTGCCCAGTTCACGAGCCATTTGCTCAACATTACTTCAATGAGGAATATTATTAAAAACAACTCCTATATAATGCTCTCTTTTGCTCATAAGATATGGAATGTTACTTGTTGGTACTTGTTTGGCATGCTGTTTAATTCAGCTTTTAATATTGCTATTTTGCTCCGAAATTTTTTTTAAGAGTAAGCTAACCGAGAAGGAATGTATTTTTATTGTGTAAGGGTATAAACACCAACAAAATACAATATATTTTACTGATATAGATATAGCTTTCTCTCGTTATATATTATTACATTAAGAAGCAAGCAACGACTATAACTAGGAACTACAAGCATGCAACTAAACTATTTTACAGATCGCATGGCGATCACGTTGCACATAAGAAACTAATAACACGCGATAGGCCTTGAGCGCTATCGCAACAATGTGTAAGATAACCTACCGTTTAGGTTTTGTTTAATAGGGCTTAATTTATTTCTAAATATATGTTTAGTAACGTATCGTTTACTTAACCTGTAGATGTTGACCGTTTACCAATAAAAGGAGATAAAACATTCATATTTGTATATAAAACATCTGAGGAGGCTGATAATAATACAATTTTAGGCAAACTTGAAATATGGCTTAAAAAAGTTTAATGCAAAAGTCAAAAAAACGCTTTCTGTCCTCAGCCCTGTTAAAATTTGTAGCCCAATTAAATGATTTATATATGAGACTCCTAACCTGAGTTTTACAGGTTTATTCTAACTCCTAACCTGAGTTTTACAGGTTTCTTAAAACGTTTAATGAGTTGTTGAAATATTTTGTAAAACGAATCTTTATTTTTTGTAAATAACAAAAAAATATGTCCATTTCTACAAATTGTATTACACTCTCTATTAGAGTCAATGCCTATTTGTGACATTTCAAAATTAGCAGTTAAATTTTTTTCTCATTCACCATAAAAGACAAACTTCGTTTTTAACATCATGATAGCTAGAAAAAATGGTTAACTTTTATAAATAAAAAATAATATATTTAAATATTGGCAAATATAATGACATTACAATTGCTAATTACATTACAACTATTTATTACAATTAAATAATCAAAATTTAACATCATTATTGTTATTACTAGTACATTCCTCCTCACTGCGAGTGTATCGCATTAATGAAGCAGTTAAAACAGTTATCTAATGGGAGTATAGTGTTAAGGTGTCTGAGTATGCTTTTTTTTCTATAAAATTCGTTAGGTATTAAGAAAAAAGGTTTTTATGGGTGAGAGTTTAATTTAGCTTGGATTTCTTTGAATTAAAAGTGCATTTCTTTGAATTAAAAATAAACTCATAGAAATCCATGCAAAATTAAAGTTCCATAGGTCTAGTATTCAAAAAATATCTATGTTGATACATATTTCTTAAAAATAAGAGAGAAAAACAAGTTCAAACTATGCAACTTTTCAACTAACTTAAAAAAGCGTGTCACAGAATTTGGCCAAAAAAACGGCTCCGATAAATCCGGATTTACGCGTACCTAATTAAACTCATAATAAAATTTACAACAAATCAAAACTTATCATAAATAATAACAAAATCAAAGGCTTCTATTTAATACAACAACAACAAAAAATGGTTTAAAATCTTTTTCTTGATTGTGGTTTTTGTTATCTTCTTTGAATATTTAAAAATGACTGTGTAAACTGATTCATCAATTTTTAAATTTGAAACATTTAAAATTAAAAGTTCAGTTTTTTTAAACAATAAGGATACTGAACAATTTATTATCTTTTATTTAATGGAAACTGGAACAAAACGATAAAAAATTAAAATGCTAATAAAACTTTTCTAATAGCCTAACTTTCAAATCATTATAATTAAACATTTGGTAAAACTAAGAAATTAGTCAAATCAAAAACGTTTTTAAACCCATGGATAACAAAAGGAATTCCTAAATCTTTGAAAATAAAACGTATATTATTTTTTTTTTACAACACTACAAAACTAAACTAATTATAAAAGTTAAAAATGTTTATTTGATCATGTTTTATAATGTTCAAAAGAAAAATTACTATTCTGAAAAACTCAAAAAAAATATTAATGCACGAAAAACACGGAACATAATTAAAGAGGTAATAGGAAAAAAAAGTCTAGACAAAAATACTTTGCCAAATACTCTTAAAATAATAATAATAAAATTGTAAATAAAACATTAGTTGCAGAAGCACTTTATAACTATAATAATTATTTTTCTACCAAAATTGTTCTTTGCAATAAACAATATGGGTTTAAATCTTGTCATTCAACCGATCATGCAATTGCATGATCATCTAGTACTTTCATCAAGTAACTAATCTAGTACATAAAATATTTAATGCATTTCATAAAAAAAAATTTATCTTAGGCGTTTTTGTTGATCTATGTAAGCTTTTGATACGGTAGATCATAATATTCTTCATAAACTTAAAAACTATTGTTTAAAAAATTCTAACTTTTAGTTTAGTTTAAAAGTTATTTAACAAACAAGAAAGTTATTCTTATTTGATGACGGAAAAACGGATTTAGCGTCAATTACCTGATGCGTCCCACAAGGAGCAATCCTAGGGCCTTTCTTATTTCTCATTTAAATTAATGACTCGGGTAAATTATCAAATATTGTAAATTCAATCTTATATGCAGACAATACTAACTTATTTTATTCAAATAAAGAAATTATTATTTTATTTGAGACAGAAAACAAAGAGCTCGCAAAACTAAATAAACGGTTTTATCAAACAAAATTTCTATAAATATAAAAAGGAGGGGTGAATTTCCTTGTTAAATACTATTCTGCCGTGTTCTGCAATAAGACCGTTAAGACTTCTTGGAGTACTTTAAATACCACATTAATAAAAATTTTCTTTATTAAACCACGTATAGTGTGGAGTGGTGTAGGATGAACTTTTCTGGATCAACTAAAGGGACATACAGGGCACTGCGTGTTCCTGGGAAATATGTAGACCTTAGTGTCCATTCAAATTTGCCGTAGTATTTCGTTTTAGAACGATTGTCCCACAGACAAATGAAACAAAAATTTCAGTTTTTTGGCTGAAATAAATATAAGTTGTCTCGACAACTCATACTATAAACCTGACAAGTTTAATAGAGAAACAAACAATAAAGATTTTAGTATCCTAAGTATAAATATAAGATCAATGAATAAAAATTTTGAAGCTTTTAAACAATTTTATTACTCTATAAACTATCTTTTTGATGTTATATGTATCTCGGAAACTTGGGAAGATGCAAAACTGCCTTTGTCAGAAAATTCTTTGTACAATTTATCATCTTATAAAATAATAAGTCAACCACGTGTTGGAAGCATGGGAGGCGGCGTTGCAATCTATATTCTTGACAAGTTTGTATTTAAAACAAAAAAAACTTTTTGTAAAGCAAACAAACATATTGAAACTTTGTGTATAGAACTTCTAAATAAAACTGGTTAGCCTTTTTTAATCTCCTCGCTTTATCGACCGCCATGCGGTAAGCAAATTAACTTTCATAATAGCCTTAGAACAATTATCTCGCAAATGAGTATTCAGAGTTAGCATAATTTTTTTTGCTGTTGATTTAAACTTGGATGCAATGTGTTATGAAAAATTTGTAAATACAAAAAAAATTTTAATTTATTACTTGAATTTAACATAATACCTACCATTTTTAAATCTACGCGTATTATAAAAACTACTTCGTCCGCAATTGATAATATTTTAAGTAATAATATTTTAGATACTTATTTTGAATCAGGTATTTTTATTACAGATTTCTCTGATTATTTTCCTATCTATCATTTTGCGCACGGAGTTTCATTTAACAACGACAATAAAAAAATATTTGTTACTAAAAGGAATCTTTGTTTTAAAAGCCTAGATAAACTTAAAAAGAAACTGTACGAAGAGCGATGGAAAGATGTCTATTCCTCTGCAGACGCCAATAGCGCGTTTGAGAATTTTTCGAATACTTTTCAAAATGTTTATGACAATGTTTGCCCAAAATTAACCACTGAAATAAAAAATAAACAACTTAAAAATCCATGGATGACAAATAATTTGATAAAATTATCAAAAAGAAAACAAAAGCTTTTTATAAAATTTCTAAAATCTAAAAAGGAAAATGACGAAAATGCGTACAAATCATATAAAAAGTTTTATCAAAAAAACTTAAAACAAGCTAAAATAAAATGCTATTCTAACCAGCTGAATAAAAATAAGTTTGATATCAAGAAAACCTGGTCTATTATAAATGAAGTAACTGGAAGAGAGAAAAATAAACTCTCTTGCTTACCAAAAAAAGTAATTATTAACAACAAAGCTATAACAAGTGAAAAAAACATATGTCAAGAATTTAACAAATATTTTGTTAATGTGGGCGCCTCTTTTGCATCTAACATTGTTCAGTCAACTAAAGTGTTTGATGAATACTTGGGAGAGAAAACTGCGACTAGCATATCTAATGAAAAAATAAATAAACACGAATTTAACAAAGCGCTATTTGAACTAAAGCGTAACAAGTCATGTGGATATGACGACATTACCAGTAATGTAGCTATCTATGTCATGGATAGTATAAGTAAACCATTGTTTTATTTAATAGCATTTTCATTTGAGAATAGTATATTTCCTGATAAGTTAAAATTAGCCAAAATTCATCCAGTTTTTAAGAATGGTGATTATTCTTCTGTTTGCAACTACCGTCCTATATCACTACTCCCTGTATTTTCAAAAATATTTGAAAGGGTAATTTCTAATAGAATTTATGATTTTATGGCATTAAATACACTTTTATACAAAAATCAATTTGGATTTCAGAGATATTGCTCAACTGAACATGCTATTATTGAAATTTCCAATAAAATATCCATGTCCTTTGATATAGGGGAACAAGTATTGGGAGTATTTATCGATCTCTCTAAGGCATTCGATGCTGTTGATCATGGAATTTTGCTTTCAAAGCTAAAGCATTACGGCATTAAAGGCCTAACATATAAGTGGGTTAAGAGTTATCTTTTTAATAGAAAACAGTTTGTTGTCCTGGAGAAGTTAGGAACTCTTGATATTGTTTGCGGAGTCCCACAGAGATCAATTTTAGGACCTTTATTGTTTTTAATATATATCAATGATATGAATAAAGCTTCTCATAAAATATCGTCAATTATGCATGCAGACGATACAAATTTATACTACAACAATTCTGATGTAAAAATATTGTTCGAAACAATGAACACTGAACTAGAAAACTTTAATCAATGGTTTATAGCTAATAAGTTATCATTAAATTGTGAAAAAACAAGTTATACTCTCTTATATAAATCTAGGGCCTTTCTTGATTATAAATCACGCAAAATGCTTTACTTCAGTCTTGTTCTTTGTCATCTCTCCTATGCTAATATTGTTTGGGCTAACACACACAAAACTATGTTATCAAGATTACAGAGCCTAAAAAACCACGCATGTAAAGCAGTTAACTATTTAAAGAGATTAGAAAACCCTTCCCCTGTAATGAAATACATGAATGTTTTAAATATATCAAAACTTAATTCGCTTCAAATATTAATATTTATGTATAAATATAAGAATAACTTGCTGCCAAAAGTGTTTTCTGATATTTTTAAATCAGCATTTTCACAAAAATACAATCTTCGGTCAAATAACAACCATAACTATCACTTGAGCATAGTAAAATCGCAATTGTCGAAATTCTCAATTATTAGCTAATTTATTAAGCTAGCTAATCAATTATTAGCCCGTCATTATGGAATCAATTAAAAAATAACAATATAAAAAATTTAAATTAAGAGCAAAATAAAATGCTTTAAGGGGTTAAACTATAAATATTTAAGATAAAAAATCAAATTGAGATATAAATTAATTGCATTTATATAGCTAAATAAAGTCTTGGCTTATAGTTAATTTTAAAAGCAGCAAGTGCAATATATTATTTTTAACAATTGAGTGTAGCATCATTATACTATGATAATTGGATAAATCAATTTAACTGTATTTTAAGTTTAATTTAGTTTTCATTTTAATTAAAAAAGAAGAAAACTAGTTAAATATACAACAGAATAAATAAAACCCCTTTTAGTAAATTTTATAACTATTTCTATAAAAAAATTGTATAAAAAACATGCAAATAATTTAACCTTCACAAACAATGACTGTTCAAGAGTTGTAGTTTAATACCCTTTTCTAAATTCTAAAGAAAAGAAAAAAATTTAACAGCATCACTAAAATGCCAATAATATAATAAGCAACATGACAAAGTTTATCAAAGATTACTTATCTGTTTTCTTTTTTTTTTTTTATTACTTAATTTTTTTTCAATATTTTATATTATTTATTTTATTTATTTATTTATTTCGTCATATATAAGCATTTTACAATGTTCTCGTTTCTAAGTTTAATAAAATAAATCAAAATATAAAGAATGACAGAAGCAAGTAGAAGACATAAGTCTTGTCATCAAGCCCCTACAATTTGCGTGATATATTTTTTACAAAGTATCCATAATATATAAAATATAATAATTTATATTCACTATATAAAGCAAGGTAAAATAACAATAATAAAGTAAAATTTGCTAAATTAGATAAATAAAGTAAAGAAATTTAAAAGATTAGCTTTAAAAGTTTTTTCAACAAAAAAATAAACAATCATTTTATATAGCAAGTTAAAAATAGCTATACTATAATAAGACTTCTAAATACTCAAAATATATAGCAAATAAATATAAACTTTATTGTAATAAAATAAAAAAACTTCAAAAGTAAAGTGAAAAGCAAAAAAAAAAAAAAAAAAAAAACAGCAAGAAAAACAAAAAAGTAACGTAAAAAAAAATTAAATTTTAAAACTAAAAATATAAAAGTATGTTTGTATCTGTTAAGTCGAGCAAATTCTGTTTAACTACATTTTTAAAAGATTGTATTAAGGTTATACTTTTCATTACTATATATATATATATACATATATATATATATATATAGTATATACATTTATACTATGTATGTATATATACATATATAGTGTATGTATATATTATATATGCATATTATATATATATATGTATATATATATATATATATATATATATATATATATATATATATATATATATATATATATATATATATATATATATATATATATATATATATATATTTATATATATATATATATATATATATACATATATATATATATATATATATATATATATATATATATATATATATATATATATATATATATATATATATATATATATATATATATATATATATATATATATATATATATATATATATATATATATATATATATATATATATATATATATATCATATATATATATATATATATATATATATATATATATATATATATATATATATATATATATATATATATATATATATATATATATATATATATATATATAGTGTAGTCGAAAGAGACTTTTATGGTAATAAAAGTCTCTTTCGACTACAATTTTTATTACCTCGTCTCTTAAGCTATATTTGATTGTCATTGAAAAAAACATTTTTAAAACATGCGTAAGTGTTACTACATCAACTATCTTATAGCCTGCTGCTACAAGGATGTGTTGCTAATCGACTATCTTTTAGCCTGACTCGCAACGGAGTGCTGCTACATCGACTGACATATAGCCTGACTTGCAAGGAAGTGCTGCTACATCGACTGACAAATAGCCTGACTCGAAAGGGAGTGCTGCTACATCGACTGAGGGTTTGGTTTGGGCAGGCTGTATATCATTTTTAAAAAAAATATTTTTTGAAGTTTTTTAACATTATCTGGTCAGTTTATGGGAAAAACTTTGTGACTACCATGCAAGACTACATACATATATATATATATATATATATATATATATATATATATATATATATATATATATATATATATATATATATATATATATATATATATATATATATATATATATATATGTATATATATATATATATATATATATATATATATATATATATATATATATATATATATATATATATATATATATATATATATATATATATATATATATGTATATATATATATATATATATATATATATATATATATATATATATATATATATATATATATATATATATATATGTATATATATATATATATATATATATATATATATATATATATATATATATATATATATATATATATATATATATATATATATATATATATATATATATATATATATAGAGGGAAGAGTTGCCTTAATTGGAACAGTTAAGGAATAATTATTTATTAACCTATGATGGCTTTTTACTAACTAATGGAAAGTTTTATTGTGTTGAATTTGTGTATGAAAATGGATGATGTTTTACAAAATAATGATTTATCAAGCTTTTTTACCAATCCATGTGATTTAAAGAGTTTGAATCTTTTTTATATTAAAAAAATTTTATTAAATTTTTAAAGATTTTTCTTGTAAAGTTGTATAAAAAAGAATTTGCGCTTGCTCCTTTAGTCCATGATATTGGTTGGTAGAAGGATCAACATAAAAATTTAGCAAATTTTAACAACTGTATAATGTATCATAACATACAGTTTAAAGTTTTATTTTTCTGTTAGCTATTTTACATGAACAAATTTTTAATATATGAATATTTTTTCTATTATATTTTCTACTATATTTTTCCAGTTAAAAAAGTATAGTAGGGCAAGCAAAATGTTTATTCGAGCTGTTTGGATAGAAAATACAGAGAAATAAAGAGAGAAAATTTGATTGATAATTTTTTGTGCTGGCCATCATCATTATTCAATGAAATGCATAAACCGCATCTAACTAATTCAGATTTACGCTGCTCAAAAATAAATTTCATGGAGATAATGTAATTTTTTTTTTATATAAACCTTAAGTCATTACTTTTTTTCCTTGTTTTTTTAACATGCTTTCATTCTGTATATGTTGTTTTCAGTGTGTAGATATATTCTCTATTATATATTCTTTATTATATAATTTATTTAAAACATTTTTAAATTGAATGAATATTCTTAGATCATGAGTTATGTGATAAATTTGAATCAGATTCAGAAAACGGTAACTATTTCAAAAGATACTTAATTCAAGTTTTATTAGTTTTATTTTGATATTAATTTTTAAAGGAGCCACTACCATGCTTATGCAAGAGAAAACATAATAACCAACAGAATAGTAAGCAAGTACCTACTCCTGTAACGCAAAAAAAGAAACAAAACAATTTTTATGCATACTGCTCAATGTGCAGTATGCATAAAAATTGTTTTGTTTCTTTTTTTGCGTTACAGGAGTAGGTACTTCTTAGAAAAAAATATTCCGATTCTTTTCTTCCTAAATCAACTCGCAGACAGAAAATTAATACCTTGAGCTACAGTATGTGCAGTGCACATACTGTAGCTCAAGGTATTAATTGTCTGTCTGCGAGTTGATTTAGGAAGAAAAGAATCGGAATATTTTTTTCTATGCTTCAGTGATTTACACATTTTATTGGTTGCTAAATTAATACAATTTATTTAATTTATGAATAATGTTTTATTTTATAAATGTTTTCTTCTTGTGTTTCAACGCTTTTAGAAATTAATTAATGTTTGGTTCTTTTGTTATTCTGATATATCTTTATTGTTAGAAAGAGATGTTAGTAAAAACTCTTTCCAGTAATTAAAGTAATATCATGACAAATAGTTCTGAAATTCTATGGATGAGCTTGCAGCAGTAATTTAATGATTATGATAACAGTTTAAATCATTCTTGGGTGAGGTCAGAAGTGATGGGTTGTTTCAAACCATGACTTTTTGCCGTTTTTTAATTGTTTTTTGAAAAAGTATTTATTAATAACTTAGTATTTATTAATAAAAAAAGTTAATCTACTTGTAACTTTTAATAAATATACTATAAAAATAATGTGGTGTAATTATTTTCTTAAACCTTTAGGTTAACAAACTTTCTAAAATTGGAGGTAAAACCATTAAGACAAATACAAAAAAATGTGATGCAAAGGTTTGTTATAAGTAGTTTTAAATAAAAAAATTTTTTGAATCTTTTTATTATAGTTTATTTTAAACTTGTGTTAAAAATATGTAGCATATATTTTTAAAAGTTTGACGAATTCTAATCAGACATAAAATAAATCTTTTTTTTTTTTATGTCTGATTATAATTTTTTTTGTAACTGTTTTCTCTTACTTTTGTATTTCCTTGAGCTATATATATATATATATATATATATATATATATATATATATATATATATATATATATATATATATATATATATATATATATATATATATATATATATATATATATATATATATATATATACATATATATATATATATATATATATATATATATATATATATATATATATATATATATATATATATATATATATATATATATATATATATATATATATATATATATATATATATATGTATATATATATATATATATTTTTTCCCTTATACTATAATTTTATTAAATAACAAAATATTCACATAAAAAACATTTTAATTTAAAATACTGTTTAAATTTAAGTTTCTGAGAGTAATATACCCATCTTGTTGTATATATGTATCAAGCAATTAATTATAGACATGTATATATTATAAATATGTATAAATTATATATAACTTTAAAGTACGTACACAATAAATTTATATACATATGTATATAATACATGACATTTTATTAACATTATACTTTAGTATATATATATATATATATATATATATATATATATATATATATATATATATATATATATATATATATATATATATATATATATATATATATATACTATATATATATATATATATATATATATATATATATATATATATATATATTTTTTTTTCTTTTGTTCTTTAATTTTACAACTTTGTGATTTAATAAATATTCGTTAACAATGTATATATATACATGATCGTTATTAAGGGGGCTCACCCCCTTCAAAATAGCACAAAAAATAAAAAAATTGAAATTTTGGGTATTTTGTTTTTTAAGTATAAAATTTAATGAGGAATCTGATTCTAATTTAAAAATAATAAAAAAAACAACATAAGTATGTCTATTTCTTGTTTTTTTGAACATAGTATAAAAAAATTTTCTTAGTAACGCCCATAGCAACAATTTTATTTTATTTTTTCCACCTATCTACAATACCTTTTTTATAAAACCTAATCTTATATGATTAATTCAAGTCTGTGAAGTGTTAATTTTTCAAAGTAGTTCCATGTAGGTCTGGAAAAGCTATTTTGAGCATGTTAAGCACGCTTTTACACAACCACATAACATACACTTCACATGTGTTATCACTATTTATTATAAGCTAAATTAAGTTTTGTAGATTATTTAGTGATTATTGTATTTATTTATAAATAATTTATTGATATTTTTAGTTGCGTGGATAAGTTTAAAAATAATTATTGGTAAAAACGAAGAGCTTAATTATTAAGTTAATAATGGAAAAAAATAATGTTGCAGATAAAAGAACGATAATAAATGATAAAATTAAAAAAGTAAAATTTGCAAGTTTAAGAAAAAAGAAAAGGAAGTTTAAAGGAAACCAACACACAAGCAAAAAATAATGTGTGTTAATGAAATCTGTTAAATGTTGTTCCATTTACTTCAGCATCATTACCAAAAACAAGGTCTTATACTAAGCTGTCAAGCCATGCTATTCGTCAGCTTTTAAATGATGGTATTACTGGGAATAGAATTTTGGACATGTTCCGTTTATCAAACTTAATTTCAGTTCTTGGTTGCCCTAAATGCAAACAAAGTTCATGTATGAAGCTAAGTGAAAGTTTAAAATATGGGTTTGCAAGTAAAATGAAAGTAAAACGTTCTTGCTAATGGGAACATTCATTTTGGACATGAAAAAAACTACCTTTTAACTTACGAGGGTTCAGTATAAACTATAGAATAGTATACTCGATGCGTAGATGCAGTCAAGGCTTTGCTGGTATTAATCGTTTTAGTTCCTTTATGAATTTTCCACCACCATTTACATCAAAAAATTATACCAAGATTGTTTTTACGTTAAAAAAGAAAAAAGGTTGTTGCTACTCAAACTTTGAATGATGCATTTCAAGAACTAAAAGCGTTATCCAAAAATCCACCGCAAATTAGTTTTTATGATGTACCTGTGTCATGTGATGGTACCTGGCAAAGGCGAGGATTTTCATCGCTAAATGGTACTGTTAGTTGTATTTCAATGGACACAGGCAAAGTTTTGGATGTTGTTCCGATGAGTCAGTATTGTAAAAAATGTGAGAAAATTTATAAAATGACAGACTCATTAGAGAAAACTAATTTGGAAATTATTCACAACTGTTCAGCAAATTTTACTGGATCAGCACTAAATATGGAAACAGAAGGCACAAAAATTATTTTTGCGAGATCCACAAAAACGCAAATGAGGTATACAGAATTATATGGAGATGGCGATTCCAAAAGTTTTATTTCAGTGAAAAACATATACGATGGTATAGAAGTTGTAAAGAGAGAATGTATAGGGCATGTTTTTTTATTCTGAATATCGTATTCCCTTATTTTTAGTTACACAGCGATTTTTTCAATTTTTATTTTTATTCGTGTGGTATAGTTTATAAATATAAAATTATAGATTACCTAGATGTTGTATAATTTTCCATTATCAAAACCCCTTTAAATTAGTTTTATCAAGCATAGAATTAAAAAGCTCTAAAAAATAACATCTTACTATAGCTTTTTTTACAAAATGTTTTACGTTTTGCTTATTTTCTCAATATGCATTTTTTCAGAGTTTAATAGAATTTGGAAATGTGATAATTCTTTTTCTATTATAGCTTTTGAGCTAAAATTTTCACACAACACCCAAAATAGATTGTTTCATGCAATAAACCAAAAGTTTGCTTTAAATTTTTTGTATTTTCTATAATGAGCTTGTTTAAAGTTTGTTTTTATCTTAAAAATATAGAAAAATTTTGTTGATTTTTTAAAAACTTAAATAGATATCTTTCCCAAATAAATATTTTTATTTTTTTTGGTTTATTGCATGCATCTTATGTTAATAAACAATGTTAGAAAGTTTCATTGAAAAATATTTTACCAATCCAAGGGAATTATCTTTCCAAATTTCAGGAATTTATGGTTTTCGCCATTTTGAATCAGTATCCATGGCAACAGCTGTCGTTATTTTAAAATAAAAATATATTTTTTTAATTACTATTATAATATTCTTTCCAATGAATACCCTAAAAAGTATATGCACTTGGTAGTTCTCGAAAAAATTTTAAAGGGGGTGAGCCCCCTTAAGAAATAAAAGAACGCGGGAACTCGTAGAAGACCGTAAGGTCTTGTCGTCGAGAACCGCTAAAAAATTTTCGTGTTAATATTTCGTATTAATAAAATATTCTCAAAATAAATAAACTTTCAATAGGAATATATACTTAACATACTTGAAGATAACAAATAATTAATAATTAATAATTGAAAACATAAACAAATTTAAAGAAAAAAAAAAAAAGAAAAACGGTTCCTTTAAAAATACATAGATGCGTTATACAGTTTTAAGATATCTTTAGCACAATTGTTAAACTTTTTGTTAAAGGTTTTGTTATACAGTTTTAAGATACCTTTAACAAAAGTGTTAAACAACTATTTACAAATTGTTAAATTATAATATTTATTAATGCAGTGTTAAATATAAAGTTAAAAAAAGAAACAAAAAAATTAAAAGAATATAGATATATCATCTAATAAAAAAATGACATTTTTAAGTTTTTGTTTGAAAGAGTGATAGCTAAATTCTTGAGAAAAGTCAAAATTCTTTAAAACTTTTTTATTCCAAAGTAATGCTCCTCGAAATAAAATACAGTATTTTCCAGAATTAGTTTGATAAGCTGATTGACGAATATTATTATCATTTCGTAAAATGTACTTAGTTTTTTCTTTTTTGTTATACAAATTATGAAAACCCAGCAAACAAAAAAATATCTAAAATGCATCTAATATGCATCTAAAAACTGATCTAAAAGATGTCTAAATTCAGGTCTAGAACGGGACATAAATAGACGTCTATCTTATAGACGTCTTTTAGATGCATTTTATTCGACACAAATAATTGCCTTAGATGCATAAAATATGTGAAATATACATCTTACAGATGCATATTAGATGTATAAAATACGTCTCTTAAATAGATGTCTAAGGCGCGTTTAAAAAAGATAGATAATAGATAATTTTTTAGTTAATAATAGCTCTTTTATGCATCTAATATACATCTAATATACATCTTTAAATGTATATTTCACATCTTTTATGCATTGAAGGCATTTATTTGTGTCGAATAAAATGCATCTAAAAGACATCTATAAGATAGACATCTATTTATGTCCCGTTCACGACGTGAATTTAGACGTCTTTAAGACCAGTTTTTAGATGCATATTAGATACATTTTAGATATCTCTTTCTTTGCTGGGACTTGTTTGATACAAAGGTTAAATTAGTCATAAAAAAGGATTAAATTAAATAAGTAAAGAAACATTTTAACTAACATTACTTAATTTTTATTTCACAAAAATATACATAAGAAACTATATTTCTGCATTGCCGTCAATATTTTCTTCTACATCGCCGATATCTAAAATATATACATTAATGACATTTAAATGACTTTAAAAGACATGTAGAATTCTGAATCTATTTTTATGAAATATTTTATATATATATACAAGGGTTGAATTAACGCATCGCGATTTGCGATATCTGTTAAATTATCTGGTCTTCAAAGTTTTAGTTTATGGAAAACCACGAAATTTACGGAATAGGCGAATAAACTTTAATTTGTTAGTGAAAATGTTATGAAAAACAAAACAATAAATTTATGACTACAAAAGAAATAATGTTACAGTGTTGTTACTTTTATAACACTCTTTTATGTTACATTTATAGTTTATTGTTTGATCAAACAACACATAATCAAGATATTATAAATAAAAACGATTTAGTTAAGTAATTCCAAACTTTAATTAAAGTAGTAATGCATCTTGAAAAAATACAATGGATATTTAAACAATGTTAAAAACCTCAGCAACTTTTACGAATACATATTTTTATAAACAGTTTAGCATTTTTAAACATCTTACTAACGGTCCGGAAAAAACGCGCGTTCACTTTAAAATCAACCAATAAAAACACTGGTAATTTACTTCTTAGGAGAAATCTATATTAAAAGGAAAGGGGGGAAGGAGGCTATAAACTTAAATTTTGTTTTATTATTTAATCAATTAAATCATAATAAAAGTAAAGACAAAAAAATATATTTCTAAATATACTTCTTTATAACTAAAATTTATTAAATTGAACACCTCTGTTTTTAGTTTTAAGTAAATGTCAGTACTACTCTCAGTGGCGAAACTGCGGGGGAGGGGGCGGAGGGGCTTTGGTTATCAGACAAAAAGTGTCCTGATTTTAAACTAATTTTAGGTTGCATGGGCGATATGGGGCTGATTTTGAAAATCGTGTTATTTGTTTATAACAAGTCACTTGTTATAAACAAAAAACTATATCTCAAAACAAAAATTCAGTGAAAATTGGCCTTAAAATTAAAAAAAATATATATTGGTAACCGATAAATAATAAAACTTTCATTGTAAATCCTCCCGCTTTTTTTATTATTTCCTCCTCCCATTTTATGCATCCTAAAATTAGCTTAAAAAAAGGACACTTTTTGTCTGTTAACCAAAGCCCCTCCGCCCCCTCCCCCGCAGTTTCGCCACTGAGAGTAGTACTGACATTTACTTAAAACTAAAAACAGAGGTGTTCAATTTAATAAATTTTAGTTATAAAGAAGTATATTTAAAAATATATTTTTTTGTCTTTACTTTTATTATGATTTAATTGATTAAATAATAAAACAAAATTTAAGTTTATAGCCTCCTCCCCCCCCTCCCCTTTTAATATAGATTTCTCCTAAGAAGTAAATTACCAGTGTTTTTATTGGTTGATTTTAAAGTGAACGCGCGTTTTTTCCGGACCGTTAGTAAGATGTTTAAAAATGCTAAGCTGTTTATAAAAATATGTATTCGTAAAAGTTGCTGAGGTTTTTAACATTGTTTAAATATCCATTGTATTTTTTCAAGATGCATTACTACTTTAATTAAAGTTTGGAATTACTTAACTAAATCGTTTTTATTTATAATATCTTGATTATGTGTTGTTTGATCAAACAATAAACTATAAATGTAACATAAAAAAGTGTTATAAAAGTAACAACACTGTAGCATTATTTCTTTTGTAGTCATAAATTTATTGTTTTGTTTTTCATAACATTTTCACTAACAAATTAAAGTTTATTCGCCTATTCCGTAAATTTCGTGGTTTTCCATAAACTGAAACTTTGAAGACCAGATAATTTAACAGATATCGCAAATCGCGATGCGTTAATTCAACCCTTGATATATATATATATATATATATATATATATATATATATATATATATATATATATATATATATATATATATATATATATATATACATATATATATATATATATATATATATATATATATATATATATATATATATATATATATATACACACATACAGTATCGGACAAAACCAGTGCAATCAAATGATGCTAATTTAGTTTCTTTGTATAAAAGTGCTGTATTTTTTCAATTTAGAGAAATAACTATGTAACTGTTTAGAGACAACGCTCTTCAAATTTTATTTATCACGAAGTTCATTATTTGTACACGAAAATTAATAAATTAATCAAAAGTATTAAAAAAAGTTGATTTCCTTCTGGACAAAACAAGTGCAACTCCACAAAATGTTGACCAAGCTGTATTCATATCAATATTTTGTGGTGAATCCTTTTTTGTCGATCACAGCCTTGCATCTTTAAGGCATAGATTTGATCAGGTGATCAATAAAACTTTGTGGAATCGCTGCCTAGGCCTTTTGGATTTGTTCAAACAGTTGATCTTTATTACGAACACATTCATGATTAACTCTGCAGTTGACAATCTCCCACATGTTCTCGATAGGGTTGGAATCCGGAGATTGAGGCGGCCAATCCATCACCAATAGATGGTTGTCTTGAAACCACTGCTTGACTACTTTTGCAGTGTGTTTGGGATCGTTGTCTTGCTGAAAAACCCATTTTATTGGTATATTCCATTCAGCATGAGGTAACATAACATCTTTCAGGATATTTTTATAAATGAAACGGTTCATTATTCCATCAATTCGATGTATTGGACCTAGACCGTTAGTAGAAAAACACCCCCAGACCATTACATTGCCTCCACCATTGCATACAGTCTTATGGCAGTAACGTTAATTAAGGCGTTTTCCGGCCGCTTGACGTACAAGCAGCTCTAATTGCTTTTGTATCTCAACTGACGATATCCAGGGATCCTTCTTGACAGATCTGACGATCATAGAATTCTCTCTAGAAATGGTGGAACGAGGTCTTCCACCATTGTTATGTGCTGCCAACTTCCCTGTGGAACAATATTTGGAACATAGTCTTGATACGATCTATTTTTTCACGCCATATTTATCACAAATATTTTTTTGTGATATTCCACTTAAGTAATTGCAAATAATTTTCTCTCTTAGTTCCAATCCAAGACTGTCGGGAACCATTTTTGCACTTGAAGTCATAAAAATAATAAAAATAAATAACCACACTTCTCAAGGCTTACCGTGTTACATTTACCTTGTGATGATAAAATATTGCTCTTCGGAACATAACGTCTTGGTTGGATGTGGATTGTATTGATGTAATGAAACACTTGTTGTATTTCACTTCTGGTATTGATGTTCTTCGATAAAACACTTTGATAAAACTCACTTCGATAAACTGTCTTGATAATACTGACTGATTGACTTCCATATACTGACTGAATTACATGTCTCTTATATAGTAAAATGAACCTGTGTAAACCTGTTCTGGAAGATTCTAGATGCTTCTTTTCAATACTTCTGGAAGCTTCTGGATGCGTCTGAATGCTTCTGAATGTTTCTGGATACTTCTGGATGCTTCCTGATGCTTCTTCTGGAAACTTCTAGAAGCTTCTGCATGCTACTGGAAACTTCTGGATACCTCCTTTAATTATTAAAAAACTTCCGTGATGTATGCTGCAAAATGGCACTTGTCAACGAAATTCTGCCTGTGTGCTGTCACCTGTCAGCTGATTGCTCATATCATGGCATGCTATGAGTCCAAACTCCTGAACTGTTTGCTGTGGTAGTATAGTTCGTTTCATTTTTAAGACATATAAAATTAGGAACACTTTTTAGCATTGTTCGATGTTGGTTGCAAATGTTTTGTCCAATACTGTATATACACATATATACATGTATATATATATATATATATATATATATATATATATATATATATATATATATATATATATATATATATATATATAAACAAGAAGATTTGTATCTCAACCAGATACAATAATAAACAACAATTTTTTTATGAAAAAACTAAAGGAACTTGTATTATGGATACAAAAATTCTAGCATGACACAAAAAAGTCGAAGAATATCTTTTTAATACAGATATCAGTTTTGTAAATACTATTAAAACTATACCTCGTAAAACACTCCATATATTTACTAGATTTTCTAAGCTTATCTTTTCCCCATTTCCTTTTCGATTTAATTTGGACTGTAACTGATTCGAAAATAACCTGATAAATATTTTAATAATAAACTGAAATATATAAAGATTTTTATTAAATATATTTAATATATAAATATATTTTAATATATGAATGCTTAAAATTATGAAAGGTAAAAGCATTAAATTTGAAAATAAAATGCTAAACAAGGTTTAGCATAACACTTACTTTAGCACACAAACAAATTTAAACACCTACAGCGAAGCTCCCGAGTTTATCAAATCGTCATGTTAAAAGTAAATCCATAACAAATAACGGTCAAAAAGAATTGCTTTTGGTCCCTTTTAATCATATTTCTAATAATTAATAAAAACAAAATCATTTACCTTTACATGATCAAAAAAACATGTTCTCTTGGCTTTCCACCACCAATCTTTTTTAAACTATCAAGCTGAAATAAATGTAATAAAAACTAGTGTAACTTAAATTTCTTTACAACATATTGAGTCTAACACAAGCTAGTTATTTTAGTTCATTTACAAATACTTTTTATTTAGATTCTAAACTAATAAACCAAATTTAAACAAACTTATTAAAAACTAAGATAATTAGATTATATCAAATTAGTATACTCGGTTTTATCTTTTAGTTTATTATCCAGTGTAACCACTTTGTCCACCGATTCTAGCAACTTCACCCCAGTAACCTGGAACTTAATTTCTATAACTTCTTTTAAAAGAACTTTTATTTCTGCAAGCTCCTTGAGAATAACATTTTGCATCTCTACAAACAAGAATAAAAAGATTGATTAACATATTTAGCTCTCAAAACCAAATAGCAAAACAATGAAATAAGAACTTTAAAATTCAAATTATGCTTGAGTAACTTAAACTAAAATTCCAAAAACACATGTAAGTTTTTTTATTACTCCATCGCAGAAGTTGCCATAATATTTTGGAAAACCTACTTTTTAAATCAGCTAAAACTTTATCCTGTAAAAGGCTACGATATTAAAGAATTTTAACTACTACTAAAAGTAGTAGTTAAAATTCTTACTAAAAAAACTACTAAAGATAAAATGCTACACACATGATTTATCGGATCACAATATTATAAATAATCCATTTCTATTCTTTTATACCTATCTTTTACAATTATTTTAATACAAAAACAAATTAATAAAAAAGACCTCCACATTAACATTCAGTGGTGTAAAAACCAAAATTACTCACATTAAAACTTAAAACTCTTTGACAATGTGAACTTTGCTTGGTGTTCATCAATAAAATGTGAAGAAAAATTATCTTCTTCAATCTTTGAACCTGATAACAACTCTATTCAAAAGAAATAATTATAATTAGAACTATAAATAATCCCTCCACCATATCTGTTACTTAATTTAATCTTTCAACCAATTTTGTACTCTTTCAATTTCTGAATTCAAACAACTTCAGTATGCTTTTAATCAGTTTTCAATTTTCATATCAAGTTGATTAAAGGATAATTTAATACAATAGAATGCTGTCAATGATATAAATATATGTAACCAACTTAACAACATTACATATAATAGGACACCTAAATAGTTAAAATAAAAGGAAAATCTTAGTAATATATAAAAAAGACTAATAGCTAGATAGATATTATTCAGATCAAATTAAACAAGAATCTATTTCAGTTTATAAACCATTTAGAAAAAATTATGATATTTATGTTATACTTTTAGCATCGGGCTTATTCATAATAGGTGGCGGAGGTTCTGGCAATGAAGAGCAATATGATTTGTTATTCTTATTTTTAATACTTTCTTTAACATATATCTCATCTGATGTAGAAAGTTGTATTCTTCACAACATGAAAATGAATCTAATTATAAAACATTTTGCTACAAAAAAGTAATTAAGTTACCTTTAAAAAAAATACAAAACAAGTTAGATACTGACTATCTGTTATCTTACACTTTATCAATGGAAATTTGTGCCATTCTTTTGTTGACAAAAGGTTGTTTTTCAGTGCATGATTATAGTTTTTTTTTGGGACAATAAATTTGTTGGTATTCTTTGTCAATCCACTTGTTTAGTGCATAATTACTTGGTTAAAAAAACATGCAGAAAAACTTTCCTTTAAAGTTGGGTTATGCTTATACTCATTAGGCTTTTGGTCATAAGAGTATTCATTGTACAAAATCGCTGACTCATGATGGTCAAAATATTCTTTTAGATTTTCGCAAGATAAGAAATCATTTCTTTTAGAAGTTCCAACATTCGATTTTTTTTCCATATGTACTGATGAAAATTCTAGTATTTTTTAATATTCTTTTTGGACACGTCTACTGCGTCTCTTTTCATATGCCCTTTTTGTAAAAGACTTAAATGAATCTTGGTTTCTTGATAAAAACAATAAGTGCACAACCAATAAAACAATCTTTTGTGTTATTGAAAAACACTCATATTATGAGTGTTTTTCCATACACAAAAGATTGTTTTATTGGTTGTGCACTTATCGTTTTTATCGAGAAACCAAGATTCATATATGAGTATATATATATATATATATATATATATATATATATATATATATATATATATATATATATATATATATATATATATATATATATATATATATATATATATATATATATATATATATATATATATATATATATAATATATATATATATATATATATATATATATATATATATATATATATATATAATTTATATATATGTATATATATAATATATATATATATATATATATATATATATATATATATATATAATATATATATGTATATATATATATATAATATATATATATATATATATATATATATATATATATATATATATATATATATATTATATATTATATATATACATATATTATATATATACATATATAATATATATGTATATATATATTATATATGTATAAAAGTTGTACTTGATAAAAATAAATAAATAAAGTTGAACATTTTGAATATTTATTGATCATTATGATAAATTATATAAAATATATATATAAAGTATAAATATTTTGCAAAAACACTTTTATTTACAATTTTGTTTACAAACATTACATTTTAATTACACTTTTATTTACAAACTGCTTCATTGCATTGTGGCATGTTTGCAATTTATTTTTTATTGTTTCTGTCAACTTTGGGTTATTATGCCAGATCTTGATAATCTCTTCCATAAAATCTTGCTTATTAGTAAGATTTTGTTTTTCTAATCTCTTGCTTTACTATTTCCTAAATGTTTTCTATGGGGTTAAGATCATGCGAATTGTCTGGCTATAGCAATACATCAACTAAGCCATAACAGTTTTTATTGTGTGGCAAGTTGCACTATCTTGCATAAATATAAGATTTTTGACATTATTTTTAATATTTTTAAATTTTTTTGTTAATTTTTTACTTTTTTGGCTGGACATCAATCCCTCCCCAGCCGGCGAATAACGTTGAAATAACGTTGAAATATCAAAACGTTTTCACCATCAAAACGTGCTATGTATGTCAAAATGTATATATGTATGAAAACGTGCTGTGTGCGTCAAAATATGATCACCATCAAAACGTACTATGCATGTACATTAGTGTTGCTGTACATTATCAAGGTATATTATGGATATTAAATCTATTCATAGTCTATACTTAGACTATTTAGAACTTTTTCAGTTTAGTTTAGTTAAAATAGCTAGGTATGATTAAAGAAAGAGATAAAACTTGTTTTAATCAAAAATACATATTCAAATATTACATATATTTACATGTAATTGAATAAAATCTACACAAATTTCTTCTCTTTTTCACCACCTTTTTGAAATAAAGCGTAATTTAGAAAGTCAAACCATGTTCCATTAACCGAGGGTTCTTTTGGCCCATTGAATACAATATAAGAAGCTGTAAATAAAAAAATATATAAAAAAAACAACAAAAAGGGAAGATTTAAAAAATAAATAATGAATGGAAAAGTGTTACAACTTATGAAGGTATATCTTTTTCAACGTCATATAGATTAGTGTTCATATTTTTCCATCTTTGCCCATCATATCCATGGAGGCCATATAACTTTTCGAAAATACTCTGAATTTTTAAAAAATAATATAACTGTTAGTTGGTTATTTTTAATATATTAAAAATAAATTAATAATCAAAATATAAAACATTTCTAGCATAGAAAAATAATTTTCGGGGTGGCCACATAAAATTTTTATAAGAAATTTTATGTGGCCATTTATTAATGGTTTAACGTCCATGTTTATACACTTATGGGGCTTGGACAGGGATCAAATAATGTTATTTGTTATGTTAAATAGCATGCATTTTCTAAAGCATTTTTTTACAATTCCATGCACTTTAAGGCGTTAACCAGTTTTGCAGACTGAGAATAAGTATTTTGAACATTATACATCCATCAAAAATTAAAAAAAGGAAGAATTAATGAGGAGCTTTGACCAAATTTTTACCTCTTTAGAGGATAATAGAGGATTTTAGAAGTGGTTTTAAAAAAAGAGGACTTTAGAGGATTTTAGAGAAGCTGCAGACACCCTGATTATAAATGAGGTAACTCCACCAATTAACTATAACTGATTTATCTGTAAAAAAACATGAAGTAAATCTAATATTATGCTTGTGGATATATATTATATTGTGGAGAACCATCCAAACCACACAAGCGGAAAATTTGCATCCAAGTTTCAACTTGTGTGCAAATCTTGCATCCACTTGTCAACATTCTCATTATCACATTTTTCTTTTGTAGTTGTGAATTTAAACTTTTCACAATACTGTTTGCTTTCTTTTAGAATTGAAATAGTTATACAAATAGTTATATATTTTGTATCAACAAAATAACTCTTCTTACCACATTATTTAAAAAATAATAATTGTAATATATAGATGTAATACCTGAAGGGAGTTTAGTTTTTATTTGTATAAACTTAAGCCAATTCTTCTCTGCATTTTAGTGCAGTCAATGCTTTAGTACCTGGAAGCCGACAAACAGTTTTATCACTAATCCAATTAGATGGAATTACTTCTTCTTGTAAATCTTCATTCCAAACAGCTCCTTTTCGCATATTCGATTTTGAAAAAAATGACATGAACTAATATAAAATGAATAAACCATAATATAAGTGTACTAACAGGCCTAATTAAACTAGCTAAATTTGAACATTTTATAACCATGATACTTGCTAAACAATAATATTAGTAGACATTATAAGCAAAGATAAGATTTTCTTTATTTTATAAATTTATTATATTTTAAACTCATTTTTATTAATTTATTTATCACTCTATTATTCAGCAGAGTTCTGAATATATTATGTTCAAATAACTTAAGGCTCAATAACAAAGACAAATAATGAAAGAATACTAGGTTGCTAAAACATAAACATCTACATAAGATAATTATGGAATATTGAAAAAAAATTGAAATACAAAAAAACAAAAATACTCATTATTAATATAAAATATAATAGTATAATATAAGGTATAATATAATATCAGGCTTGGTCGGGAAGCGGGTGCGATCGCACTCGATATTTGACCACGGAAATTATATTTAGTTGCGAAAAGCCGGCCAGATTTTTTAGGCGTTTTGAGAACATTTCAAAAACAAGCAAAAAAGCGCAATAAGATAAACTGGACCGATGAGAGACAGTTAAAAAAAAAAAATAGCTTTTAACGCAAAACTTTAAGCAAAATAATTACGATTAGAGTTTCAAAATATTTTTGAAACGTCGCTCTTTTATAATTTTTTTTTTTAAAAAAAGCGACATTTTTTGTATATAGTAACAACGTACTAAGAATGATTGTTTAATAAAGAAACAAATGTTCTTCAATTTATCAAAGATTATATATAATTTTTATTTATATACTTATGTCTTATTTCCAGTGCTGGAAATAAGAGGTGGGGGGAGGGGGTAGAAGAGCTATAGTCCCGGGACACACAATGTTATGGGACGAGAAATAGTCAAGAGGACCTATCGGTATTTTTAAGTCATTTTTACGCTGTCGCACATAATAAAGGCCACCAAAATAATGCAGCCCCCGGCCCTGTAAAGTCCAACAAGATTTAACCAATAAAACTAACGCTACATAATTTAATTATAAATAAAAAGAATTTTTTCAGTCGCTGTTTTATGCTTCGCGTAGTTTGAAAAGTTTAACATATTTAAAACAATTCTTCTTAGTAAGATGAACAAATGAAATAACTAAATCATTAAGTTACTGTGGAAATTTAATTAGCTAGATAGAAATTAACTAAAAACGTTAAATTACTTTGTAAGGAGGAAGCGGAACTGCTAAACAATATCGCTGATGATGTTTAGTGAGTGGGCTTTATATCTTTAACTAGTATTTTACAGAAAAAAAAACTTTAAGTGTAAGTATAACGAGTTTGTAAGAATGGCTGAAGCAAAAATAATTGAAGTTAATAAACCAATTTCTAATACATTACATACATATAAATACATCCCTTATTTATAAAAAATAAGATTATACTAATTAAATCTATAATATATTTACAAAACGTTGACAAGTTAAAAAATATAAATTTAAAACAATTATTTTTGTAAACAAATGTTAGTTTAAAACATTTATAGCTTTATGGATGTGACTCCGAGAATGAGCCATTGTATTAAAATAATTGTTCGTTTGATAGTATATTCTTAAAACAATTGATGCTAGAATTCTCAACGAAAAAATAACAAAAAAAAAAAAAAAAGATTTTGAAAAATAATTCAACAGAATACTCTAGAACAGTCGCGTAGTAATTTCAGTTATTTATTAATTGAACTAATAGAATTAGTTGTTCGTAAATTTGGCGGGTTTTTTGTGTTAGCGAATATTCTTTATTTATTTTTCCGCACTAAGACGTTTGACAACATTCAAGTTTATATAAGTTTCCATGTACGTCCGTAAAAAAAAACCATAAATTTACGATAAAATGAACTTATTATTTTGCGAATAAACAAGGAAGCATACATAAACTGAAATGTTCTCAAAACGCCTGAAAAATCTGGCCGGCTTTTCGCAAGTAAATATAATTTCCGTGGTCAATTATCGAGTGCGATCGCACCCGCTTCCCGACCAAGCCTGTAATATATGACACAATAATATCTACTTTTAATTAAAATATAAAAACAACAAAAATTAAAAAAGAAAATATTTTGATAAATAATAAATTATCATTCAAACAATTTTCAAGACCAAAAAATAACTTGTAACTTATTTTTTTAATTATCTTCATCTAATAAACATTACTTACTTTTTACTCATCTTTATCTAATAAACATTAATATTAATACCAATTTTAAACATTATTAGAATTTTTTTTTTATCAAAAAATAAAAATATTACATCAGTTACTTTTTGGGCTTTTCTTATTTTACTTAAAACATCAACTCAATTCTAGGCTTTTTTCATAATTGAGTTTTAATTTGTAATGTTGAATTAACACTGAAAAAAAATATATTAGCAGACAAAAAGAAAATATTTCTTTATTGAAATATATGTAAATATTTCAATAAAGAAATTTTCGATCGATTTTTATAAATATAAATTTATATCAATCAATCTAAATTTTTTTTCATTTTTAGAAGTTAGACAAAATGCCATCAATTAAAGTATCAGTTGCTCCATCGTATTTAATAGAAGAAGCTGTTAATAAAAAAAGAATTAGAAAAAAAAAAAAAAAAAAAAAACACTAGGAGAAATTTTTGAATATATTAAAAATGAGAATAAAAAAGTTTTACATATCTTATAAAGGTATACTACACCATATAAATTAATGCTCTTAAAGCATATTTCCACCACTACACCATATAAATTAGTGCTCTTAAAGCATATTTCCACCTTTCCCCTTCATATTCATGGAGGTCACAAAATTGTTGGAAAATATTATAAATTTTAATAGATAAGAGAACTGATATTAATTGTGCGAGAACTAATATTAATTTTTTTTTTTAAATTTAAATTAAACTCATTATCAAACAATTTTTTTGCTAAATAATTTAATCCTTAAAATTTCTGAATAATTAAAAATTAATTTGATTACCTTAGCATTTTAAAGATATTCGATCAATTACAATTGATTCACCTAAAAAAAAAACAACAAGTAAAGCTAGTATTATTGTTTGAAATTTTAATTATCTTTATACAAATACTCATCATATTTTTAAAGTGACTGATAAAATCACTTCATTTGTATTAAAAAATTAATATTAAAGCCTTAATCATACATTATACAAGAGTATTTTGTAATACAATCTAAATAGTTGTTGCGATATGTAATTTTTTTATCCAAAATTTAGCTTCTGTAAGAAGAAATCATTAATGTTAGAAATTTTTCAAAGAAATTATTGATGAATTTGGAGCTACGGGTACTAATGTTGTAATGTTTGTATTCATTCCCTGTTAGTTCCTGTAAGTCAAAATTTTAAGGTGTTTCCATAATAAATTCTGTTATATCTGAAATTTAGTGTTAGTCTGAACAATTTAATTTCTAAAATCTGTTTTGCATTGCCTGTCTTATAACATCTTTACTTGGAACAAAAACCATGTGATTTAAAAGTGAGCTAGAAGCTTTCAATAATGAAGAAAATATTGCATTCACTAATCCTAAAAATATATTAAACCTGTCAGCAAAATCAGCTGTCAATAATCCAAGTATTAGCATCATTAAAAATTCATCTTTGCTGCATTACATTTATTTTGGTCCAAGTAGTTAAGGTTTTTTTTAAATTTCAAAAAACAGAAGTAAATGTTTTTTTTAATATCACTTAATCTCTTTTGATTAATGGTGATACTGCACTAACTGATGAAACACATTGACAGATGTAAGGCCAGTATAAAAGTCGCAAGATCTATTATTTTTAAAATAAATGTTTGTATACAAGTAAATTGCAATAACACGATTTGTTTGGATTATGTTTATATACAAGTTTGTCTGTTTTCATAGTAATAGCTAATGTGGTTGAAGTTAATTTTATATATAAATCTTTATTTTTTTATTTCGTGCTGAAGTTCTTTTTTAAAGTTATCAATTTCCTTTTTTAATTTTTGATGCTCTATTAATAAACAACACTTAGCATTAAATTCAATATAATTTAATGGATCATTTTTTGAAAAAGTTGTACTATATTTACATTTAATAATATCAGTCTTTGAGCATTGTAGCCCAAGTTAAACGAAAAATATCGATTTTTAAACGATAATGTTCTTTCAGGAAAATCGTCTGAACATGTTTTCGATCTCTTGAAAATTCTATATGATATAAGTTCAGTATTTACATTTTTTTTCCACTATAACTTTAACCGTTAAAATAATGTTTACGATTTTACTTCCATTTTTGCGCGAGCATAAATTTTATATCGTATTTTTTGTCAACAATGATTGAAATAATGACGTTGAAATAACGTTAAATAATCAACGTTTAAACGGTAACGTTGATTTAGCGTTGTGACATAGTTGAACAACGTTGAAACAACGCTTCAACCGAATTTCAACGTTGAAACAACGTAATAATGCCGGCTGGGTCTTCTTTTAGCCTTTTACAAATGGTCCGATCTGACACAACATTTTCAGCTTCATGGATAAGCTAAGTGGCTTTTTTTCTGTTTTCCAGGCTGATATTTCTGATTATACTCTCCGCTCTTGGTGTTTTCTTGCGTTTAGAAGGTGGTCTCCTTGGACCAAACCCTTCCCCTCTATCAATTCTTTTTCTTACTTGCATTACGGTTTGGTAAGAAACCTTTGCGGTTTGTGCAATTTTTCATTGAGAATAATTTGTATTTTGTCTAAGACATGTTTATCAATTTTTAATGTAACTATAATAATAATAACAATGTATAATTCAGGTTGTTGACCAATGGTTTATAATCAAAATTTAATATGGCTGGCGGTAAAGGTAAAGAGAAGTTTAAAGGAACAAACATTAGGTATTTACTTGTAAGTTAAGTGTAAAATTATATATTTTTTAAAAATCACAGTTCGTTTTTTTAATGCTATTTTATTTTTAGTTTTTTGATGTATTTGATGCAAATTACTCAGGCAATACCTTTTTTATAGAGAGAGTTTTGTCAATTAAAGTGACTGCTACAGTTGGCGAAAATAGAAAAGGAATAATGACTTTATTAAAATACGCACTCGACAGATCAAATGGTGGTGGTCGGCGCGTAAAAGGCGATTAACCCGATGTATAACATTCAGACTTTTTCCTAGTTGTTCTGGAACTATTGATAATAGTTAATATTGATAAATTGATAAATATATTACTGATAAACAATACTTTTTTTTTCAAACATTTTTTTGTATTTGCATTGTATATAAAGTCCGTTGAAGCAATTTAGTTGTATCTGATTAATTTACGTGAAATATAATATCCTCTGCGCAAATTATTGCTTTTTTATTGTGTTATTTTATTGCAATTAAATTAAATTTTTTAGTTATTTGGATTTAACCTAAATAAAAAACAAAAATCAACGTTGAATTTACGTTGTTTCAACGTTGTTTTAACGTCTTATCAACTACGTATCAATCGAATATATCACCTATTCAAAATTAAAATATGGTTGATATGTAGTCGATAAGACGTTAGATCAACGTTGATACGACGTAATCATCGACGTTGTTTCAACGTCGTAGTTTTCGACGTCGGATTTTCTTTCCAATTCAACCAAATTTCAACGTTCTTTCAACTTGGCATATGGTCGGTTTGCGACGTTGTTTCAACGTTATTTCAACGTCATTGTGCCTGCTGGGTCAAAAGCTTTTGACAAGTCGATAAACAAGCCAAGAGTATAATTATTTTTAGCAAAATTCTCTAAAATTCGACTTGCTAAATCAGTTACTGCATGATGAGTTGAATGACCTTTTCGAAACCTAAACTGTTTGATGAATAAGATATTATGTTTTTCAAGGTAATTATATAGTCTGCTGTACATAATACGCACGAGCACTTTTTAAAAACAAGAAAGAATGGATATTGGTCTATAATTAGATGATAAAGAATCATCACCATTTTTGTAAACAGGGACAATTCGTGCAACTTTTAATCGACAAAGGAAAATACCAGTTGTTAATGACAAATAAAAAATAAAAAAAGAGGTAATTCAATAATATCATAAACAGTTTTCAGAACATTGACATTTATATCGTCAAATCCTGCACTCTTATTTATTTTTAATTCATTAAAGATACTCTAAGTTCATTTACAGACAATTCAGACTCATCCATTACAGAATGAGCTGTTTTTAAATATGACTGGAATGTTGTTTTTCCAGGAGTTATATCAGCAGCTAAATTTTTTCCGATGTTTATAAAGAATTTGTTGAGATTTTTAGCAATTTCTTTCTCATCAAATATTTCTTTGTTCATATTGATTTTTAATCTCTTTGGAAGTGTGGTGTTTTTTCTAATTTTGATTTTCTTGTTACTTCTTTAATTACTTCCCATGTTTTTCTACTATTTCCTACGGAGTTTTCTAAAAGATTAGAATAATAATTTTTTTAATTTGTTTTTTTAATCTATCAAAAAAGTTTTTATAATTTTTATAATTTATTTCATTGGTATAAGTTTTATTTTTTAAAAACTTCACTGAAAACTTTTGTTGTTTTTTAGATGATATTTTGAGATCATTTGTGATCATGGGTTAATAAATTTTTTTATTTTGAGATTGTGTTTTTTTTAATTTTTGGAAAGGATCTTTCATAATTTTTAGAGAACAATTGTATAAATAAGTTAAATGCATCATTTGCATCCTTGCATTTGGTTAAAAGATCCCAATCAATTGTTGTCAATAATTGACGAAATTTTATAATAGATTGGTTGTTTATGTGTCTTACGTAATTTACAAAAGGACTGTTGGCTTCAGGAATTAATGAGTAATTTATGAGAAAAGTTGGTAAGTAATCACTAACATCGGTTTTTAAAGTTCCACTTTCGACTTTACAAGTTATGTAATTATTAGTAATAATGCTATCAATTACTGAAGAAGTATTGCGAGTTACGCGCGTTGGTTTGTTTATTACAGGTATTACGCCATTCTGAAGGAGAGTATTTAAAAACCGTTAAGCGTAGGAATCATTATCAACTTTTAGAATATCTATGTTAAAATCAACTGTTAAATAAATGTGCTTTTTAATGACTATTGGTATTATTACACATTAAAATTAGAAGATTAAATTTATTAAAGCTTTACATAATTTAAAAGCAGTTAAAGACACTAAATTATTATATTCAAAACAATCAAAAAAAATAAAATCTGCTAGAAATCAACAAATTAGTATAAAATTATAATTAAATATAATAAAAATATTACAAATATAAATGCGATTTTTGTTACAGTTAATAAACTGCTGTAGCACATTTTTCAAAACTGATTAACTGATATGGTATATATTTGAAGCAATATAATTGTCATGTTATATTGTGAATCAAAAATTAAAGTAATAAAAACTATAAATAATAATCTAAACAAATACTATAAAAAATAAAAACAAACATGATTCAGAATATATATAATTTTTAATGAAAATAAAACACCAAGGAAAAAACAGCAACAAAAAAATTGTAATTATCTTCACTGATTGAAGATATTAAAAAATTTTTTGTTGGTATTTTTTACTTGGTGCTTCCCAGAACCCCTATATGGATAAGCTCTCCATTTGAAGGAGTGCTCACCCATACAATTATAACTGCACCATTTGTTAAAGGACCTCTCAGAAAGAGGTCCTGGGTGCTGGGATAATCTGTAGCTGCTCCAATTTAGATCTAAAGAAATAAAAAATAATATTGTAAAAAATAGATCTTTGCATTAAAAATAATAAGATAAAAACTCCTAATATAGAAAAGTTAAAAAATAAATAAAATTGTAAAACCCTTTTTAGCAAACTTCAATATTATTTCTTTGAAAAAAAATATTATTAAACATTTTTAAAAAATTTTTAACAATATTTTGTTCATCTATACCACATAAATACATCATTTGATAAATTTAAAATAAAAAAATGTAACAAATAAGTAAATAAGAAAAACATTACATACAAAAAAAAAAAAACCTTATAATATGCATATAACATAAACAACATCACAACAACATCAAAATTTTTTTGATGTTGTTGTGATGTTGTTTATGTTATATGCATATTATAAGTTCATATAATATGCATATAACATAACTTAAGAAACATAACATTCTTATATAACAGAACATAAGTAACAACATTACACGAAATGTTATTAAAATACATTATTATGTATTTTCACAGTAATTATTAATAAAGGCTTGAAAACACCTAGACCTAAGGCAGTAACGATTGGAAACTAAACACTGCTGTGTAACCCTCTGCAGTAAGTACATGACTTTGCTAGCAAGGTTGATAAATCTTGCTATACAGGTTTACCGAGTCACAGCACTTTGAAAGCATGGAAATAGCATAATATAAACATATAAACCAACTATAAACACAATCTATATGTTTAACCTTATATACACATATTTAAACACATTTATAAAACAATTATATAACATATACTCAAACAATAAAAAAACATATTACATTATTATAAAAACACACTGATAAAACAGCTAAAAAGAACATATTACAATACACACATAATTATCAAAGAAGCAATACAAACAATAAAAATATATAACTTAAATTGCGCAAACAATTTTGCAATTGTGCAACAATTGTGCAAAATATTAAAAGTGACATGAGAAAATTTAAAAAGTTTTAAGTAGTAAACAAAAGTAAACAAAATGTAAAAATATACAAACAATACTCTTTACCTTTTTTTTCATAAGAACTGTAATCCTCATAATATTAATCTTTACATATAAAAATATTAATCTTTACATACAATAACATATGACATGTCAGTGTTGGCACAAAATTTTAATTTATTTTTCTAAATTTTCTAAAAAAGAGCAAAAATATTTAATAGCATCACAGAAATTTCAAGGTAGTAATAACCAATTTTATTGAAATAGCATTGTATAACTTTATTAATGCATTAAGGGGGTAAACCTCTCAGAAAAAATTTTTTTTTTCAATTTTTTTTTTCAATTTTTTTTTTCCAGATATTTCAAAAGTAAATTTATTAAGAAATCAAATGGTAAAAACCTTATTCAAAAATCGCTATTTTTTATATCAATAAATGACACTTTTGTACAACCACCTGAGTTCAAAATTACCTAGCAACGCCCCTAGTTACAGAAAAACTGTGAATAAAACACATCTAGTATAGCTTTTTATCCGGTTTTTTTTTGCAGTTTAGTTTGAAATGCTTCCCATTATCTCTAAAGCCATACTTTAAAACCACATATTTGACTGATAGTGCTAAAATTAGTCATCTTTTCAAGCTTCTACACAATCAACTCAAGCTTTCTATATAATTAAAAAAAATGGACAAGTCTAAAACTGAATATAAAAGTGATAGAGTAAAATTTTCTACAAAACGTCTTCGAAAACGTAAATGTACATTTTTTTGTTTAAGAAAGCAAGAAAAATGTGTAAATATTGGTGTAAATAATGTTAATAGTAATAATGAAAATATGGTAGACTCTGTAAATATTGAAAGTGAAAGTGTATTTAAAAGTGCATCAAAAAAAAAAGTAAAGCAAGTAATGGTTCCAAGTGGAAACTCAAAATGTGTCAGTGGCTACAGGTTTATTGATTTAGAAATTCTTGCTTCCATTTTTGTTAAACTTGGGTGTCCAGAATGTTTGCGACCATCACAGTTGTCGTTAAGCGAAAATAAAAAGTCTTGCAAAGGATATGCATCAAATTTATCATTAAATTGTGTTTGTGGTTTCAAGTTAGACTTTGACGCATCAAAAAATGTAGCAGGGTTTGATATTAACAAAAGATTAGTGTATGCCATGAGAACACTTGGTCAAGGCCAAGCTGGTCTACATCGGTTTGCCACTCTTATGAATATCCCAAAAAGATTATGCAATAGAAGCTATAATGTTATTGTTCAAATATTGGCAACTGCAGCACAAACTGTTGCTGTTGAAACTATGAATGAAGCTGTACAAGAATTCAGAGAAGGCAAATCTCTTAATGAGATCTTAGATATTGGAGTTTCTGTTGGTGGAACATGGCAAAAAAGAAGATTTAATTCACACAATGGGGTGACGGCAGCATTATCAATTAAAAATGGGAAGGTTTTAGATGTTGAAGCATTATCTAGAAAGTGTAAAATATGTGACAAAAATCAAGATGTTGGTAATTCAAAGCAGCAGCTAACAGCAAAAAAATCACATATTTGCAATAAAAACTATGAAGAATCAGCCGGTGGAATGGAAACAGTTGGGGCAATAAAGATATTTAATTGCTCTTTGCAAAAATTTAATTTACGATACACAGAATACTTGGGTGATGGGGATAGCAAAAGCTACACTTCTGTCAAAAACACATACAAGGGTATTGAAGTAATTAAACTAGATTGTATTGGACATTTTCAAAAGCGCATTGGATCTCGTTGTAGACAATTAAAAAAGCAAGTCAAGGGTTTAAATGGTAAAGGCGGTTTAACAAACGCTACAATTGATCGGTTGCAAAATTATTTTGGTATTTGCATTAGGCAAAATTGTGGCAACCTTGAAGGTATGAGATCTTCAGCTTTAACTAGCTTATTTCATGTAGCATCTTCAAGCAAAAATAATTGGCATTACCCGCATTGTCCCACAGGAAAAGATAGTTGGTGTAAATACAATCTAGATAAAGCTAATGGAACCAAAGAGTATAAACCCGGACCAGGTCTTCCTATTGAAATAGTACACAAGTTAAAGTCCATTTATGTAGAACTAACATCAGATGCTTATTTAAATCATTTGCTTCATGGAAGAACACAGAATCAAAATGAAAGTTTTAATGCAATGATATGGTCTAGAATACCTAAGTCAAAGTATGTTTCGCTTACGCAATTGAAGTTTGGACTTTATGATACTATTGGTGCCTTTAATATAGGATTAAAGTCTAGTATACTTATATTTGAAAGACTTAATATGATACCAGGGCAACATACCATTTCTGGATGCAATTACCTGAACCAGAAAAGAGTTATGATGTCAGAGTATAAAAATCAAGACACCATCAAAAAAAAAAGGAAGATTTTAAGAAGCCGCAAGCTTAAAAAATTTGACAAAGTTGAACAGAAAGAAGGGAAATTGTATGGGGCTGGTGTTCATGATTAAAAAATACAATCAGTATGCTCTTTTTATATTATATTTTTTGTATCTTTATTATTATATAATATTTTTCATCACAATTTCAACTTATTTGGCATTTTTCTCAGAACGCGTGTTTTTAATCTCCCGGCAGAAGTATCTTGAGAACCGCTTGACCGATTTTAATGAAATTTTCAGGGAGTATTCCTCTCATAAAGATGTATGCAATGAGCAGACAACTTTTTAAAAATGTTTTTTAAACTAAAGAAATTAAAAAAAATATCTATCATTTTTGTGCTTAAAATTTTTGCCAAAATTAAACAGGCCTACTACCTGATAGAAAAGTTATTTTCAAAAACTGTCTGCTTATTGCATAGATCTATCTTTTAACTATAAGTTAGAAAAAAATCAGCTCAAAGTATCATTCTAATTGACTGCAATCTTTGCCAGGGTGAAGAGACTAATTTGACATTTTCCCTTAGTAACCACGTTGCCATGGCAACAGAGTGCCATTTTTTATGATAGATCTTCTTAACATTTAGTATACTTTTATTTGGAACATGTAATAACTTTATTAATGCTTTACTTTAGAAAATAAGTTTTTGAGGGGTTTTCCCCCTTAAAAACGCATAAAATATTATTAAGCCTCAACCATACCACTATCCTTCTAAAAAGTAAAGATATGTTCGATAAAAACAAAACTGTTAGAAAAAAAATAAAGCCAAAAAAAAAAAAAAAAAAAATGTAAACGATTTAAAAAATTAAAAGGAGTGATCCTTTCTACTTTATTTCTAATTAAAATGTTATAAATAAATTGCTAAACTAATTTCTACACTTTTTTTTTTTTTTTTTTTTTATTTGCATTCACTCCCAACAAGGCTGCAAGCAACCACTATTAAGTTGGGAGTTACTAGGAAAAAAAAGAACAGAGTTATAGAGCAAGGAAACGGTTGACAGAAGACTTGAAAAGTTGAAGGTTGTAGGAGTCAGGAAAACATGAAGATGGGAGAGAGTTCCAAAGGATTGAAGTGCGGGGAAAAAAACTAGATGAATAAAAGTTTTTAGAGCATGCTGGGACAGATACAGTAAACGAATGAGACTTAGCTGAATGACGAGTAAAACGAGAATGAATTTTAGTTGATGGAACTAGAGACCTTACTTCAAGTATAACATGATCTTAACAATGATTATATATCTTAATATAATTCTTTATATAATATTTCTAAACTAATAAATAATAATTTAATTCCAAAGGTAAAAAGTTTCAACTCGCTTGAAAGATCTCCCTTTCGTAACAGCGTGCGTTTTGAGAACGCGCTGTTTCAAGTTCAGAAAAGCCTAGTAACTAATTAAAACTGCTTTAAAAACGAAAGCGAAACGACATTGAACAATAAACGTTGAAATCTTACAGTATTAATATTTAGATAAATGATTACGCAAAAGTTTTGACGTGAACGGACGTGCTTTTGTAAGCTAAATTAAAAATGGGTAAAGTTACCGTTTCTAAATAGATATTTATGAAAATGCTTTATTTAATATATTTAACAATAAGTTTGAAAAATGGAAATTAGGCTATTAAATCTTCAAAAAGAAAATACAAAACTAAAAAAAACAACTAATGAACTATGGAAATCGGCGGAGTTTCTAAGCAAGAAATATGAGTGAGTTATTCAAATATATTCTGATATAAAAAAAAAAGCCAAACTTATCATCAAACCAAATTGATACATTAAACGTTGTTGTCAAAGACAAACTAGCTGATTTGGAAGACAGGAGCTGAAGAATAAACCTAAGATTTACGGGATACGAAGGAGACGAAAATCGAAAATGAAACATGGGAATCAAGCAAAAAAAAGATTCAAAATGTTTTAAAGACAAAACTTGGATTTAAAAGTAAAGTTGAAGTTGAACAGGCGCACAGGACGAGGAAAAAAAGTAGCGATGGAAAAAAGTACAACAGAACCTTAATAGTTAAATTTTTAAACAACAAAGACAAAAAAACTGAGTTGAATAACTAGGTTTACCTAATTTTTTTAAATACTAAAATGAAGTCAAATTGCTCTAAAAATTTTGATATTTTTCAATTCAATGATTTTATACTTAACAAAGAGTTCGATTCGAATCGAAGTTTTTTTAGTTAAGCTGATGCTTTACAAAGCAGCTTTAGCTATTTTTATAATTTTGAAATAAAAGAATTTTTTGAGTGTGATAAATTTAATGCAATTCATTCAGAAGTTTACAAAAAAATTGTTAAAATCTTTGCAATAGTTTCGAGGAACGTCTAACTATTTTTAGTGTTGTATGCCTAACTGAAACTTGGTGTTGTTCTGATGACTCAAATTTAGATAATAATTTTAAAATACTGGGCTATAATTTGATTTCATTAGGGCAGAAAACAAAAAAACGCGGCAGTGGTTTAATAATTTATGTAAAAAAAAACCTACGATATTATATTAGGCATGAAGTGAGTATTTCTGTGTAAATAAAGTGGAGAAAGGTCTAGAACATTCTACGGCAACTACATGGTTTCTTTTACTAATGGTTTTTAATTATTTAAATTGTAGTTATGTATTAAGCAGTTTTTGTAATGTTGAGAGTGTGGGTAGATATATTATATAAACGGATGTAAAACTTTTGTAAGATGTGTTGAATTCAAGTAAATAAATTAATTTTTGAAAAGAAAAGAAGTTTTGTTTCGAGCGAGAAAATTGCAAGCTAACTGGATATGGATTCGAATATCAAATTATTGGATATGTTTGAAACGTTTGATGGAACATTGGACGCTGCCGTTTGGATTCAGCGAACTAAAGTGATTGCAGAAATGCAAAATGTAAAGTTGAAGTCACTCTTTCCAATTTTGCTAAGAGGAACTGCTTATTTGGTATACGATGGTTTAAACGCTGAAAATAAGCAAGACGAAGAAGAAGTTGAGCGTGTCTTTCTAGCAGCATTATCTTTAGATGCTTATACGGCACAAAAACTTTTTGTTAAACAAAAATTAAATGTTGGAGAAAAAGTTGATGTATTTTTGGCCGACTTAAAACGATTGGCTTATCTTGCTAAATTGTCAGAAGAGTCTATTCGATTAGCGTTTGTTGTTGGATTGCCCGAAGATTTATCATCAAGATTTCGAGCTGTTATGGATCCAATCGATGTTATGTTACCCAAAGTAAGAGCTGCTTTGAATCGTGTATGCGTAGATGATGCTGTTGGCGCTGTTTTTCGAAATCAAGCCACAAAAGTTTCGTTAGTGTGTTACAACTGCAAAAGGTTAAATCATATTGCGAGAAACTGTCCCTTTGCAGAGAATCTGGCTCTGAAAAAATTTTTTTGATGTTTTAAATGTGGGAATGAAGGATATGTGGCTGCAAAATGCTTAATGAAGCAGCGAAACGAGTGCGGGAGCGAGGAATGTGCGCAACCTCGTTCCTAAACAATGATGGAGTTAGCGCACTATCTATTATTCATCTAAAAGTTAATGGTTTGTTAGCAACAGCTACGGTAAACACGGGTTGTTCAAAGTCAATTACACATCAAAAACTGTTGTCAAGAAAGCAACATAAATCCCAGAATCCTCCAAAGGTACTAACTTTTAGCGGTAAATTTCATCAATGTAATGGATTAGCGGCTGTCACTATTGTGGTTGATGGTATTCAAATACAAAATGAAGTTATTTTAGTGGATTTTCAACCGTTTGGAGTTAATATGATCCGAGGAATGAGTTCCATTAAATTGCTATGAGGAGTTTTTATTTCCCCGTCTGGAATAGCAAAGTTTGGATTCGGCTTGTGTAGAATAGCAGTCTCAAAAAAAAATAAAGTCAATAAAATCGAAATTAAAAAGCAAGATCATGAAGCAATATTCAATGGTGTTGAATGGGAAGTTTGATGGAAATAGAGAGATGGAGAAGGCCCCAACCAGTTGGTTAACAAAGTTGCCCAATACAGCATACCAAAATATGCAAGAGCAGAATATGAAAACGAACTACGGTATTGGATCAATCGTAAATGGATAATTGAATATGACGAAAATAAGATGGGACCACCCAAAGAACAAATTCCCTTAATGGCTGTTATTTAACGAAATAAAGATAATAAAGTGAGACCCGTTTTGGGCTGGAGAGAAGCTAACAGTTTTATTGAAACGTATACAAGAGATGTAGATGTGTGTGTTGAGTAGTTGAGGAAATGGAGAAGAATGGGAAAGAAACCAGCAATAATTGATTTAAGCAAGGCTTATCTCCAACTAAAAACTGAAGAATCTCTTTGGCCATTCCAAACAGTGGTTTTTTAAAACAAAAGGTATTGTTTGACACGGATTCGTTTTGGATTAAACGTTGCTCCAATCATCATAAAATCTGTTCTGGGTGCCATGTTAAGAATCAAGTCGACGCAATGCCAAAAAGGTTAAGTAGAAGAGTAGTGTTTTCCGTTTGTGGGCAGTTGGTAGGTCATTTACCAGTATGTGGTTGGTTACGTGCAGTTTGTAGTCTTTTGAAAATAAGAGTGGTTAGTTTGACAAAGGGTTGGGACGATGAAGTTTGCGATGAAAGTTTAAAGCGTGTACTTCAAGAGGTTTATGATGAGGTTGCAATGTGCAATCCAGCTTATGGTGCAATCCAGCTTGTGGTGATTGGGCTGTACATGGTGACGAGGGGAATGTGAGGCTGGATGCAAGTTATTTGGCAATTGGTGCAGTTATTCAAGTTCGTAAAAGTAATCTAGAAGATGCAACATGGCTACGAAAAGAAATGTTAGAGGATCACATAAACATGGCGGAGCTGGATGCTGTAATGCAAGGAATGAAAATGGCTTTGACGTAAAAATTAAAGAAAGTAACTATCTTGACAGATTCCGTAACAGTGTTCCACTGGGTTTCTGACACTCTCATTGGTAAGTCAAAATGGAAATCAAAAACAATGTGCAAAATGTTGATTCGAAGAAGATTAATCATTCTGCAACAATGTTTTAAAGAATATGGTATTAATGTGAATGTAAAACTTGTTCCTTCAAGTTTTACATTCACATTAACTTGTTCACTTAGCTGACGCATTGACTAGAGTTCGAAGTAGATGGTTGAAAAAATTGACGGAGGCTAAGCATTCGAGTAATTCCGTGTGAGCAGTATTTGCAGAGGATGAATCCATTTCTAGCATACACAAGAGAACTGGACACTTAGGAGTGAATTGCACTCTAAACTTTGTTCGTAAAGTAATTCCAACCGCTACCAAAAATGACGTTAAAGAGGTAATTAAAAGCTGCGAACCATGTCAGCCAATAGATCCAGCACCTGTACAATATGAGAAAGGAAAATTGAGCGTAACAGAAAATTGGGAAATAGTGGTCATGGATATCACACATTTTGGCGCAGAAAAATATTGAACTCTGGCTGATTGCGGACCTTCAAGATACGCACTATGGCGACAACTTTCAAGTTCATACGGAAGTATTGATATTACTTGAATACTCCGCCTTATCTTTTGCGAGCGAGGAGCACCATCTAAAATTTTGACAGATAACGAAGCAACTTTTAAAACTGAGGAGTTGAGAAGTTTTCTTGTTGGTTGGTGAATGCGCAATAGGTTTCGAGCTGCTTATTATCCCGAAGGAAATGGAATTGTGGAAAGAAGTCATCGTACAATTAAGAGAATTGCCGAAAGATCAAAAAATTCAATATTGGAAGCAGTGTATTGGTACAACATCTCAGCTAACAAAAAAAATGCAAGCCCGATGAAAAAAATATACAGGTATCGAAGTAATGTGAAAGGATTGAGAAAAGATGACACAAATGAAGTGTTTAAAAATGGTAATAACGTTTACTTGAAACCGTTAAATGCGAAGTGCCATACTAAGAGGCAGCCAGCAAAACTAACGGGAAATTTTTCGAAACAATTTGTCGAAGTTAATGGCGTTCCACGTCATGTAAAACATATCAGATATCGAAATAACATTTAACCATGCGATATTCCTAAAGTGAACGCAGACAGTGGTCACGATAACGCGGCAAACCATCGTGAGCAAATTAAAAATGTGTTGGAAACAAGCAAAGGACACGTGTTACAAAGAAATGGTGAAGCCGAAAATGGATTCCATGAAACAGCGCCTTTGCCACGAAGTACTTGAGAACGACGCATGCCTCAAAAATACAACGGTTATTATTTGTATGATCCATAAGGACCAAGGAGAAGTGTAAATAAAGTGGAGAAAGTTCTAGAACATTCTACGGCAATTACATGGTTTCTTTTACTAATAGTTTTTAATTACTTTAATTGTATTTATGTATTGAGCGGTTTTTATAATGTTGAGTTTGTGGGTAGATATATTATATAAACGGATGTAAAACTTTTGTAAGATGGGTTGAACTCAAGTTAATAAATGAATATTTGGAAAGAACCTATTTCAACCTATTGCACCTCCTAACATCGAGTGCAATCCTGTCCGCTTTCTTTATGCTATCTTTCTAACACGACTACTTCTGTCTTTCACTCTAACATATCTTCGTTCTTCCTAAACTCGCTTTACTTTTGGTCCGTAGAGCGGATTACGACGCTCTTTGCGGAGCCGAACCTGTCTTTGCGGGCCTTGGTAATGTGGCCTCTATATGGCAATTAGCCAATAATTTTTTGGAAAGAAAAGAAGTTTTGTTTCGAGCAAGAAAATTACATTCTGACGTCAATAAAGAGGTTTTAACGATTGAAATGTTGATCAATAAAACTAAAAACATTGTGATTAGCTGCTGTTATTGCCCACCTACTGGGAAAATTAAAACATTTAGTACATTTTTACATGATGAGGTTATAAAAAAATTAACCACGAAAAGAAATTACTTTACATATTAGGTGATCTGAATTTAAATTGCTTTGAGTATCAGGTCAAAAAAGAGAATATTGGCTTTTATAATGGCCTATTCGAAATTGGAGCAGTTTCTCTAATAAACAAACCAACTAGAATTACTCAAACAACAACTTCCTTAATTGATAACTAACGATATTTTTAACTATTTTGCTTTAAATTTTAACTATTTGCTTTAAAAAGGCATTATTAAATATAATATGTCTGATCATTACCCTTTTTTCTTTTCAACAGATATTTAAGCGAAAATTTTATATGACGAAAAAAAATCGTTTAAAAAACAAATTTTTCATAATAAAAACCTAGAATCTTTTAAATATCAACTTTCTTTAGTTAATTGGAACATTATTAACTTCTCTGAAGACATTAATTTAATATACAAATCTTTTTTTTTAATTTTTTATGAAAATTATGACATTAATTTTCCCAAAGTAGAAATAAATAACAAACATAAAAAAATTAAATTGCCATGGGTTCTAAAATCTTCTAAAACTAAACAAAAATTTTATATTAAATATTTAAAGTCAAAAACAACTGATAGTAAGATCATTTATAAAAATTACGAACGACTATTTAAACGCCTTAGGAAAAATTCAAAAATATTATACTATACTAAATTACTTGAAAAATATCAATTAAACTCAAAACGTACTTGGCAACTAATAAACGAAATTACTGGTAACACTAAAAAAATGTTGCAACTTTTGCCCTCAGTTACTAAAGTACATGATAATTTTTTTCTAGATCAAAAATCAATTGCTTCCGATTTTAAAAAATTTTTTGTATCTGTAGGACCTCGCCGAAAAAATTCCAAATCCAAAAAAATTAATGAAGGCAAAATATGACCCTCTAAACTCGTATTTAAACTTTTTTGATTTTTTTTTGAAGAGTTTGAATATGCTTTTAAATTGTTAAAGACAAATAAAGCAGTTGGTCTAGATGATATCAATGGAAATGTTATTATGCTTGACGTTTTAAAAGACATGCTTTAGAAGACATACTTTTCCAAATTTTTAAATGCTTTAATAATCAGGGAGTTTTTCGTGATGATTCAAAAATAGCAAAAATTATTTCTATATTTAAAGAAGGAAAAAAACAATTGTAAAATACTATCGTCCAATTTCTATCCTCTTAAAAAAAAAATCAATAGCGCATGTTATTATTTAGCTTGCAAAAAGTACATCAGATTCATTTAAGAATTCTAAATTCACATTAGGAATTTTTATTGATTTAGCACAAGCGTTTCATACCATTGATCATAAAATTCTTGGTAAAAAATTAAAGTGTTATGGTATAACAAGCAATGTTTTAAAATGACTGAAAAGTTATTTAACTAATCGTAAACAATTTCTTTGCACCAATGAAACATTTTCATAAAATTTGTTAAACATTACATGTGGAACTCCTAAAGGATCTATATTGAGACCTCTTCTTTTCCTTATTTATGTAAATGACCTATACAACGCTCGGATTTAATATCAATTATGTTTGCTGTCGACACAATTATGTTTGCTGATGACACTAATAAACTTTGCAAACATTGCTTGGGGTAGTACAAATAAAAATAAACTTAAACCTCTTTATTGTCATCAGAAGCATCTAGCATGTCTAATATATTTTAAAGACCGTTATTTTAATTCCAAGTCTTTAATATTTGAAATGAAAGTTTTTAATATATATTAGCTTAAAATTTTTAATTTTCTTTGTTTTATGTTTAAATGTAAAACTAGTTCATCCCCGATCTCTTTCCATAACTTGTATTCATCAAAAGATAAAAATAAATACATTTTACGCAAAGATAATTTTATTAGGCAGCCTATTTTTCAAACAAATCTTTTTAAATTTTGTTTTGATTGTCGCGGACCATTCTTATGGAATAAAATAGTTTGAAAAAATTTTAATGAGAATTTTATTCATCAAAGTAACTATTTTTCTTTTAAACGAAAGCTTAAAGAATTCATTTTTACAATCGAAGATTTAATAATATACTTTTCATATTTTTTTAGTGATCTCCCTTTTTACCTTCTATTGAAACATGAAATTATTTATGTAATATTGTATCTTGTCTTTGAAACGGAATATTTTAAGTTTCTTACTTTGTTACCTAATTTTTATCTTGTAAATATCTTATAAACTTTTACACAAACATTTCTTAGCGGTACTCGACGACAAGACCATATGGTCTTCTGCGAGTCCCCGTGTTCTTTTATTAATTAATAAGATCATTATATATATATATTTTTATTAATATTTGTTTATATTTTGAATATTGTAACAAAATGCGTATTTAAAATGTAACAAAAAGGACATTAAAAAAAAAAAAAATTCTCTATTGGCATACGGAATTAATGACAATATATTAAGACGAGCTAGAGATGCAAAATATTTAAGCATAATTCAAGACTGCACCCCTGATGTCAGCCATATTGAACAACTCTCCTTTACATTAAGATTTGTCAATATTTTTAACATTTTTAAACTTATCAAACTGTTGAAAAATCCACTGGACAATCTTTATATGAAATTTTGCAAAAGTTGTTGGAAGATCTAAATTTAATTTTTATAAATTGTAAGGGCAAGGATATGATAATGGTGCAAATATGAAGGGTAAAAGTAAAGGCTTACAAGCTTGAGTTAGTGAAATAAATCCAAGAGCTTTTTATGCCATATGGATATGACTCTCTAAATTTAGTTATAAGCAACTATACAAATGTTTGCCTAAAAATTTAAGCTAAAATTGAAGGTAGAGATGAGATTGTAGTAATTCAGAAGAACAACTTTAAGAACAACGTTTTTAATGTTATTTTAGATAATACCATGGCATCTCTTCATAAAGGAGTTCAACAAATGAATAAATTTTACCAAACTTAGGGAATATTATATAATCTGAAGAAATTACCTATGACTTAAGTTTTGCAAAAATCTGGATTTGAAATTAAAAATGAAAAATAATTACGATATTAATGGAGAATTATTTGAGGAGTTAAAATTGGCATCCACCCGTTTTGCCTTAAGATATTCTTTGGCATCCTCTAAAAACCTTGATCTATATAAAATCCAGTGGATTGCAAAATGTAGTTTCCAATATTTGGATTTCATTAAGAATAATGCTCATTATACCAATTATTGTTGCAAGTGGTGAGAGAAGTTTTAGCAAAATTAAAGCTAATAAAACTTTTGTTGTGATCTACTATCAAAGACAAACGATTGAATAACTTAGCTATATTGTCCATCAAAAATAAAATAGCAACACAATTAGACACAACCAAAATAATTAAAAACTTTGCCCATTTAAAAGCTGGAAAAATTTAATTTTAGTATTGTATAATATTTAAATTGGCTCCTGCTTAATTTAACAAATAAATGATTTATAGTTTATAAAAATGCATATTTCATAAAAAGCACAATTTGAATCCGTGCCTGGGGCGATAGAAATCCTTGGGCCGGCGCTGAGAACAACTTTATTTTATTCAAATTTCAACAATCCTTACTCTATTAGAAAAATATTAACATAAATGATAATCCAAACTACATATTTGAAACTTTCTTTTAAACTTTCTATTCTGTATAAAACGCTAATTTTCCCATAATTGAAGTAATAGCAAAATCTAAGAGTTTAAATTCTTCTAGGATTACCAAGGGGTTTGAAAAATCTTTCAAAATCAAGCAAAAGTTATATATAAACTTTCTGAATAGAAAATGTTGAATACAAAATACCATGTTGTTTTGTCTAATAAAATCCTTCAAGTTAAAAATCTAGTTTATATAATTTATCATTGGCATTAACAATGACAAATATTTAATAGTAAACGTATATGGCCAGCTGTTTATAAAAAATAGTAATAAACAGCTTTTGTCTTTACTTTGCTTGTTTATTTTTGAATTTCTGTTTTTTGTTACTTTTTTTTGTGACAACCAAAAACTTCACTTGTTTAGGGAGTTTCTCAAAGAGATTTTTGGAAAATTACAAACGCTTAAAGAAAATGTTCTAATTTGAAAAGTCTTTTTTTGAAGTATAATAATGTTAAAAAATCGACATTCAATACTTTAGTGCTAGCAAAATATTAAATGTATAAAGAAAGTTGTTTTTAATCTGGCCAATATTTTTTTATACATAGAGAGTTTATAATCTTTATAAATTATCTTAGCAAACACACAGTTTGCTTAAATGAGTTTTAAGGAATAAGTCTTTAAATATCTTTTGATTGATTTACTTTGCATTTCTTAATTTGTTTTGGACTATATGCACTTTGTTTAGGTGTTGTCTGTCAATTATTGGTATTTTGAAAAAAGGAATTAAAGATATTTTATTTGTTGTATGTTGAAAATAATCATATTTCTGAAAAGTGAAATGACTTATCAAATAAAAGCCATCCGATTTTGTCAGAAAGTCTAGAATACTGGTAGAATTTTTAAAGATAAAATGCTATACAGTTAATTTCTTTTGTATACTGGTTCCTATGTACTGAAGATACAAATCAAAATAACAGCTTCAATACATTGGTTATGCATTGATGCTATTAAATTGATTTGGTTGACTGGATTATAAAAACTAGATTATTAAGGCTGTGGATTATTATTGTCCAACATTTATAACATACAATTTACATAATCTGATTCATTTGTTTTAACATTTTGAATGATCGCTTCTTAATATGTCTGCCTTTTTGTTTAGAAAATATCAAACCTGCAATTATTGGTATTTGGTAATAAGATGCCACTCACTTAAATTGTTAAACATTTAAGTGAAATATATTTTGTTCTGATTGGAAGAAAACATTTAACGAAGCAATCACTCGTGTTAAAAAGGGCTATTTCTTGAAACTATTTTTGATTCTTCACTTTGTGAAAATAAACTATTTTAGTTGCTTTAATGTACCATGCAGTTCAAATTGAAAATATATTGTATTTGCCAATATAACCCTTGGAACAAAACTCATTTCAGATGCCTGAACTTAAACACAATGATATATCTTTTAAGGATAAAACTAGAAATATATCTTTTTTCCATTATGTTATGATTGTGTGTTTTAAATAAATTTTGTTTATTTTTTCATTTATAAGTGTTTTTGGGGGTAATTTCATTAGTTTTACAGTTATTGAGTTTTTATCAAACAAAGAATACGCAAATTATTTAAGATATGGTTGAAATTTGCAAAGAAAGTTAAAAACAAGCCAAGTTATTGTATCCAATTTAAATGTTTTAAAACAGAAGTATTGCAATGTTTATTTATTTTTAGTCTTTTAATTTCCTTATTCAATTATTTGCCCAGACTAATATAATAATGTGTTTGACCTTAATAAATAAAAAGAAAAAAGAATTTCGCATCGCGATGTTATACAGTGTAATATTGTGCTTTATTATTTTTTGCAGTGTAGAATTGACATTGAAAATGTTAAAAAAACGTTAATGGACGTTTTTCTTACTACGTTAGGCCAACGTCTTCAATATAACGTTGACCTATGTTTCATTTATGGCTCAGTGTCATTTATGGCTCAGTGTCAAACAAAATATAACATTGACCTAATGTCTTTATAACTACTTTTTGCCTAAAATTTAACGTTGCTTAAACACCTAAACCACATTATTTGGCTCAAATGTAACGTTGTTACAACGTCATTTTTACATCGTTGCAATAATGTTAGCAAAACAACGTGTTTCCGCTGTTTCATTTATAACATCATGCCAGCGTGTTTCACACAATACAGAAGTCGTTGAAAAAACGTTGTTCCAATGTTATTTTTCTTAATGAGCACTCTAATGATCTGGGCTAGGGAACCCGAGGATGTTTATTTAATTTCCATCGATTTCTTTTAATATTTTCCAAATGCATTTAGTCGTTTATAACGTTTTATTTAATTTTGAGTAGTAGTTCTTTTTTAAGTTTTTACAAGTTTATTTAATAGATGTTTGTAATCTTTGTGTAACTTTTTATTTAAAGATAATTTTTAAAATCTTGTTTCTTCACATATAAGAAAATTGTCAATAAAATGTTTTTAAAAAGTTTTCAATATTTTTAATTGCGTGGTAATTAAAATTTACATGCTTTTAATCAAGAAAGTGATAAATATTTAATATTGTTCAATATTGTTAATGTTAAAGATGCATTTATTTACTTTATTATTTTATTTTGGTTCTAATTTTATTATTTGAGTCGAATGATAAAAGTATTGGGAAATAATCAGATATATCTGTTTTAAATATACCTTTTTAATATATAGTTACTGAAGACATCAGTTGTAATAATATTATCAATGAGAGATGCTGAGTTGATACTCTATTAGTACTCTAGTTGGACGATTATTTGTCGGAATTGCTCCTATTTCAAATGTTTTTAGTTTTACAATCATTCTTATTCTTAAAAAAAGTTCATGTTTGGATTGCCAACAATAATAATTAATGTGACTTATAATTTTAATATTTACACGAAGCATTGTAATTTGTTCGGCGTTTAATTAGAATTAAAAAGAGGTTCCTCTATTTCACTGGGATAACAATAAAAACAATCATTATTTAATTTATGACAAAAATTAGGATTTTTTTCGATGTTTCTATCTATTAAAGTTTTCATTTTAAAAAAATGAAAAAAACACCTAGAGTGTTTGAACTTGCTAATATTAGCCATTCCAGTGAGAGTTATTAGTTTCACTTTTATTTCCGCAATTAATTATTTTTATTTATGCATATCCTAAACAAAAATTTTATCAACTTAGATTACTTAGATTAACTTCAATAAAACGTTAAGATATTACAAGTAGTAAATCGTATAATAAGATATATAAATAAACGTTTTTTTTTAGATATATATATATATATATATATATATATATATATATATATATATATATATATATATATATATATATATATATATATATATATATATAATATTTATAGACAAGAAATAAATAAAGACAAAAATAAGAGAGTCATGATGGCTTTTTCAGTTTAATTATTTTAGGTACTATTTTTAAAAGAAATTTTTAAAATCGAAGTTTTTTCCTAATAGAAAACGTTTAGATTCTTTTTTGAATTGTTCTAGAAAGAAGTTTAGAAGAGTTTTATTTTTAATAATATTTTTCAAAAAACTTTTTCAATATAAACGGTCCACGATATTGAATTTGAAATGAACTGAGTTTTAAATAAGATCTTGGAATAACAAACATATCAACTAAAAATTTTGTGGGGTATTTATGAGTAATTTCAGTGAAGTAAGAGTGAAATATATTAGGAGACAAACCATGTTTTGATTTAAACATTAAAAGCATAACTTGTTATATATTAATTTTATAAACATTAAGTGCATTAAGCTCGCTTAGAAGAGATTCACCATTAACAGTTCTGTTAACGCCAAATATAATCCTACATGTATGTTTTTGTTTGCTATAGATTTTTTTAAGTTTCCCATAATTAGTACTTCCCCATGCAATATTGCAATAAGAACGATAACTATGAATAAATGAAAAATATATAATTTCTAAAGACTTAATATTAAGAAATGGTTTAATTTTATATAACATTGAAATATTTTTGGGGATTTTGTTTTCAATAGATTTAAAATGATATTTCCATGATAAATTTTCATTTTTAATCACTCCTAGAAAGTTAGCAGTTGACTCTCTTTTAATAATTGTTTTATTCATAAAGAGATTGGGTAATTTTAGAGAAAGGTTCTCCCTACGAGGTTTCTCCCCTACGAGGTTTCATTAGCAATTCCAAGCTGGATTTTGAAGATCTTTAAACTGCTCTTGCACATTATTCAAGCGTTTCAGACGGTAGTTCTGCAACACCGTCAAATTTTAAGTTTTTGCAACAACATCTTTTTTCTAAATCTATAGTTTATTTTTTTAAAGTGTTTATTTCTTCATTGATAAACATTCAAACATTCAATATCCAAATCGATAAAGTTTAAACTTTAAAAAATAGGTCCAAGGTACACTGCAACAACTTCCAAAATAACTTTCAAATAACTTTTAAATTATCAACTACAAAGCAACTTTTAACTTTCAAGATACAACCTTTAAAAACAATATAACAAAAACAACTTTCAAAAAATTTTCAACAAGAAAAATATACACCAAATTTCAGCTTATCAACAAACAATTTTCAAGCAAACAATATAACTATACAACTTTCTAAAAAAAAAAAAACTTTCAGCAAAACAGCTTTTTTACATCAAACAAACTTTCGAATAAATAATAAAAAGAAGTAAAACCTCTTTTCTTTCTTTTTTAAATAATTAATAATTATTAAATAAATAAAAAATTATTTAATTAAATAAATTAAATTAATAAATTAATAAATTAAATTAAAAATTAAATAAATAAAAAATTATTTAATTAAATAAATTAAATTAATAAATTAATAAATTAAATTAAAAATTAAATAAATAAAAAATTATTAAATAAATAAAAAATTATTTAATTAAAGAAATTAAATTAATAAATTAAATTAAAAATTAAATAAATAAAAAATTATTAAAAAAATAAAAAATAATTAAATAAATAAAAAATGACTTTTTCTTGATATTTCAGTTGTTATTTATTTTTTCTTAATTTGATTTCTTTAACAAATTTTACATCAGTTGATAACTGTTAGTCATTCAAGGTTTTTTTTTTTTTCATGTTTGTAACTGTTTCCCAACTGGATTCAATATTTCTGGCTGTTGTAAAAGTTTGTTTATTAGTTGTTAATTTTAATTTTATTTATTTTCAATGTTTCTTTAGGCTTTTCTATTTTTTGAGAAGTGGAAATAATTCTATCGATGGCTCTTAGTACTAAATTTTCTGGTTCTAGAGCGAGAAAGCCGATTGACAGAAGACATGAAAAGTTGCAAATCAAAAGAATATTTCAACGGGATAAAATGTCTAAAGCAATAATGCTATAAAAAAATAGCTTTGGTAAATATTAGTTTTTTGAGAAAGATGAATAAGCTTCAGTAAAAAAAGAAGCATTCTTTAAATAACCACCTCATGTGGTTTTGGAATACTTTTTTTTTTCTCCAGAGACTTCAATTATTAAAACAATATTTCTAAATGCTTAATGAAATTTAAGGAAATATCTCTACGATTACAAAAAAATTACTCAATAGTTTACAAAAAACAACAATTCTATAAATTCTTTTTTATTCTCTAAAAGTGTTTACATTAGAAACTTAATAGTTAAATGTAACTGATGCTTAGAAGTAACGTTTATTTAACTTCGAATAATATTCATACTTGTAAGTTCGACACTAGCATTCACTTTTTCATATGATCTTATTAACTAAAGTATAAAAAAAACATATATTAAGAAGATAAAAATTCATAAACTTTCGTTTAATTAAACTAGCCTAAGATTATATCTTTTAACATTACATAACATTACATAATTTCTTTTAACATTACATAATTTCTGTTTCATAAAATGATTTAAAATATGTATTAAAGTATTCAGCTTCTATCATTTTGAACATTTACTAAAAAAGAACTTTACGGTTATTTTTATGTTACTGAGCAATTTAAATATTTATTAAAAATAAATATAAAAAACATATAAAATATTAAAAACATGACATCAAAGTTGCATTTTAAATGATTTCTTGCAAAAGTTTAAACATTTAAATTAAATTTATTTATTAAACTATTAAATAAATTAGTAGTTTATTATTCAAAACAAATGTTTTTACTTCCATGACGTTAACAAAAAAATCACTTCGGCAAAAAAAAAGTTGATATGTAGTTAAATTTTCATACTAAGATCAAAGTTTTTTTAATCTAGTCGACATCCCAAATCTTTCAATTACAATGGCTTTACATTCTTATTTTTAATAGTTAAATAATTTAAAATAATATCAATTAAAATTAAATTTAATATTCTTTAACAAGTTAGTATCTTATTGGATTCACTGAAAGTTTTGACAAATTACAATTAGTAAAACGTTGACAAGTGTTTAATCTACTTTTAAAGTATTTAATTTTTTACAATTAGTAAAACGTTGTAAAAAGTAAAAAGTAAAAAGTAAAAAGTAATTATTTACAATTAGTAAAACATTGACAAGTATTTAATCTACTTTTAAACGTTTAAATTTTTAGCGTTTAAAAGTTGTTAATACCTTTTAACGTTTTAAAGATTGTAAAAGTTTTTGTTTCAGTTATTCAAATTAGTCAAAACTAATGGAAAAACTATTAGTTATTATAACGTTTAATAGTTCAAAACATTAAAAAGTTCAAAAGGTTAAAAAGTTTAACACATTTAAAAGTTTAAAACTTTAAAAATTTTAAAGTTCTCAAATGTTTACACCTTTTAAATACTTTTTAAACTCAAATATAATTTTTTTAGGCGTTTAAAAACTTTAAAACTTTTAAAAGTTTAGACGTTCAAAAGTTTAAAAAGGCTTAAATTGAGTTTAAAAAATTTGAAAAGGTTCAAATTGAGTAGTTAAACGTATAAGTTGGTTCAGAGATGTTTCTCTCTAAATGTTGTCAACCTATAAAATCTCTAGAGACATATATATTCTCAGTCAATAGTTATTTCCTCCACTGCGTTTATCTTAATTTATCTCAATCAATCTATGTAGAGTATACCACAACTATACGTTATGAAAACTATAAAATCTGAGGCACTTATAATTATATGTCGTAGTAAAAATGACAATGTTTGGAAGCGGTAAAGCAAAATATTTACAGAGTTTTAATTATTTCATTTTCAAAAAAAAAATATTTGTGCAACTCTTAAAACATATTTAAGATTGTGGTTACTTCCAATATGAATCCAAAAACATTTTTTTTGTTGGTTGTATTCTTTTGAGTGAGTCAATAGTGTTGAGAAAATACAACGTAGTCGCAAAGTACATTTTTACGTGGGGAGTAAAATTCTTCTTTTTTTTTTTAATTTTATATAAGTCAAGAAGTCCTTATGGTCCTATATACGTTCTATATAGCACAGAACAACGGAGATGAGCACTTAATAGAAAGGTCACGCCTACTTCCTAACTAATGCCGCAAAACTTACCCAGCAGAGGGGTTCAAACATCGGATTCTTTGTTTCTGAGGCAAGCGCGCTACTACTGCGCCACGGCTGCTATTAGTTATTATAACAGTAAAAAATTTTTACAAAATATTTTACAAATAAAAAAAAAAGTAAATACAACATTTTTTTACATGGAAATAAAAACCAGTAATTAGTAATAAACGTAGTAGTAAAAATCTCATAGTACACCAAAACTTATGTATGTAAAGAATACTCTTCTCCATAGAATACTATTTGGCTTTACCACGACGCAATTTTTATTTTTAGTTACGTTGCAAAAAATTTTATATTTTAAAAAGTTTAAGTTTCATAAAAGTTCCTTATATTGATTTAAAGCCGTCGTTCAAATAACTAATTTTTTTAATTCATAATAAATGTTAAACGATGTTGCATTACTCAAATACTATTACATTATCTTATGAATAAAGTTAAAAATTAAATTGTTATGATCGTAAAATTAAAATTTTAGTATTACAAATGAGCAATAGAATATCAAGTTTTGATTATAAACTGACAAATTGTTTACTTATTATAATTTTTTTTTTTAAAAAAAAGTAGGTTTTTTACAAAAGCATTGAAACGAACCTTTTAATTTTTAAGATTCGTTTTGAATATGAATACTTCATATTTGATCAATTTTTTTTTTCAAATAATTTAGCAAAATTTTTAAAATAAATCATATAATACAAAACTTTGATATCAAATATTTTGAAAGTATTCCTTATTAATATTTAAATTGTTTGTCAACTCAAAAGTAAAAGTGAAACTAGTTTTCATGACATAGGGCGGCTGGAGGCAAATATTTTCGCTTCCTATTTGGCTGCCGCTTCCAGCTGAGAGGCAGAAACATTCAAGGTAGCATCCCAATCATATTGCTTTTGGATATTTGTTTGGACACAACCACCAATGGCACCAATCTCCTTATTGGCTTTGGTCACCGAAACATTTTGTATCCAAAATAATATTATGGCTGCAACCACCAATAGAAAGGCGGTAGCCACTGGAGGAAAAAGAAAGATCTGTTTGCTGCTAAAAAAATATTGGGAGGCAGCCACCAAATGTTACAAGTGAAAGTTTTAGGCGAGAATATTTACATCGTTTATAAACACTGTCTTCAAAGATTTTTCTCAAACATCTGTTAGACTCAGATGAGGTGCCTGAGTAAGGCAAAAACTTGTGACATGAGATTAACGCAAATACATAAAATATTTTTTTGTTATATTAAACATAATAAAATACTAAATAGATTTTTAGAACAAGTTACGCGCAGATTATGCGTCTGACTTTTATGCTAACTGTTAAGACAATTCAAATAAAAATAAGACATTTAAAGTTTTGCGTTAAAAAAAAAAAAAGAAACAATTATTTTTTTAATTGCGTTAAACATTGTAGCAATGTTTTAATGAGAAATGGCTTATAATTTGACCTTTTAATGTTTTGTTAGCAACTAATCATTATATTCCATAAACAAGTTCTAATTATCAGAGTAGTATTTTTTTTTCTTAATAAATGTTTCTTTTTAAGCTGATTTTAAGTGCTCATATTGCCAATTTATCTAGCTAATTTGAGGAATTTTGCTACTTTTCTAAAACCTCTGCGTTAAAATAAAAGTTTTGGGTGCCTAATTATTTAAGTAAATATAACCATGAGTAGTGAGCCAAAAAAGTCGTTTATTCGCAAAAATTTAGAATTAAGCATAAGTATTTTTGAAAATATTCATATGTTTGCTAAAGGTGCACATAAAACCCTAATCTACCCTTTATAATGCCAAAAGTTTGTTAATTTTTTTTTTTGCAAACATTTTACAGTCTGGCTGTTGTCTCAAAGTCTATTAGGGTACCATGTAGACAGCAAGAGTGCGTTGCTAAGACGTCATATAATATGCAGAGATGATTGTCAAATGCCAAGTAATAACGATTTCAGTTTTTTAACTGCGTGTGTTCAAAGTGATTTTTATTTGGAAAAGAATGCTTTATGTTCAAGGTTAAAACAACTTTTTTTGTTGAATTAAAAGTTTTGCCTAATTTGAAAACCAAAAATAAATGTTATATTTAGATGCTAGATGGCAACATATTACTAAATAACGAATTAAGCAATTTAGAATTTTGTGTTTTAACTGTAAAAAAATAATATAAACGTCATACTTAGAATTAAAAATATTGGCCTCTATGTTTATATATTTTTTTATGAACTGTTTTGAAACTAAGAAAATCTATTGATTTCCATAACTAATTTGAGCTATTCACTATTTTATTTATTCCACTTTTAATTAATTTTCAAACCAAATTTAAAATCTTTTTTTTCAATTGACTTTTAAATTTTCAATGTTTTTGATATAATTAAGTATTGCAAGAGTATATATTTTTTTAAATATAAAGTTTTATTAAAAAAAAGGTTCCCTATTTTTAGAATGTTTGTCACCTTACAAAATCACAGTCTTAAATTTTATGAACAAACCACATTGTAATGTTTAGCATCAGTCAAACCCTTATTATCTTACATCAATGTGGATTCTAAAAAATAATAACAACTATATATATATATATATATATATATATATATATATATATATATATATATATATATATATATATATATATATATATATATATATATATATATATATATATATATATATATATATATATATTTATATATATATCTATATCTATATATATATATATATATATATATATATATATATATATATATACATGTATATATATATATATTTATATATATATATATATATATATATATATATATATATATATATATATATATATATATATATATATATATATATACATCTATATATATATATATATATATATATATATATATATATATATATATATATATATATATATATATATATATATATATATATATATATATATGTATATATATATATATATATATATATATATATATATATATATATATATATATATATATACATATATACATATATATATATATATACATATATATATATATATATATATATATATATATATATATATATATATATATATATATATATATATATATATATATATATATATATATATATATATATATATATATATATACATATATATATATATATATTTATATATATATATATATATATATATATATATATATATATATATATATATATATATATATATATATATATATATATACATATATATTTATATATAATTATACACATAAGCAAATACCAGCGCCTCTTGAATTAAAGAACAATGACAGCAAAACATGTGACACAATATGTCTTTACAAAGAGATCCCTAAAAACAATAAAACAAATCTATATTACTTTCATAAATTTTATCAACCTTAAAATAGAAATATAAAATAAAAGTAGAAATTTCTTTTATAAAATGTTAAACTTCTTTAGTTTAAATAATAAAAACTTATCAATGAAAAGTTTCAAAATTCTAATAAACTGATAAATTGAAAAAGTTAAACCAAAGTTAAGAAAATTACGTTTTGGGGAAACTTTAACCTATATAGAAAAAAAAAATAATGAGTTTAACAAAAACTGGAGTTAAAAGAATCGTTTATTGCTAAAGAGTATTAAATTTTTGCAAATATTTAACATTTGTAATTTTAAAGTTGTTTAAATTACATATATAATTGGAATAATGCTGATAGTTATATAGCGAATTAAATTTTAAAGGAAACCCAGGATCTCATTGTTGTATCTTAGTTGATAGTAGTCCTTTTACCTTATTGAATTTTTAGTCACCAGATAGCCTGTTAATCGTATTGTAGAGCAAAGTAACATTTTACAGCAGAATATTGTAAAAATAAATTTAAACGTAGATCTAGAGTTCAGAAACGTATTTCATTAGTCATAAATGATATCAGATTGTATATTAGAACAATTCACGTTGCAATAGAAAAAATCAATGCCACAAAAAAGATTTTATTGAAGGTTGTCTGTGTTCCTCTATCACCTAGAACCATGTGTGCCAAATAAAAGAATAGAAGGAAGTGTTAAAGTTGCCATGTTTTAAAAACGTAAACTAACCAAATGTTTGTAAATATTTTGCAAGCATAATAATATAATAAAATTTTAAATAATATAATTCTAAAATAGTAGACGTTTTACAATACAAGTTATATACAATTGTATACATTATTCAATAAACCAACCAATTTGCCTAAAACCATTATTGCCTCAGTAAACTATATTTTGCATAATGTTTTTTTTTTAAACTTAATAATTTAGCAACAACTAGATCTTCTACTGAGTTTGGTAAATCTACACAAGTTCTGTCAATTGCCAGACTTCCTTGAAACGAGGATGTTATTTGAAGGTTGCTTTTCTACAATTTAGAAATGACATAAAAAGTAAAAAAAGTTTTTTGGCAACAATTGAAGCAATTTTTTTATATGAGAGAGAGGAAGAATACCAGTTCAAACAAATGATAATGCGCAGCAAAAGTAAAACAAAATTTATAATAATTACCTGCAGCTAAAAAAAAACATAAAATAACGAAATTGGACAACTTTCAAATGAAAGAAAAAAATTTTCAGGCTGACCTTGAAAAAGTTTTTGATATATCAAACCAGAATGTATCAGAAGTTATAAAAACGATAAAGATAAAGTATTCTTATGTGAACACTAGCTAAGCATGAAGGTGAGATTAAAAAATTAAAATGGAAATGAGGCATCTAAGCAGTTAAGCCGAATTGATGGATAATCATAAAGCGAATTCTTAATCATAATCTTATATTTATATCATGTTGGCACCTTGTGTTTGAAGTCATGTTTTCCAATATTTTCACAATGGCATTTTAAACCAGTGGAGGGCATCAAATAGGATTTTATAATTGTATTAGAGATAATGTAAAGTTTCAGACTCCAGGTGTAACATGCAATAGACTTGGGATCATCAAAGCCATACATTGTCTAGAAATTAATTTGTTTCAGGATTAATTTATCATTACTTCCATGAAAAAAAACTTAATATTAGACATAAGTCTTTCTGTGGCATTTAAATATGGACAGTTTTGAAGTAAAGCTCTGTTAACTAAGCAAACACCATTTAATGATGTTAAGCTTCTTCAAAGGATTCAAGAATATCCAAATCGTACAATTGCAACTGCTGCAGCAAAAGATTATAATATTTTTCTAAAAATTTAGTAGGATTTGCTTTCTTTGATTGCCATATTGATATAAACGCCAAGAAAGACATTGCAAACAACCTAAAACATCAGCTGAGACAGAAATTTTTCTTAAAAAAATGGTGCTGCCACATTTGATTTGATGTCATAGAATATATTCATCACACAACGCAACACATCACAAAACTATTCTATCTAATTTTAAAAATGGCAAAAAAAAAACACTGAAAGTTTTTAAATGAAAAAACCTTCAGATTGGAGTATGGATTCAACATATCTTGAAATGAAAAACGAGGCTTGTCAAGTAAAGGTCATCAAAAATTGCACGGAATAAGGCATAGGATTTATAGCATTTTAAACTCAAGCATTCCAAAAGGTATAAACCAAAAGCAGTGTTTTTTTAATTGGTTGGTCTTGACCCGTAAGAATTTCCAGCTGCATCAAAGTCTGCCCTACTCAAGTTGACTGTTAATGATAGATAATTGATTTATGATTGTCTAGTGCATAGAAGTAGTATGTAGTACACAAAAAATACTGTACTATATATTTATTTAGCACTATTGATTTTTAACAATAAAAATTGACAGTCCACAAATACTTATTTAACAAAAAATAAGTATATAAAATTGAATAAATTTTTTTGTCACCTTACACCAAAAATGTGATAAAACATAGAAACCCCTAAATACTATCCAATATGTTTCAAATTTTGCCCAATAAAAACTATTGTAGTGCAGAATAAGGACAAGGTTGATAATAACCAAAGTATGTAACCTAAAAGTTTTGCATTTCCCTATTGTACATACCATTCATTTAAAATTTTTGAAAATCAATATTCGCAATGCATTTCTTAATAAATCTTTTGCTTGACCCATCATTAATTCAAAAGGTAATGTAAAATACATTTTAAACTAACTTTTAAGGTTTAGTATAAAGCCTTTATATAAATCTGAATAAAATTACATTTGGAATTATTTTTTGTACACTGGAACTGAAATGAGCAACAGTTTTGTTCCTCTTTTAGAGAAATACAAATATCAAGTTACTACAATTATTAATATACTAATGGATAGCTTTATGAAATAGTTTTTCATATGAATAACTGGTACACATTTGATGAAATTTAGAAAGTATTGCAAGAATATAATACTAATTACATTGGTTCATTACGTATTAATAACAAACAGTTACCACAAGTTATAAAGAACTCCAAGAATCTTAAAACTGGTGATATTTTAGTACGATATAATACAAAAATATTATTAATATGTACCAAACGGAGAGATAAAAGAGATATGCGTATGCTGAGTACCTGTGTTCCAATAATATAAAGATTGTTAAAATATCTGGTAAAGAAAAAAAAATTTCTCTGGTAATACATATATATATATATATATAACAGAAACATAGGTGGGGTTGACTAATCTGATCAAATGTTGACTACCTACGAATCTGAAAGAGAAAGAGTAAAAAACGGTATAAAAAGATTTTCATCTACTTAATTAGTTAAAGAGCAAATATTTTAAAAAATAAATTATTATCTAATGATGGCTTGTTTTTAAAAATATGACTATTTATCCTTAAAGTTTAGAGAATTAATTATTGGAGAGAATAATATAAAATCCATAAACCAGCGACAAAAAGTTACATTCATGCATTATTTTTTCTAATACGATTAAGAAAAAAGAACGCCATTTCATTGAAAGTATTCCAACTACTTAGGCAACTGTCAGACTTAATAGGATTTTTGTTGTATGCTCTAGGAACAAAGTAAGATTAGAGACATAACACATGTGTATATACATTAATGCTGGTTCGTATTTTGAACGTTGCTTCATGTATTATGACCCTAATAAAAATTTTAAAGGTGTTAGTAAATAATTTTTATTATTAATATATTTGGTAAATCTATATTTTATCTTTTTACTGCCTGCAAACTTGGTCCTTCGTAATTATTTGTTTATAAAATTATGCTAAATTAGTTTTAAAAAAATTTTTTCAGAAAAAAAGTAAGCAACTTAAAACAATCCGAATTAAATATCTTTCTGTAATAGAGAAAGTAAAAATTTTAAATTTACGCCACAGCTAAAGGCTTATTAAAATTTTGTCTAGATTTTGATCTTATGTCCAAGTATAACTTTAAAGTTGCTAATTACAATTTAAATTGCCATACAAAGGCTCGCAATAACGAGTTCAGCTTACTAAAGATCATTATAACCTGCTTTAACCTAAAATAAGTGACTTTAAAAAGTACGAAGTATATTAGAGTGAAAGAAAGAAAATGTTGAGTTTGGTTTATAAAGAAAGTGGACAGACATTGCACTGAACATTAGAATGTGTAATTATACATTGAATTGTGCAGTTATACATTCTATTGCTAATAGCTATTTAATGTAATTGATTTATGCTATTTTTATGGTGTTGTCTGGGTTAGTAGCAAATATCCTCAAGCATTTACATGCAAACATACTGCTAATTGGCATTGCTTTGTATGCCTATTGAATGCCACTAAAATATATATTATCATATGAGAACTTAAGAGTTTTATTTATATAATAATAGCAATATCGTTATTTAACTTATTGCGGTTATGCGTAGATATTTACTACTTTATATAATAAAATTAAAAAATATATATATATTGAAAACTTTATATATTGAAATTGAAAATTCAGTGATAAAGTTTTTTGTATAGTTTGGGTTTGTTTTATCATTTTGCATATGCAGTATTTTTGTTATTTTGAAATTCGTTAAATTAAGATGAATCACCATTATAATATAAAAGGCAAGTTGCAAAACAATAAATAGCCAAAAAACGACAAAAAATATCTGCGAAATTAATTGTTGTTGTTAAGTTTTTAATGTTTTAAAGTTTATTTTCGTAGAGGACTCAGAGGTTATGTTTGTTTTAAAGTAAGACTCAAAGAAACTTGTTTCGGTAAAAAGTTCTTCCAAAGTGAAAAGATTTATCCAAAAAAGAATTCTTCTTTGAAGTAATTTTAATCTGACTGTGAACTAGAATTTTATTCAAATTAGAGTTAAATAAAGCGTCATGTTTAGGTGATAATAGTACAGTTGTAAGTGATATTTGTAAAAAAGGTAGCTAATTAAAGGTAATTAAAGGTAGGTAATTAAAGGTCTAAAAAAAGGTAGCTAATTAGAGAATTTAAATTACAAATTTAAATATACTTTAACCAAATGACAGGCGGTAAAATGTCTCAATAAAAATCTTGCATATTTAAAGTCATGATTAGTGAAGCTGCATCTTGTGAAAAACGCCTTCACCATGGGCATAACACATATTTTTCTAACATTGTAACGTTATATTTTTTAATATAAGTTAACTTTAATCAACGTTGTAGTTTCGATGTAAAAGCATCTTATTTTTTAAGTAAAAGTCATCAGTCAACGGGATTCAAACCCGGATTAGACGCTGCATAGAACTTCGTTCCATACAATACACTACACAATTATATCGACAAAAATGCTTTTATTACATCACAGTAACATTTAAAAAAACTTAAATATTATAAAACTTACTTTGTTTTAAAGAAAACTTAAAACCAATATTTATAGTTTCATTTTACATTTATTTTTCAAAAAAAATATATATTTACACAATTTTTATTTACATAAACAATACCTTTCCGATATATAGACAAAATATTTGTAAAAAAAAGTGAAATATTTATAAAAGATATTCTAGGAAAAGCTATTATAACGTTGTTACACCGATAAAAATTGACATTAGTGTAACTAACGTTATTACATTATTCTAATTCTGACGAAAAATAAGGTTAGTGTAACTAAAGTTACAATAACGTTGTATATCTGATGAAAATTAACGTTAGAGTAACCGACGTTATTACAACTTTGTAATTCTGGTGAAAAATAACGTTTTAATATTATTATTATTATTATTACATTTTTTTTCTTCATTCAAATAATTTACATTGTTCTTGTTTTAGAATTTACAATTTCATCAATTTGCTATATACAATTTCATCAATAAAATTAAAAAAAACTTAATTACGACAGGAGCAAGTAAAAGAGAGAAGTTATGTCATTAAACCCCTAAGTAAGTGTATAGTATATTGACAAATTTCTCATTATTATATAAATAAATAAATACTTGTTTTATAAAACAAGTTAATACATAATTACAATAAGATACGATAAATTGCTAAAATAAAATAAATATATAAAGTGAGAAAAATTAAAAGTTTTTAATTTAATTTTATTTATTTTTTATTTTTAACCAAAAAATTGTGTCTGTTAATTCAAGTAAATACTGTTTAACTATATTTTAAAAGCAATTTATTGAAGTTATACTTTTCATATTTTCATCAAGAACTATATTTTAGACAAGGTCCTTAATATGAAATTGAGTAATTGGATATTATCGGAAATTACTTGAATAAAAGTAAATTAAAGTTATGGATAGAGCGCCTAGTTAAGTGTTTATTGTTAATTTTTGGAAATCGGATATTAAATATTTGGAAATCGGATATTAAAAAAAATATTAATGTCAATTTGATATTTAAATATGAATAACAAGTTTTGGAACAGGTTTAACTCATTGACATTAAGAGTGTTTATTTCCCGAAGTAATGACTTGGAGTGGGCGTATTTATTTGAATTACATGCAATTCTAATGACTTGTTTTTGTTTAATAAATATATTTTTCAATGCTGAAGGGTAAGTACTTGTCTAAGCAATATTACAATAACTAATGCAGCTATGGTAAAAGAATAAATAATTCTATTAAACATTTTTTACTTAGCAGATGTTTTGTTTTAAGCATAATGCTTATTGTTTAAGAAAATTTTTTTTTAGTCAGCGTAATACGATCTTTCCAATTTAGATGTCAAACATTGTTTCTAAAATTCTAAGTGATGCAACTCAGTTTACAATGTTGTCATTTACTGTAAGCTGAGAAAGTTGCAGAAGCAAGTCATCGGACTTAGATTGGTGATGAAATAAAATAAACATAGTTTTACTAACAATCTAAGAGAGTTACTTTGATCAACCAGTCTTCAAGGTTTCCAGCTCACGATTTGCTGAAGAGAAAATTGTTTTAATACTGGAATAGGTGTAAAAAAGATTAGTATCATTAGCAAAAATAACAAAATTAAGCATGTTTGAGGATATGTAAATATCATTTACATGTGCATGAGGATATGTTAATTTCATTAACATCAGCATCTAAAATTCATTTACATCAGCATTTAAATCTTATTTATTAAATTTTTTCTTTATATAATACTTTCGCTTTATATTATATAGTACTTAATATTATTATTAACAATACTATTATATAATGCTTTCGCTTTTTATATCAAATTTAGAAACATTGTAATGATAAATAAAAGTTTGTTAAAACTTTATTTGACTTTCAAAAGTTGTTGAATTTTTTGTTTGTTTATGTATTCTTTGTATATTTAACATTACTTATAGAGTAAAAATATTTGATATTTGATCTTTTGCATAATATTTTATTTGCAAATAATCATTGCAACTATTTAATTTAATGTCAATAAAAATACAGATTTCATTTTATATGGCGTAGTTAAACGCCGTGGATAGCCTTCCAAAAGTTGGTAGCGGAAAAATAAAATAAAAGTTACCCTAATAAATGTACTTTTCTATTGAGAATATCAACTGTCAAAATAAATTTTATTTTGTTATACAGTAAAATTAAGAAAATTTAAGTTAAAATTTTGAAAAAATAAAAACGAAAAAAATGTAAAATAATATATAGGTTTTTCTATTAAGTAAATACACTGCCAGCCCATATCACAACCCTTAGTCAATGAATGCACACTCCGGTTGGTATTTTGAAATAAGGGAGAAAAAGTGTTCTATTTGTCATAAGTTCAAAATACTCATATAACTGCAAGGTCAAATGACTTATCCAGTAAAAAGCAGTTTAATTTTGTCAGGTAGCCTATATCACTAGTAATGCTTAAAAGATAAAAGTCTGCACAGGTAAATTTTTAGTATGCTGGCTCTTATGTACTGAAAATACCAACCAAATTAACAAATTCAATGCATCAGACATGCATTAATGCTGTTGATTTGTTTTGTATGGCTGGATTATTGAAGCTTTAGATTATTATAGTCCAACATTTGAAAATTATAGTTTACATTGCCTAATTTATTTGTTGTAAATATTTGAATGACTGCTTTATGATATGTCTGCCTCTTCATTAAAATTGGTTGAGTCTGAAATTGTTGGTTTTTGGTAAAAAGATTCTTCTTGCTTAAATATTTAAGCGTTTAAATAAAATAGAAGTAGTTTGGATAGGAGGAAAAAATACCAAACAGTAATCACTAGTGTTAAGGAGGGTTATTAGTTATACAACTTTTGATTTTTATATCAAATTATATTGTCTGAGCCACAATTACTCCTATAAAAAAAGACTTTTCAGAAATATGAACTCGAGCGCAATGATATTTGCTTTAAGGGTAAAACAAGATATGTTTTTTTTTCTATTATGTCAAAATTGTGTGTTTTAAATAAATTTTGTCTATTTATTAAAAATATCAAATGCAATTTGGGGCAGTTAAATTAGTTTAAAAATTACTTGAGAAATTATTTTTACTATTTCAGATGATGTTGCTAAACGATTTGCAGTCAATAATCTTTCAGAATCAGAAAAAATTAGGTGAATATCAAATAACAAGTTAGTCCAGTTTCTAGTATTTATAGTGTTTCTATTTGTTCATTCCGAATGTTTTCTTATTTGGTATTTGAAAATGCTTATTATTATATTTGTATGTAACTTTATGTTTTTTCTTAGTTTAGAGCCAAACAAAGAATGCGCAAATTATTTGAGATGTAGATAAAATTTGGAAAAAAAGTAAAAATTTAACTATCTTAACTCTAAATTATTATATACAATTTTAAAATTTTGAAGTAGAAGTATTCTAAAGTATAATTTTTTTTAGTCTTTTAAATTTCATTTTCAATTATTTGACACAAATAATTACCGTAAGTGACCTTATTAAACAAAAAAAAAAAAAGAACTTTACAGTGCGAAGTTATTTGGTGTAGCATTGTGTTGTATTGTTCTTTGCAGTGTAGAAATAATATTGTAAAGACGTAGGAAAAACGTTTGAGAACATTTTTCTAATTAAGTTTAGCCAACGTCGTAAAAATATGCTCGGTCTGTATTTTGTTGTTGTGCCATTATTCTAACATTTAAACAATATAGAAAATATATTTTCTCAACGTCATTTCAATCAAAGTCTAATATTTGCCTAAAGTCTTTATAACGTCTTTTTCTTAAAATTTAACGTTGTACTAACGTCTTTCAGACGTCATTTAGCTCAAATGTAACGTTGTTATAACGTCATTTTTACATCGTTGCATTAACGTTAACAAAATGACATTGTTCGATTGTTTTATTTTTAACATCATATCAAAGTCTTTCCAACAATACGGAATTAAAACAAAGTTTTTACAGGGTAAATATTTCTATTGGGAGGATAACGAACGTTACGGTAATTGCCGTTAATATAACTTTGCTGCTCTGATGAAAAAAAGTAGTATAGTTTATGTTATTGCAATATTTTTCTTTGGATAAAATAAAAGTTAGTGTAACCAACGTTATTAAAACATTAGATTTAATTAGTCGATGTCGCCTAACTTAAACTAAGTAACTAACGCTGAACTGACGACGTGTGCTCACTGAGTTTTTTTTGGCAGTGTAGCTTACTGTGATTATATCTAAAAGTTCAAATTGAGTATGCACTATACAAACTGTTTGAAACACCACTTTTGAATAGTCTATTATCTCAAAATAAATTAACATTACTGGGATGATTTCTTCACTTTGTAGATATATCCAGTTTTGTAGAAAAGAGTTATACAAAGAAAAATTAAGCTGGTTCAGGAGTACATTATAAATCGCTGGAAATATATATCAAATCCAGGATGCGATATACCTATAGATGAATCGCTACTGCTGTGGAAAGGGTGGCAACATTAAAACATCTTTAGCACCACGTAAACAAAAGTTTAAAACAGTGAATACAATCAAAATGTGGACCTTTAGATTTTAAAACCTTGAATTGGTATGAAGTAGAACAATATATGTCTGAAATCAATTTACATACCTTAAATTTCAATTCAATTCAAAAATGTAGCAAAGTATGTAGTTGTATTTTTATTGGAGAGACTTTTAGATAGTGTTAGGCACACACAACTTGACAATTGGTTCATCTCATTAGGTATATTTGATTATCTTGTGTTTCATACAAATACATCTGCCAAAAGATGTTATAAATGAAAGATTTGCAAACTTTTAATTAAGACATTCTATTGCTTATTGCATGAGTACTGCACAGCCCTTGGGTATATTTTGTATATATATATATATACACTTCTATTATTATTTATCTTACAATATTATAAATTTTTTACAAGAACTCTGAAACCTTTACCTAACTGTTGTGATTTAATTATTTACTTTGCTTTTTTTTAGATTAGAAAAACTTATAAGATTATAATTGTTATAACAGCACTTAGCGCAAGTATTTAAATTTTCTAACCTTGTTTTACAATGTTTTACAAATATTTTGACGTTATTTTTCAATATGACAGTAATTCTTTATTGTTTACTTTGTGAAGTAAAAAAAAAAATATTTTTAACAAAAGAACCTGCTTTTTAAATCAAAGATAATTTTTTTTTGCTACCATTAGTAGTCAAATGCGAATGACTGCCACTTAGCGGTTACGTTTTGATAAGGAAAAATAACAAAATAAAATTAGGTTCAAAACATCGCACTAATATTAAAACACCGCCGGGTAATGGTCCATTAAAATTTAATTTCACTACATTGACATTTGAAAAATAATGAATGGTTGGGTGACATGAATAATTAAGTTTACAATATAAATTTTATCAAACCTTGCTTATGTAGAGAAACCTATAATGGCAGTTGGTAGACCATTTATGTGAATCAAGTAAGAGTTTCTGAAATAAAAGTAATGTTCTCTAATATTTACAAATGTTTAACTGTTAAATAATAAAAGTTTTAAAGTTTAAACCGAAAACGAACTTTTAACGTTCATAACAGCAAAATCAAAAAAGCTGATAAGATAATGATGACCTAAAAATATATTACGACACGGCCTACTATAGTTACACGGCCGGGTTTGTTGGTTTTTACGGCAAAAAATTAAGAAGCCAATTTTAACTGTTGTAATAAACGATATCTTTTAACAAAAGGCATTGAGCTTCTTGTTCTACATAATTTTTTTTGATCATTTATAAATTTAGTTATAAGTTTAGTGATGAAGATCTTTCTAATTTTGATGCTTAACATAAGATTTTACTAAAGTAATATTATAAATACAATAATTAAATTAGATACATTTATAACTCGTTGATGCTCTTGAGATATAATTATTTTTATTGCGCTTCAAGAAATAAGATATATTTTTATTTTCATACCTAGAATTAATAATACAACGCCAAACAAGTGTGCAGTGATATACTGTTGGAGTGAATACAAAAACAAATCATCAAACACAAATGTTAATCCTCTAAAATTGATATCAGAACCAGAATCCTTATAACAAAAAAATTTTGTTTTTAGTTTTCCTGATGCTAAAAATAGACCTGACTTAGGAAAGAAATGGATTAATTTTGTTGTTCGAAAAAAATCGTTTCCTACAGAGCATTCAGGTTTATGTAATGCACACTTTGATCCAAAATTTTTAAAACACGTAGTTAAAATGGCTCTTGTTTATGATCTTAATCCAATATCGACCATTTATTCAAATATTGCAATTAAAAAATGTTACTTTTTCGGTTACCATCTATTCCAGGTCCATTAAGAAAGTCCGCCACTAGATGTGCCACAGGTATTCAAAATGAATCATATATTTTTATCGTAAAAGGTTCTATCAAAAACCTAAATATGTTAGATTCATCTTCAAATCATGTTGGCTTTATTTTCCAAAAAACTTAGCTTCGGTTATAAAACTTGTTTTAGATTATCGTATTTTTAATGTGACATCTATTGATAATTTGTATTGAATCAATTTAAACTGATTCCACTTCGGATGTTTGGTTGCATCACAATGGATGTCAAATTCCTTTTCCAAAGTGATTTATGCAAAACCAATATTTACTTAAAAATATTAGTATATTAGAAAACCTTGCCTCAAAATTGCAAATTTTTGTTTGAGATAACACCAATACTCATTTACACGAAATTCTTAGTATCCATATTATAAATTGAATGGCACAAAACCATATTCATCTGAGTTCTTCGTTTTTCATTATTGCAACGCTATACTTCAAAGCATACATACATTCAATTGCAAGAAAAAATACCTCTACCATCAATATCTGTTTTAAAAAAACTAGCAGCTGGAGGAATTAAACCCTTAACAAACAAACAGCAAATTCCATTATAAAAAAATAAAAAGTGTAGCTGATTTGTGTGATGATTTACTTAATGTAGATTATATTTACATTTTAACAAGTCGTTTCCAAAGTGACCCTCCAGAACATAGATTTTCAATATATATACAAATAAGCAGAGGTCGTTTTTTTGTTGGTTTACATGAAGTTAAATCTTCTGAGCAGATACTTCAAAGTAAATCTCTAATTAAAATAATATATTTTTCTGGGAGATAAATCCTAAACCAGGGTCCGTTTGAGATCTTTTATGTGAAATTGATTTTGAAAATGATTTTAAAGAGATTCATTATGACAATGTGGCAACCTACAATGGAGGATTTATTTTGAAAAAAGTCTCTTAAAAATTTATTGTTCTAAATGTAAAGCTTCACTAAATCATGATAAGGTCACCATTTTTATTGAGTATACAAATTTGGTCACTAGAGGGGGGCTTCATTAACTTGGGAAATAACTTGCATCGTATATACCGCAATACTTCGCTAAACTAGATTTAGCTTAATAAAATTTATTTTTAAATGCTGATATTATCAGATATGCTGCAAGGAAGGTCCTGAATCTTGAAGGAGAAGCAATCTTCATGTGTTAATAAACATTATAGCATTATTAAAATGCTGTTATACAAGAATTTTAATAAGCCAAAACCAAACATAAAATACCGTTAAAAAATGTCAAAATATGTAATAAAACTAAATATTTAAATAAAATATTCAAAAAAATTCAAAGATGTTATCAATGATCAAAATAACTTTTTTTAGTTTATTTTTGAAAGTAAGAAAACTATAATTGTAAGAAAAATCAAAGTTTTTTAACACTATTTGGTTCCACAGAAAAGCTCCGCGATATGATATAAGAGATCTTCCAAAATTTGTGTGCGAATAATGTTGATGAATAAGATTGTTATTTCTTAATTCATATTTGTTTCTTGGCTTTATTGCATATAAATTTTGAAAAAATATTGGGGTTAAGATTATCTTACATTTGTACATAAAGCAAAGAACATTAAAAACATTTAGTTGATATATCCCAGTAAGCACAAAGACGTTTAAAAGACGTTTTAAAGATGTCTTTAAGGAGGTCTAAAAGGCGCACTTGTAGACGTCTAGATCATAAGGCTAAAAGACGTCTAAATGAAGACGTCTTTATAAAAACGCGTTTTAGACGTATTTTAGACGTTTTTTTCAAGATAACTTTAAGTTCATGACGTAACATTTTCGCGTAGTATGTGGTATATATTCATTGTATTTATAAAATCATATATTGTTATAATTTCGTATATACAAAATATACATAGGAACCAGCAATCAAAATAATATTGCTGTAATCACCACAAACGGTTGATGCATCAAGGATGAAAATAATATATAACGATAACAAATATATATCAAAACAGTATTTAAAACATTTATAATTTACTTTAGTTATAATAAAATTTAACATACCTATTGCTAGCTAATTTTTGACCACATACTTGAATTATTATATGGCTTGTGGGTGTATAAAAACTAAAAATACTGATATTTAACTTATATATTATTCTTGCCATTTTCACTTATTATCATGATCAGTCAACTATCTATTAAAAAAGCAAAATAATTATTAATAAAAAAAAGATATATTAATATTATAGCAATTATTTTAGTGATATAGTGACAACAATTTTAGCAATTGTGTAAAAAAGTAATTTAATTAAATTGTAATTTACACTTAAAACTTAAACAAATTATTGAAAATAATAAAAACTATGTTTTTACTTTGAATATACGACATCTACTCAACGCGTAATGACAAAGCCGTCAAAAAGAAGTCATAATGACATATTTATAAACAGGTCTCAGAAAAGACGTCTTTTAGCCTTGATCTAGACGTCTTTTAATGCGTCTTTTAGACTATTATTATGCGTCTTTTAAACGTCTTTTTAAACTTTAAAAAGACGCATTTTAAACGTCATTTTAAAATTGCATTTATTAAAGACGTCTAGAAAATGTCTTAAAAAAAGATATCTTCTAAACGTTTTTTTAACGCTTAAATAGACGCCTTTTAAACGTCATTTTATAAACACCTTTATAAAAGACGTCTAGAAGATGTCTTAAAAAATGACGTCGTCTAGACGTCTTTTTATCTTTTAAAAAGACGTTTTTTAAACGTCATTTTAAAAACACATTCATGAAAGACGTCTAAAAGATGTCTTCAAAATGTCTATAAAAGTGCGTCTTTACCTAGACTAGTTTTAGACGTCTATAAGTGTCTAAAATGCGTCTTGTGCTTACTGGGATATTAAGAATATTCATGTCTATTAAAGGAGGTTTTGCATGAGTATAACGATCTTTAAAATTTATTAGACGTGCTAGATGCTTTTGTTGCCAATAATGAGGTTCTAATTAAACTAAAAGAAAGCATAACGAATAATCTATTTGTTGTTGTTATTTTCACAGTACTTTAAAATTTTATTGTGATTTTATGAATGTTTATATTACTTTAAACAAAAAAGAATATTAAACAATTGTTTTTTTTTTACTATTTTCTATTTTTATTAATTCAGCTTTTTCTATGAATTCCAAAATAAAAAAATTAAAAAAATAAACTGGCCTCCTAGTTTTTTTCCATAAAAAACCAACAAACCCGGCCGTGTAATTATAGTATGCCATGATTACAAACATGGTTTATGTAAATTATTATATTTTAGGATTCAACTAATGAATAAATGTTATCAATTAAAGTTATCAATAAATGTAGTACTGTTATAGTAAAGTTATCAATAAATGTAGTAAAGTTATCAATAAATGTAGTACTGCCTAGTATGCAAGTTGTTCCAAAATATAAGACTTTTTAATATAAAAGCCTCATAACTTTATCGAACAGTTTTTTAATATCCCACAACTAACTGCAAAAGATAATAGAAGGCTAGGAATTATCTTGTTGTAATTGGTTTTGTTGAGGTAATACAAAGAAAAAATTAAGAAAAATGCACCCTGACTTAAAAAAAAACAATTTTGGAAAGCTTTATAAAAGTATTGGAATATAAGACAAACATTATTAATTTGTAACTAAACTAAAAGTTAGAAATTGACAAGTTAAAATAAAAAATAAGTTAGATTAAAAAAAAATAAAAATAAAAAGTAAAATGTATAGAGTCAGCAAATAACAAATTTTCAGGCGTTTTCTTTTTATAGTAATCAAAATTGAATATGATACTCGACTTGTTAAAAATAATAAAAGAGATAATATATTAAAAAAGAAAACTAACTTGTTCAATTCATGTGACAAACATGAATTGAGCGGGTTAGTTTTAATTTTCGGCTTAATTTTCGATAATAAAAAGTAATAGAAATGAATTTCATATTCTATAAAATAATTATTAAAATGACTATAAGTCAATGTTATGAACACTTTTTAAACAATAGAAAACAATAGCTTTTAACAACTAGATCTATCCAAAAGATATTCGTTAATATACAACTTAGTCAAAAACACATTTAAAAACCAAATTAAAAAATCTACCCTTATGATGACATAAAATTAGCAAGACAATGAAAACATAACCAAATTTGTTTCTATGCATAGGAAAAATTAAACATATGCAAAAGTAAAAGCACTTAAAAATAGTAATAATATTAAAATCACTGATGAAAAAAATCATTACGAATGTGCTTAATTCTAGATTTCAATTAGTGTTTGATTAAGAAACCAAAATTTTCTACATTTTATCAATAAGTAAAGTCAATTATTCATTTGTGACAGGAATAATGAACTAAAAGAAGAAATTAAATACTTAATTGTAAACTAAATATTAATAAAAAAAAAATACTTGGTTGAAATACTATTAGTTCCAATGTGTCCAAGTACTGTGTAAAAGGGTTTTCCATATCTTTATTTATAATATTTAGTTTATTAAGGACAGCTGTCAGAATTATAGAAATCTTTAAAAGTTACATCATTTTTTTAACAAGAAGATAAGTAGGATCTGCTTAATTATAGGCTTTTTTCTTAACATTGATACCAAGTTAGGTACTAAGAAAGTAGTTCGAAAAAAAAACTGAATATTTGTATCATTGAAAACAATATATTTAAACGAAGACATTAAAATACTTTTTAACAATATGACTGAGGAACTTAAAAATATTTCATTTTGGTTCAAAAAAAATAGGTTGTCTTTAAATACCGGTAAAACAAAATGTATACTTATTCATCCAATTTCTAAAAAAATGAAAATGCAAAATATCTTGCCTGACTATATATTAACAGTACAGTAAAAAAAAGAGAAAAAAATAAAAAATTTTTAGGGGTTATAATACATGAAAACTTATCTTGGAGGCAACAAATTGATAATATTTCAAAGAAAATTGCGAAAAGCATTTTCTTTGAAATATTATCAAAAGGATTTTTTTTGAAATATTATCAAAAGGAGTTCTATATAAAGTTAGATATATATTAAATAAACTAACACAATATATAAATAAATTAACACAACTATATTATTTATTTATTTATTGCCATTTAAGTTATACAAATATAATATGGGAAATCGCTCACAAAACCTAATTTAAATCTCTCTATCGACATCAGAAACAATTAATTTTGCAAATCGCTTTTCAAGCTTCTTAATGAAATGAAAGCCTTGAATATTTACGAACTAAATGTATTGAATATTTTATGTTTTATGTTTAAATGTAAAGAAAATATGTTACCTAATGTATTTATAAATCTTTATAATTTGAAACCTAAAAACAAAAATAATCTTAGTGGCAGTAAAAGTATCGAAGAGCCATTTTGCCAAAATTTGACCAGTTTTGTATTTCTTATCGTGGTCCTTCTCTTTGAAATAAAATAGTTTTACCTAATTTTGATTTTTCTTTTAAATGGTCTTATTCTTCTTTTAAACAGAAAGTAAAAGAAATTATCTTTTCAACACAAAATATTTATATCTTTTTTTAGTATTTTAAGTTGTTTTTTTATTTATTCTGATTTATACTTTATTTTGTTTATTAAATATACTGTGAAGAATATTAGAATATTGTATTCTTTTTGTTATATAGATTGTAAAGGGCTTCATGATAAGATCCTGTGATCTTTAGAAGACCTGCCGGTAATATATTCAATGTAAATTTACCTTTTACATATTGTGGCAAATAAATAATAACAAAATAAAAAAAAAAATATGTTTACAATTCTAAATCATAGGTTTTTTCAAAACAAAGGATGTCCGATAAAGCAACTAGAAACATTTGATAATATTATTAGTTGTAATAATATTAAATTTAAAATGGCTAGAGAACTAATATGGTGTATCTAGATTTTGCAAAGATTGTCAATAAGGTGCTCAACTTTTATTTTATTTTTAAGATTTCTAAGTATGCAATAAGAGTCAACATTTTAGATTAAATTGGGTCGATTTTAAAAGAAAAAAGAAGCTGTAAGGGTGAAATTGTATAAAAATGGTGTAAGGTATAAGTATCATACCACAGAGTTTGGTATTTGACCGTCTTCTCTTTCTATATATACCAATGATCTTCCCAAATATATCTCTTTAATTACAAAATTATATGCAGATGATACAATAATCATGTCTACTATAAAAGAAAATAAAGATCTAGTTATTATGCAAATCAAGGTTGATTTATTAACTGAATAGTCAATTAAATAGTTATTTTTTTTTAGGTAAATGCAGTATTAAACACTCCGGAATAAAAACTATAAAACATAACAATCAAATGTTTTCCCTTAAAACAATAACAAAAGAGCCATATGAAGTGAAAAAAACAGAAAATAGTTTTACTTATTTAAAAACTGAGATGGTAAAGTCTATTGTTGTTTAGACCAAAGCTGGTTATCTAATTTTTTACCAGAAATAAGAAAAATATCAATGACCTCAAAAATGCTCAAATACGAGCAGCAAAACAAGCACTTTAGATAAAGCATAAAAGTTATCCTGAAACATGGAAAAAAATTGGGAGCAAGATGTATTAGAGCTAATCTTAATGAGTTTTACAAAAACAAAACTAATATTAGTAAGGTGTTGTGGTATAAAAAGCTTCGAAAAACCTCTTTTCTTTGAGATCATTCTCTAAAAGTTGAATAGAAATTAGCAAAATTCAACTCCCAAATCTAATTAAGAAAACTCTGAGATATAATTGATAAAAAGAGTATAACCTCATTGAAATACATTACCAGTATTTAGTAGTATTTGCGAAGGCAGTAAGTTATTTTAAATCTAGACTGGATAAACATTTGTTGGCGGCTGCTAAAGTATAAGTCTTAAACTTAAAGTTCCTCAACGATAGTCGTTACACCTGTGTATATTACTATTACTACTACTATTACTAAATATAAGACGAAAAGCAAAAACATAAAAAAAAAAAAAAAATTAACGATATACCAATAAAAATCATATTCAAAATCAGTAATTAACACCTAACTATCATGTATAAATATAAAAACAACTAGATTCCCAAAAAAAAACAATCTTGCAACGGGACTATTTTTTATCTTAACTAAGAAATTAGTCAATTAAATATACTTTTTTCATATAAAAAATATAGTGAAAAAACCTTTTACCACAACACCTTATTTAAGTTAATTGTATTTTCAATTGCTCAAAACAACTTTAGAGTAAAATAAATATCGGAAACCTAATAAATCTATATACAATAACAACATTATAGCAACAATTGTATATATACTTTGCGACAAGTAACATAAAGAATCTTTATTATATGGAGACATTAATAAGTAAATATGTTATACAAAAATGTGCTATATACTTTGTTTTGATAACAGATTTAGTTAGTATTAGAAACATCTAGTCATAATTTCTACTGACTGTGTATATATCACGTGAATGTAATGTTATATAGAGTCTCCGAAGTGGAGTAGATCTGTGCATTTTATTAAACAACTGGTAATTCTTATTCTTAATATATAATATTATTTTATTAACAAATACAACTATTTTTTAGTAAGGAGATTACAAAATACTATTAAGAATAGAGAGTAATTTATAAAAATGTAGTTCAGGATGTGAGATGGGTGTGCAATAGCATGTATATGTTAATATTGTAGGGTTTTTTTCCTGTCAGTTATGTTAGGTGAAGTAGTTCACCCAGATTCTTAGTAGCTGTTATAAAAATAGTATATGCTCACCAACCTACGCGGAAATAAGTTCTTTTTCTGTTGAATTTAATCCATTCTAGTTAAATTTAGCGCTGAACTGTGAAATCTTTAGAGAAGCAAAATAAGTTTAAACAGATGTAGCATATTGAGATAAAAGTACAAAGGGACAAAAATACAAGTGTTCAGTGGAAAAGAACAAGTTGCTAAGAAATCAATACCTCAATTTTAATTATGTAAAAATCTAGTAAATATAAAAAAAAATTACGAACAGATGTCGAGGATGGTAAACGTCACCAATAGCCATTTTAAGGAGCAGTGGTAACTGTAAAGCGTAAATGTAATACATAAAAAGTGTCAATGGTGAATCAGAATTATTCGTTTTATAAGGAGTTACCTTGTGGTATGCGTTATCAATGAAATAAACATATTATAGATGTATTTCATGAATGTCTAACTAATAGTTATGCAAGAATTTGTGTCTTATTGTACACCATGAACGCAAGAAAACATCCCCCTTTGATTTCAGACTGGTATTCCACAAGAATTCCTACTCTCGATGTACAGCAGTGTATTTTTTTGTTTTACCGTAAAAACTTTCCTCTAAGCCGTACCGGCAAACCTAATAAAAATGTGTTGTGAGTGAGAATAAATAATAGTTTAAGGCTCTTTAGAATATTTATGATTTATTAATAAAGCTAATAAAAAACTAATTAATTGAAACTTTATATAAAAATGGGTAAAACACCTAAAAAAAAGAATGATAATGGGACAAGAGAAGGAAAAACAAAAAGAAAAAGATGTAGAAAAGTTGAGATAAAGTTACCAGTTAAAGTACCAATTAAAAAAATTACCTAAAAAATAGCTTCCATCTAGTGGTAATATTTTGAGATCATTAAATTGCTCTTTGCGAGTCACAGGTTAAGTTCAAACTTACTTTTACTAATGTTGATTGCACATTGAAATCAAACACTCGAGGTTCTTGTTTGTGAAAGTAGTGTTTGAACAGACCTTAAACACTTCTTCTTGGTATATAGAATTAAAAAACTTAGGATAATTTTGAGTTTTGCTAGGATTTTATGATTTCAGTATACAGCTTTAAAACCAAATTGCGGCCATGGCACAGTAGTTCAAGACGAACTCTGGACATATTTTCACGAAGAAACGAAGTCACGAAGAAACGATGAAGGCGTGAGCTTCCTGGTTAAATGCATTTCCGTGGTGTTTGTGACAAGACCATTAGGTCTTCCTGGGGCACCTAAATAACAATTTTAAAAAAACATACCAATAAACGCGATTGGCGGAGTTTTTACTTTTTTGAAGGAAAACATTAGGCATTCCATTAGGAATGATTTAAGTGTTTTTGACGGCGATAAAGAAATTTTAGCTATGAAATCTAAAATCTAATAAACCAAAAATCTAATAAATCTAAAAATTTAAATAATAAAAAAAATAAATAAATAAATAAAATAAAATAACAAACAAAAAAAAAACAAAACGCAAAAAAGGTATTTATATTGTTTTCTTATAAATGGAACAGCAATCTTGATAATCACTCAAAGTTAGAGGAAGATTTCTTGACAAAATTTCATCAGTCCTTTTGACATCTCTATTAAGAAATTTTAAAATTATCCTTCCTGATAAAATGAGAACAGATTATGGCGAGCTCGGGGATATAAAGTCAGTCCATTAAGTAATCCTTTTTAGAGTATAAAATGAGTATTAAGATTGTTTGACAGATTTCAAGTGATTGAAGCAATAATATATTATTTCTTTTCAAATATTTATGTTACTATATGTTAAACTCTTTTCATGAAGTAGTAATCTTCCATGATCAACAAGAACATGTATGAATAAATTGTGTCTTAACTGATTTAGATCGTTTTTAGGTTGTATGAAGGCCAGAAGTTGGGAAAAAAAGGATTTATGGAAACAACAGTTGATGGAGAGTAGTGGATGCAAAAGGAGAAAGGAAAAGCTAGATAAGTTAGGAAAAAAATAATTAGACAGAAAGAAAGATTTTTAAGTGGCACATGATTCTATGAAAGAAGCGCTTCAATGCAGCAGAGAAGAAGGAAAGTCAAGTGATGACTCTGAAATCAGCAAAGAAGGTGAATTTCAGGGTAACCTAAACAATTCTGTGGGTTTTCCACTTTATATGAGTAATACGTTTGTTTAAGTTTAAAGAATACATTTTGGTTAGCTTTTTTATGCATATACAAGTATGGTTTTTGGGATTCAAATTTCACGGTCGGAAACGCAGATATAATATTCTTTCAATAACAAAGTTGTAGTTCTTACAAACTAAAACTTTTTTGATGAAAGATAAATAATTGTTAACTGGTAGAAAAATATTATCAATTGATATTGTCAAAGTTCAAATCTGGAGATACTATAAATCTAGCAGTGAATGTTGACAAATTCATAAAATGTACAGTTAATAAGCAACAAGTTTTTAGGTGTACGATGTTATTTGGCATTTTTAAGTAAAGTTTTTACAGCTGTAGGTGTAGAAATAGATGCTATACCACTGTCTCAAAGCAAACCTTATTTACAGAAGTTTAAATACGTAGAACATGAAGGATGTTTTAAGGTCGGCAGATAATAATTCATTTTGATATTAAACTGTTGAGACAGATTAGCCAATGGCTTAATGTTATTTAAAAACTTAGCAACTTGGAGTCTCATTGAGCTCGCCAGTTGAAGAATCTATGTAAATTCATCTTTCAGATGTTGTTCAATATCTTCATGCAAAGGGACAAAGCAGAACAAGTGAACAACCTTTTAGAATAATATGAATGTATTAAGAAGATCTACATTCATATGCTGTGAATCAACAGCAAGCAATACAGACATACATACAGAGTCAATAAAGCAGTTTATATTCTTACAGATATTTGAAAAGATAAAATATTACGCATAATTTGTGGAGACAAAAATATGGAGAACGTGTATCTTAGTATATGGCTATTCCTACTGGTGAAAAAACTAAAGCTCCAAGAAGAGGTCTATATTTAAATCTAAAGAAAAAGTGGCCTAAAATCTGCAAGAAAGTTAATGAAGAGAAAGGTTTATTCAACTTGGACTGCAAATAAATGAACTATAGACCGGCTATGTTCTGTAAACTGATACAGAGAAAGCTTAATCATTTTTTACAAATACAACTACTGATATGTTATTTTCTTCAAATAGTTATGGAACAATCCGAATAGTTATGGAACAATAAGAAGAGTTATGGAACTAACCTCCATCTTCTTTGGATCAGAAAATAAGATTTTAGGTTCCATCAACCTGGCATCTGCCATTAGGCAATGTTCTTAGCAGATGCTAAGTACATTCTCACTTTTTATACAAACACAGGTTTAAGTAATATCTTTACCAAAATAAAGATGCTTTAGATGCAATTTTGTTTATTGCAATTTCATATGTTAATTGGTTCTAAAAATATTTTTGGGTTCCAGGCTCTTTCAAAATAAATAAAACTATCGGCGCATAATTAATAACATTTAATAACATTCCCAAAAGAAAAACAGAAGTACCAATTATACAGTTTTTTTTAGAAGTGAACCAAAAAATTCGTCAACCTTTTTTTTGAAAGTGTTAATGTGGACAATATCTGGTACATTTCTGTCGAAGGTAATGATATCTGGTGGTAGCGTATTCAAATCAAATGTCACACGTTTATATAAAAAAGTTTTGCGAGCTACACATTTAATAATTCTTGGTGCCCGAATGCGATGGGAAAAACCTTAAAGACCACCGGTTGGTCCAGGTTGCGCAAGTGTAGGAGCAGGAGACGGTGATTCGATCCGTTTAACTTTGCTTATGCTGTGGTAAATCTTAAAGTATTATATAAGATCATTTTGGCGCCTTCAATTTTCAAGTGATTTGATACCAATAGCTGAGCAGCAATCTTTGGTTTTCATGGCAGATTTGGGATAAGTTTTGTGGCTCAATTTTGAACAGCTTCAACAGCTTTTATATTTTCAATTGGAAAGAGTCAACATGCTGCTGAGCAATACTCCAAATGAGGCCTTTCATAAGTAAAGGACGCAGTAAAGAACGCAGTAATGGACGCAGAACATTTCAAGATTCCAATGTTTGAAACTGCGTCTTAGAAATCCAAGAACAGTACATGAATTTGAAATAGCTTTTGCTACTTGATCATTCCACGAAAACCGATTGTGAACAACAACACCAAGATCACGATCAGAGATCTCTTTAAAAATGTGAGAAAAACCAGTTTTGTCAGTCATTGTTAGTTGGAAGCAGGGATCATTAAATTTATCATCAACAAAAGTTTTGTTGTTTAATTGTTGTGTGCGACAATGTTTGTTAAAAATCATAAAACTGCATTTTTCTAGATTAAAGCTCATTGACCAAGTATCAGCCCACTCAACTACTCTATCGATGTTGGTTTGTAATTGCTGCAGGTCAGAGGGTTCTTTTACAATGGCAATAATTTTGTAATCGTCAGCATAAAGTTTGCAATGATGATTGAGTAGACGAGGCGTATTATTAATAAATTACTACTGATATATGCTATATAGCATATATATGCTATATGCTATATAGCAATATAGTATATATGCTATATAGCAATATAGCAATATTGCTAAATAGTAATAGCAATATTGCAATATAGCAATATTGTAGCAATATTGCTATATAGCAATACTATTATAGCTAATTATATTATAGCAATAATGCTATATAGCTATATTGCTACACAGAATTATTGCAAATAGCAATATAGTAATATAGTATATATGCTGCACAGCATATATAACTAGTTACTGTTGCTATTTAGCAATAGCAAATAGCAATAGCTATTTAGCAATTTAATAGCTATTTAGCAATAGCAAAATATTTCAAATTAAGCATTACAAATAAAAAGTCATAAACACAATTGTAGTATTGTTATTTATTCCGTCATCCAGCTAATTGCCATACTGACGTCCTCATAATAAATACAAGGTTTAAAATAAATCAAAAAACGAAAAAAATGTTAACAAAGATGTCCTATATGAACTAAAACAAAAAACTTCCATATATATAAAAAAACGAAAGTAAGAAGTAAAAGAAAAAACAAATATTAAAATTCTATCGGAACTATTTAAGATAGTTCCGTGTGTTAGCGAATAGTTTTAAAACTTGTTTTGTCATTAATTATTTTCACTTTCATATCTCTTTTTCCTTTGTTTATAAAGAATGAAAAAAGTTTTTGTATTTTTAAAAAAATATATAAAACCTGTTTTACAAAAGAATTTGTTATGACATTTATTGTAAATAAATATATATAATTAAGGAAAAGCTCTGGGAGAAAAAACAAATCAAAATAAAACTAAAAATTAAAAAAAGAAAAAAAATTATATAAAATAGTTTTTTATATCAGCGACTAGGTTTAAAACTCCTTTTTTAAAAATATTTCTTAATTCTTCTTTATATTTGTTTTGTTCATTTTGATTAATTAATAATAACCTGTCGTTTGCAAGCAGGCGTTTAACTTTATATTCAAATTTTTTAAGTAAAAACTTTACACTAAAACATTTTTTCTCAAAAAAACTTTTCATTTTCTTAAAATATATTTCTAACACAAGAGTTTCTAATAAAATATAGCTAAACTCTTTGTTGCCCGCGTTGGCCCCGTATTTAAACAAAATAAACTTCAAAGTATTAAAATAAGGATATTCCGTTGGATAAATTTGATCCAAAACATCTAACAAAAACAAAACTAGAGGCTCCATCTTTTCGCATTTATACATCATATGATATATGGTTTCGTCTTCAGTTTTGCACTGCGGACGTATTTTGTCATTTCTAAATTTTCTAATATGACTATTTTCATTAGTTGGTAATCGAAAATGCGCAATTATACAAAATATTTTATTTGCTTTATTATTTGTGTTTCTTTTGTTAATATTTAGGAAAAAAGATTTCCATTCGTTTTCACTGATCGTTTGCATACTTTGGCATCCAATAGATGCCCAGAGATTATACTTATAAGTCATCATTTTTTTCGGTTTGTTTTGAATTTTATAAAGTGCTGCGACTGTGAGTCTTTTGTACTCATACTTTTCTTTTTTCTTCAATACATAAAAAGACGCTTTTTTAAAATCATATTTTTGTCCTTCGTTTAATATTTTCTTTATCCAATTTTTGGGAGTGCTATTATAATATTGTTCATTTCAATCTCAGTCAAACCAATTGATAAAGGATTTAAAAATCTAGGCTGAAAAGTTTTAGCTATGTCCGCTACAAGTACAATACAATTTTTAATGTGCACCTTTTCTGGGGTCAAACATTTATTTTCATTATTTTTAATGTTGTAATTAAAAAAAAAGTGGCTGACTAAGTATTTCCTCTATTTCATTTACAGGCACCCTGTTACCTTGTTTAATTTTACAAAAATTTAATAATAGTTGTCTGTAAAAAGGCAGGAGTACCTTAATTTGGGTTGGAGTTGTTTCAAAAATGAAGTTATTTAGATTTAATTTTCTTTAAGAATTGAGTATGTGGATCATGGCTTCTTTCCACGGGCCTTCTAAGTTTTCATTATGAACTTTCGAAACCCAATGCAATTGTATTGCTTTGAGTTTGCTTGTAAGGTTAACCACTCCAAGACCCCCATTTTTTATTTTCTGTTGTGTTTTTTCCTTACTTAGTCTTAAATCTATATCCCCCTAGATAATGTTGTTTATTTTAGCCTCCATTCTTAATATAATGTTTTTATGGGAAATGGGAACAATAAAAACCAAGTGTACAACTTGAGGGATCACTATTGTATTAACTATTAGTTTTTTGCCTTTAAGGGATAATTTATGTTTTTCCCATTTCTTTAAAGTGCTTTCCATTTTAATAAAGGGTTCTTTCCAATTCATTTCGTAAGTGAACTTTCCTGTGTTGCAAAAAAGTACACCGAGGCTTTTGAATGATTTTTTGTCCCAGGTAAAGTCTAGAAACTGTTTCTTTTCTGCGAATCTATTTTTTCCCAACCATATGCCTTGACATTTTGCTAAATTAATTTTAGTACTTGTCGCTCTGTAATTAAGGTTTAGGGCTTTGCCTACATTTATAATAGAATTATCACCGCATAAATAAAATTAGTATCGTCGGCATATTGTTGTATTTTTGTTTCTTTTTTGCCTATAGTTATTCCTTTTATGTTTTTGTTTTGTCTTATATATGTTGAAAATATTTCTGCTTGTATGATGTGTAAAATCATGGATAAGGGGCAACCTTGCCTTACTCCTCTAAAAATTTCTATAACTTGCGAAAAATCTTCGTTTATTATTATTTTTGCGTTTATTTTATTATAAATTGTTTTTATCTGATTTACAAAAATCTTATCAAAACAAAAATGTCCAAGACTTTTAAATAAAAAACATCTGTCAACTCGGTCGAAAGCTTTTACCTGATCTATGGAGAGAATGCATGCATCTAAATTTTCTGTATTAGCAATGCTTATTATGTCCCTAGTATAACTTAAGTTGTTGTTCATAGTTCTATTTTTAATGCACGCTGTTTGATTGCTATTTATTATATTTGGTAATATATTTACCAATCTGTTAGTAATTGTTTTAGTTAGTATTTTATAATCTACGTTAGTCAGTAATACTGGTCTCTAAATTCTTATGTCATTTTTGTCTCCTTTTTTAAATATACATGTAAATAATGCTTCTTTTTGTGAGGAAGTCAATTCGCCTGTGCTCAACGCGTTATTTAGTGTTGCTGTTAGATCTTTACTTATTAAGTCAAAATTTTTTTTGTAATATTCTACTGTGAGACCATCTGACCCAGGCGATTTATTATTTTTCATTTGAGACAAAGTTGCTTTAATTTCTGACTTTAAAAACTTTTTTGTCAAAAAGGAATTTTTGCGCGCTGTCACTTTTTTAATTTTAGTATTGTTTAATAAAAATTCTTGAGATTCGCTATTATTTATTTTCATTTTATAGAGTTTTTCATAAAAAATATTAAATTCCAAGATAATCTTGTCCGGCTTAGTAATTGTTTCGCCGCTTTTATTATTGATTTCTGAAACATTTTGTTTGGAGAGTTTTTGTTTCTCTAAACTAAACACAATAGTGGTATTGTGGTTTATCCTCCTCCGGCTAGTTGCCATATAGGAGCCACATTACCACGGTACCGCAAAGACAGGTTCGGCTCCCCAAGGAGCGTCATAACCCGCTCTACGGACCGAGAGTAAAGTGAGTTTAGGAAGAACGAAGATATGTTAGAGTGAAAGACAGAAGTAGTCGTGTTAGAAAGACAGCATAGAGAAACCGGACAGGATTGCACTCGATGTTAGGAGGTGCAATAAGTTGACATTGGGATTAAAAACACAATGACTAAAGAATGTTGTTATTGCAAGTTATAGTTATTAAACACAATAGTAGGTATTGTGGTTTATCCTCCTTCGGACAATTGCTATATAGGGGCCACATTACCAAGGCCCGCAAAGACAAGTTCGGCTCCCGAGAAGCGTCATAACCCGCTCTACGGACCAAGAGTAAAGTGAGTTTAGGAAGAACGAAGAATGTTAGAGTATAAGACAGAAGAAGTCGTGTTAGAAAGATAGCATACAGGATTGCACACGATGTTAGAAGGTGCCATTTAATAATACTTATTAAAAATTTAGTATTTAATTTTTTAATAAATTTAAAATAAGTTTTTAAATAAGTATTTAATTTTTTTTTTTAAATTTTTTTTTTAATTTTTTTAAATTTTTTTAAAATTAAACACAATAGTAGATAATACAATTTTTTTTACATCTCATTTGATATAATGGTACTTTGACCATATCATTATATATATTTTTTTGCTTGTGGCTTTATTAAAATTTTATAAGCGCAAAAAGAATATTTTCGTGACTAAGTCACCTATTGAAACTATATGTTTTACTTTTTTTATACAAAAAAAAAAAAAGTTATTTACGCTTTGATTTTTTTTGAAACCCAAGAGATTTTTTTAATTTACCCTAGCTTTGCTATTTAAAGAATTATATAGTAAATTTACTCTTTAATTATTTAAACAAAAGTTCAGGTAAGTTAAAAAATACTTTTGAGTAAGTTAAAAAATCTAATTTTTGTATGTTCATATTTATGTAACTAATGAATTTATGCCAAAACATCAAGCAAATTAAAACCCAGGAACGTAAAGACCATAAAAAGTAAGCATCGCCCAGCTAAATAGCTATTTTTTCACGTAGGCATTATCTCCCCACCACATTCAGAAAAAATCTTAAAATGATCCTTTAATAGTTTTTATTAAATCTCAAATTCATCAAGTATAATACATTTAATAATTTTCAGATTTAATAATAATACAAGTCTTATAAATTAGTTTTCTCAAAAAGCTGACAAAAAATAATTTAACTTTTGATAGTTTCAGAATGTACATATGGAATACTTTCTCTAAAACTTATTTGACACTACTTTCAAAATCAAAAAAATTTTGAGATTTAAATATATATATATATATATATATATATATATATATATATATATATATATATATATATATATATATATATATATATATATATATATATATATATATATATATTTAAATCTCAAAAGGGTTTTATATATATATATATATATATATATATATATATATATATATATATATATATATATATATATATATATATATATATATATTTATATATATATATATATATATATATATATATATATATCCTTATAGTGTAGTCGAAAGAGTCTTTTAATGTAAAAAAAAGTCTCTTTCGACTACAATTTTAATTACCTCGTCTCTTAAGCTGTATTTGATTGTCGTCGAAATGTCAAAGCAATTTAATTAATGCGGAAGTACATTAAATTTTATTGTTTTTTAAAAAATAAAAAAAAATAACCGCAATAATAACGACTAGAAAGTAGTGGTGTTTTTGTTTTTGTTTTATTGAAAAACATTTTTAAAACATGCGTAAATGTTGCTACATCGACTCTCTTATAGCCTGCTGCTACAAGGGAGTGTTTCTACATCGACTATCTTATAGCCTGACTCGCAACGAAGTGCTGCTACATCGACTGACAAATACCCTGACTCGCAAGGGAGTGCTGCTATATCGACTGACAATAAGCCTGACTCGCAAGGGAGTGCTGCTACAAAGACTGAGGGTTTGGTTTGGGCAGGCAGTCTATCATTTATTTACGTTATACAACGTAATAAATTACGTTGCTTCGTTGCTGTTATTTTGTGACTTAGACTTCTTCACTAAACTGCTTTGTTATGACGCCAATAATAGGCACTGTCAAACCGTACGTTGCTGAATGATTTGAAAAAGTTACCTGTATTAAGTACTTCTTTCTTATCTTTTCCCTCGTCATTGCTCGTAGATACACTCCAAGTACTGTTCCTGCTATACATCCGTAAATGAGACAGTTGTCTCCTACATGTTCAGCATTTTTACCAGCAATTATAGATGGTGCACAACATGCAATCAAAGTAAGGCCGATATCATTACAGCAACTGCAAATACTGTGTTTAAAACCTGTCATTTCTATCTTTAATTGATAATATTAGAAACAACTAAAATGTTAAAAAATGATAACTTGAGACAAACAAAGTGATTTTTTCAGGCAGCTGACAATACTTTATACTACTTAACATTTAATCTAGCAATTTAAAAGATTTCGCATACTTTTGCAAGTTGCTGTTTCACACTTTTTGAACTTTTAATCTTTTAAGATCAATAGAAAAAGATTAATATTGCACACAAAAACAACTACTGTCACTTCATGCTTTCATAGTTACAGATTAACATACATTCCTGCATAACGTGTGTATCTATATATAACTATATATAAATAAGTAAATATATATATATATATATATATATATATATATATATATATATATATATATATATATATATATATATATATATATATATATATATATATATATATAGAGAGAGAGAGAGAGAGAGAGAGAGAGAGAGAGATAGATCAAGAAAATATTCGTTCAGCGGACGGTGGGAGTTGAAATATAATAGTATCAAATTAATGTCTCTTAAAAAGGACCTCAGTATTAGATATTTTAGGACTTTCAGCTTCTGGTGTGAGGGTGAATATGAACCCTCATCCTCTTCTAAATCCGTTGCTATTTAGCATTGAATAAAAAAAAATTGCCTTAACTCGAACTTATATTTCAAATCAGCCAAAGTTTGGTTTAACAAGAATTTGACTTCAAATCAATTTAAACAATCGTTAAATGGAGCCATTTTCTTTTGTCCTACAAAGGTTTAAATAGCTTCAGATTATCAAATAAATTTTCCTATTAGTTTATTACAATTTCGTAATAGTATTTTACAAATTCGTATTATACAGACAAAGGAGAAAGATTATAATAAAGTAAGGTGCAAATATAACTATTATCTTAACTACATTTCTAAAAAAATCATAGCAATGGTAAAATTAATACAATCATAACAACATTTTTATATTACAATTTTATTTTATTTTATAATATTTCTATGGTATCTTATGTTTATAAGGTAATACCATAATAATAATAATAATAATAATAATAATAATAATAAACTAGAACCTTAACAACAATAAAACAACACCTTAACTTAAGCTTTTAGATATAGTGCTTTTTAAAAAAATAATAATAATAACTGCTCGAAAGCATATAAAGAATATACATGCCCTTCTAAATATTTCAATAATGTAGAAAGACAAAAACGTCTTTTAACATTGTTGCAAGTTTCAAAATAATTATTTGTTTTTGTTTGGTCACAACACCTTGTATGGAAAGAATAATTTAAATCATAATGTGCATCTTTTACATTATTTATTATTTCATACAAAGAGAATTGGTTGTCCTGATAATATATATGGTCTTGTTTTGTCTTGTTTTTTCTCATGTAATTTTGAAAACTTGAAAATTGCGAAAAGTTGTTATTAAATATTACTCTAAATATTACTTGTTCCCATACCTGTGCGGTCCAAGCATTAATTTTTTGCAAAACAAAATTCTGTTTTTTTCGTTCTTATTTAAAAGCTTGAAATTTTTTGCAGACCTGTATGTCCTATATCCAATTGCAAGTAATCTCCTTTCATGCTAATTTATTTTGTAGGTCAGGATTATTTGTCTTAATAGTGATTGCTTTTTATATATGTATGATGTATATGTATGTATGTATATATGTATAAAAATATGTATATATGTATGTATGTATGTATATATGTATGTATGTATGTATGTATGTATGTATGTATGTATGTATGTATGTATGTATGTATGTATGTATGTATGTATGTATGTATGTATGTATGTATGTATGTATGTATGTATGTATGTATGTATGTATGTATGTATGTATGTATGTATGTATGTATGTATGTATGTATGTATGTATGTATGTATGTACGTATGTATGTCTGTATGTACATTCGAGGCCTAGAGTATGAGTACGCCGACTGATTGTGAGATTATCGTTCATAAACATGCAAACAATGCTACAAATAGTTTTTCATTTAAACCAAACAACAAAATATTTTTAAGTGAAACATTAAACATCGCACATTTAAAGAAATAGTAACTTTACTAAGTTGTGCGGCTCAAAACTGGAAACTGCACCCTGCACTATATTCTTTTCACATTGTTTCACAGTAAGAACAGTGTACAGAAAGTTTTAGAGTTGTCTAGGATGCCTTCTTATGTAATTTTGAAAACTAAAAAGTGCGTATGCTCTATATCAAATTACATTTAATCTCCTTTGTATAGTTCTTGCTATTATATTTTGTAGGTCAGGGTTATTTATCTTGATAGCGATAGCTGCAACTCGAGGGTCGTTTTAAACGGCTTTTGCGGATACACGATCTAGACGAGGTGTAGTTTTACGTGGTCTTTCACTTTGCTTGCCTTTTTCTTACGTCCCAAACTGTGTTAGTCGCCTTGGCGTTTTATGCAACGCCCGAACTGAACCACAAATCTGCTATACAATTTGTACATATGACATTTTTTGATCAAACAAACATTTTATCTATCTATCTATCTATATACAACAAATCTACTTAATACACTAGATTTTATTTTCACCAGTTTAGAAAATGGTAAACCTATTGATGTTGTTTTTTTGGATATTGTTAGGGCATTTGACACAGTGCCCCATAAAAGGCTATTACTAAAACTAACAGCGTATGGAATATCTGGTTTAACAATTAAATGGATTGAAGCGTTCCTGAAAAATAGAAAACAAAGAGTTGTGCTAGACAAAAACGTATCTTCTTGGGCAGAAGTTATCAGTGGTGTGCCGCAGGGGTCAGTAATTGGAACACTTTTGTTTGTGCTATTTATAAGCGATTTTCTTGAAACCTTTAAAAACGTATCTACGCTGTACGCTGATGACGCTAAAATAATTAATGAAATGGTTTCCTTCGAATCATGAGTGTCTTTGCAAGCAGACCTTGATAGAGCTTTTAAGTGGACTCAAGAGTGACTTGTAAAGTTCAATATTTCTAAATGCATGGTCATGCACTATGGGATTAATAACAGAAAAACACCACTTTATTACAATAAACAAAAATTAAACGTAACAGAATCTGAAAGAAATTTAAGAGTAATTTTTTCAAACAACCTAAAATGGAAAATTCAAGTGATACCATGCGTAGGCAAAGCTGGTCAAATATTGGGTATGATTAGAAAATACTTTGTTCGTTTAGATAATAGACTGCTGAGATCACATTATATATCTTTTATTAGGCTACAATTAGAATTTGCAGTACCCGTTTGGTCACCAAATCAAAAGGGCGAAATTGACTGTATGGAAAGAGTTCAAAATCGTTCAACTTTACTTATACAATCACTCAAGAAAGTCAACTATGAGAATCTTCTAAAAGCTCTTGACTTAACTTCGTTAACAAACAGAAGAAAGAGAGGAAACATGACTTTTTAAGATTTTAACGATTTCAACAAGTTAGAAACAAAAAGATTGTTTAATTTTCAACAAAATCAAACAAGAGGTCACCGGTTTAAATATGTAAAAGAAATAACTAAGCAAGCTCATCGAGAAAACTTTTTCTTTAACAGATCAGCCAATTTATGTAATAGCTTGCCGAACGATTTAGTTAATTCAGAAACAGTTACCAGTTTTAAAGCCGGCCTTAATTGCTAGACGAGCATCAGTCAGGCAAATTAGCTGTTATAGTGTGCTAATAACACACTGACTGGTTCATACCAGTTACAGCATTTAATAATAATAATAATAATAATAATAACAATAATAATAATAATATATATATATATATATATATATATCACATATATATAATACATATACACATATATATATATATATATATATATATATATATATATATATATATATATATATATATATATATATATATATATATATATATATATATATATATATATATATATATATATATATATATTTATATATATATATATATATATATATAAATATATATATATATATATATATATATATATATATATATATATATATATATATATATATATATATATATATATATATATATATATATATATATATATATATATATATATATATATATATATATATATATATATATATATATATATGTATATAAACATATATCACAAACTTCGAATATTTAATCCATTGCATGGCCCATTATTGGTACCATTACTGGTTAAACATTGGCAAACTCCATGAATGGCAACCGCTTTTCAGTCCGCATTAAATTTTTGCTTCGCTATTGCTTATTCAAATTTACTCTAGTTCATTTTGTTTGTTTTCCTTTTTTTTTTAATAATGGTTACTACATAAACAAATCAAGAATTCAGCTAACAAGAGTGACTTAAAATAGCCTGCAGATATAGTCGAAGTAAGTTGATGTATTTACATTCCTGGAAAGGGATTACAAATAGTAAAAATATATTTCAGATTATTTCAAAAAAAAACTCCGCTGTTTAAGCAATACGATATAATATAACAAATAATTTGCATTTCAAAAAAATTTAATTAGAGTACATATATCACATAAATTACTTATTGATCATATATAACACAATAAGTTAAAAATTAGAAAAAAGGTTAAAGGTCGAGCATCATTTTTTTTGATGCTGCGAACATTTATTAATTGTTTAACTCCAAATACTATTTGCCCATAAAAAAAGCGTTTTCGAAATTTAAAATACATATGAATAGTTCATCACTTAAATTGGAGTACATAAGATATTATAAAAGTTCGTCCCAAAATGTGAAAGCAGATTATAGTATTTACACTTACATTTAACAAATTAGGTCCGTTCACAATATATTTTATCAATTACTTAATTGTGATATAAAGGGAAGAATGAATAAAAGTTATTCAGTTTTTTTTAGTTTTCTTAAAATATGAAGAAAAAGTTTATAATCACCTCGACAATATTTGTTTTTAATTCATCGATGATTTATTCAATAACAAAAGTATTAAAACAATAAATGTAAAAGCTTTACTTCATATAAAAAAAAAACAAGAATGCAAATGTTGTATTTTAATTTTTTTAATTTGATTTGAATTGAATTTGAATTGGTAAATTAAGACTTGATTTTTTTAAATTTTGAAATGAATAAAAATGTTTTATTACAAAGAATTTGAGTAGTTTTACATTTAAACTAATTTTAGAATGATATCTAACCCAATTTAATAAGGTTTTTAATAATTTTGTAGTCTCTAATTTTTTTTTAAATTATATCTATCGTTGATGAGAACTTTATTAAAAACTAAAAATTAGTAGTAATGAAATGCAGCAAAAAGTTTAAAACATTTTCAAATTGTTTAATTAAAATTTTAAATATCATAGTAAGAATTATTCTAAACTTTTTTGTTTGGATTACTATAAACATATTTTGAGTCTTTATAATTACTGATAATAATGTTTATTTTTAATGTGTGAGTCATGCGGTTTTATAGTTTTCTATTAATAAATAATAGAATGTAATCTTTGCATGTTTTATATCATTTGTTTTTTAACAGAAAGAATTTATTTTAAGCATTCTTTTGTAATTTATAAATTGTTTTTAAAAAATCCAATTTGGAGGCATAATACAGCAGATATATTTGAAGAAACTAAAACTTATTGTTCATTAATACTAATTTATTAAATGGTTTAAATCAATATTTTATTTTTGTCTTTGTTCTATATGTTAAAGAAATTCCCATTAAACAGAACTTACATTGAGTATATAGTTGTGTGGATACTTTAGAAGCTGTTATTTGAAATGCCAGGGTTTAAAAATGGTTTTTGCATCTGCTGTAATGACTTTGGTATAACTGTTATTGCGTACTGTGCACCAGCAATAATAGTTGGTAAAAATGCAGAACAAGTTGGGGATAACTGCTTAATTTACGGTTGCCTTGGCACATCATGTATTGGGGTGTTTATTCGTGCAATGATACGAGAAAAAATTAGAAAGAAGTTCGGAATTCCGGTAAAGTTTAATAAATTAGTTTATAATTCGATAAATCTTTATGATCGGGTTGTAGTTTGATATCACTTTGTTTATACACGTTTGTCATGCAATACTAAACTCGTATTTTCATTGCCAAGATTTCAAATTTTAGACTGATCATTTAGCTAAAATACATTTTAAGTTTGAACACAAAAAGTTTCAAACAATGTTCTGACCCAATAAGAAAAATGACGTCGGAGCAACGTTGCTCTAACGTCTTTTATATCGTTGGAAAGACGTTGGCATGATGTTATAAATGAAACACCGAAAAAACGACATTTTACTAACGTTATTACAACGATGTAAAATGACGTGGTGAAAACGTTACATTTTAGCTAAATGATGTCGGAAAGACGTTACAGCAACGTTAAACTTGAAGAAAAAAGACGATATAAGGACGTAAGGCTATTGTTATATTTTAGCTAAAATGACGTTAAGCCTGCGTCTTTTCTATCGTTTTTTACACGTTGGAATAATGGCATATATGAAAACATAGGTCAACGTTATATTAACAATGTTGCGAAACGTTGTAAGAAAAACGCCCTCCAACGTTTTTTTATCATTTTTGATGTTATTTCTACACTACAAAAAACAATAAAGGACAATTTTACGCTGTATAACTTTGCGCTGTCATTCTATATTTCTTCTTATTTATTTAGGTTATACACGTTTATTATATTATTCCGGGCAAATAATTGAATACGGAAATTAAAAGACTAAAAATAAATAAACATTGCATCACTTCTATTCCAAAATTTTAAAATTATATACAATAACTTAGAATGAAACTAGTTTGATTTTTACTTTCTTTGCAAATTTCAATCATATCTCAAATAATTCGCGTATTTCTTTGTTTGACACTAAAAGACAAATATATATGAAGAAACATAAAGTTACAAACAAATCCAATTAAAAGCATTTTTAAGAACTAAATAAAAAACAATCGGAATAAACAAATACAAATACCACAAATACCAGAAATTGCGCTAACTTTCTATTTGATGCTAACCTGAGTTTTTCTGCTTTCGAAAGATTATCGACTGTAAATCGTTTAGCAATATTATTTGAAATAGAATAAACAATACCTCAATAAAATGCAAAACTAATGAAATTGCCTCCTAAAAAGTTATAATTGAATAAATAAACAAAATTAATTTAAAACACACAATCATGAAATAATGGGAAAAAATATGTCTAGTTTTACCATCAAAAGATATAAAATATCTATGAATTCAGATTTATGGAAAGTTATTTTTTTACATGTGTTATTTTGGCAATATATTTTTTTATAACATGAATTGCATGGTAAATAAAGAAACTGAAATGGTGCATTTTCACTAAGCAAAGAATCAAAAATTGTTTTTATAAATAGCTCTCTTTAAGACTAATGATTACTTTGTTAGGTGTTTTTTCTTCCAATCTGAACTACTTATATTTCACTATAACCCTTGACCATTTGAGCAAGTGGCATCTTCTTACCAAAAGCCAATAATTTTTCAAATAAAAAGGCAGACATATCAAGAAGTAATCATTCAGAAAACTATAAAAAATGAATAAGGTTATGTAAATTGTATGTTATGAATGTTGGACCATAATAATCGACATCCTTAATAATCCAGTCATTCCAACCAATTTAATAGCATCAATGCATAACCAATGCATTGATTCTGCTAATTTAATTTGTATCTTCAGTAAATACAGACCAGTTTATAAAAGAAATTAACTGTATAGCCTTTTATTTTTTAAAACTCCACCTGTGATCTAGACTTTCTGTTTTTAACAAAATCAGATGGTTTTTTACCATCTGATTTTGAACAAACAGAACATCTGACTACATATATAGATTTAAAATATATTACATATATAAAAATATATTTACTTCATATATAAAAAATATAGTATTTGTTTACAAATTTAATCTGTCATTTGTAAAAAGGACAAAAGCGGCTTCACCTTTTGAATTGAAGTAAGACAACTAGTTTATATAAAACATCATTGGTTAATACACATGTGATCATTATGGAGCATACTTTTATTATCAATAGCTAGATGTGAAAACCAAGATAAATGTAATTACAATAATTTTTCAGTATTCACATGATTAGGTGTTTTAGTAACATTTATTTCCTATGCCCATGTTGCTGCATTCAAACAAGCAAATTATATAATAAAAAATGTGCAACTAAATGTTTAACTGGCCATTGATCAAGGTCAAAAATTAAAAATCAGGACAAATATCAAAGGGTTTACTAAATGAGCACTTTTTATAGAGAGTTTAGTAAAATATAACATAGAATCACTTTCAAAAATATAAAAACTTTTGGAATAGGCTTTAAGAAAAAATCACTGACTAAACTTCAATAATTATCATTTTCGAATAAACTGTTTATCAAATAAATAGCCTTTCACAATATAATTGATCTTGATATCATCATCATACATTTATATTTGTTTATCTGTATGCACAAATATATATACTTGTATATTAATATATATATATATATATATATATATATATATATATATATATATATATATATATATATATATATATATATATATATATATATATATATATATATATATATATATATATATATGTATATATATATATATGTATAAAGATATATATATATATATATATATATATATATATATATATATATATATATATATATATATATATATATATATATATATATATATATATATATATATATATATATATATATATGTATACATACATATATATATATATATATATATATATATATATATATATATATATATATATATATATATATATATATATATATATATATATATATATGTATACATACATATATATATATATATATATATATATATATATATATATATATATATATATATATATATATATATATATATATATATATATATATATATATATATATATATATATATATATATATATATATATATATATATATATATATATATATATATATATATAGTTACTTATTACAATTTATTCATATATTGTTAATATTATTTTTAATACTTTTGACATAAATACTTTATAGTATTATAAATACAAAAGTTTTATAAAAGTTTTGACAATTTTCATAATTCAAATTAGAATTTTTTAACTTTTAAGAAATGAACTTTTATTATAAAAATACTTCAAAATGTTCTATTGATATCATTTTTATAGCCATTTGTATTATTTTTATAGCCATTTTTATAGCCATTTGTATTATACATGCAATATGTATACACATTTAAAGTAATATTAAAATAATAATCAACAAAATCTTTGCATTTATTCATGATCCCTTCAATGTTCTGAATATACCTAGAACAAATAAAAATATAAATGAAGAAATGCAAAAGTTACCTCTGAATTAAGTCCTTAACATATTTTGGTAACTTTCCTCCAACACGTGAGAGTTGGCCTAAAAAAGAAAAAAATATAAAAAAGGCACATTGAAGTGTTTTACACATAACATCTTATTTAAATATTTTTTACTGCATTCACCAAGGTCAAGCCTTAAAGACCCAAGCTTAGTTAATAAACAGTTAGAACTGAATAAGTATTTTGCCATGATTCAATCAGAGCAATCATGGCAAACTCATAAATATAAAACATTTTTATTCACTAAATTTTGTAACGGAAATAAAATTTTAAAACATTAGAATTATTCATATTGTCCAGGTTTTGTTCTCTAAATCATGTTAAACATATTGAAATCAAACTCACAACCTGTTGAGCAAAACCTTTGTTACCAATTCTTAGTGTAAACTCGTTCAAATATTCTATTGTTAAGTTTAAGATTAAATAATGTTATTATGTATATATAAGTCGACTTGTTCTGATTTTAAACACCTTGATAACGCAGTACTTTAACTCTGCACATAAAAATTGAAGAAAAATAACAACATTCAAAAAATATATATTTTAACTTGGCATGAGTTTTATTAAAATATAAGAATAATTAGGTTTTTGGTTAGAAATATAAGAGAATAAGTAAATGTTAGTACTATGACGATATATATATATATATATATATATATATATATATATATATATATATATATATATATATATATATATATATATATATATATATATATGCATATATATTTTTTGGTATAACATATCAGTTTTAAAAACTATATCATACCACATATCATATACAAAAACTACACACAAATTTATTTGGCATGTACTTTAAAGAAATACTTTAGAGTTATTGAGTTAAGAGATGGTTATAGCCATAGTTGAAATAAAAAGGAGCCTTCTCAACTGCAGCACCCTTTATGGCCTTTATGGCCAAAATCAGCTCTTTCTTTTAACTCTAGAAAATAGGGACACATGAGATTGAGATTCGTTTTGAAAACTAAATACTGGCTTAGTGTATATCATCTAACACTTTGTGTGTATTGATTTAAATAAATATTTTGTTTATTATGACTAAGATCTAGTGTAAAATTTAGATGTTCTGTTGCTGTTTCTGTAGGATTTGTTTTTCGCTTGCTTCATTGTGAGAAGTTATGAGTTCTATCCTTACCATGTTCCTGGTAGTAACCCGGAGGTGAACAATAAAAAAAATATATAATAAAACTTAATACAAATACATAAAAAGTTGTTTACCCTTTTTCGTGACTTGAGACTCAAATTTATGAGAGTCAATGTTAGTTATAATATTGTAGGAATAGCATGATATGATTATACCAATATACAAATTCGTAAAAGAAATACATTACGCAAGTTATAAGAAGCTTGTTAGGTAATTTCTAGTCTAGTTCCACAACAAACTAAAAAACTTTCCATTCAAACAAATAAAATATTTATTATGATTAAGACAATGTCTTAATATAACTTAATTGTCATAAATTTATACTTAATATATTATGTATTTTAAGTAAAAACCTTGTTTTAATACAACTGTCTTAGACAACTGAATTGAATGTCTTAAAAAAAGGCTCTTTATTTTTATTGGCATTTAATTAAACTTCTAAATAGTTTAATAACGGGTATTTAAAAAATCATTGCATCATCTATTCGTAAATAAAATAATATGTGCAAATATTATATATGTTAGAAATTTTTACTATATAAGTAATGTTAAATATACAAAGTATACAAAAACATTAAAAAAATATCAACAGTTTTTGAAAATCAAATAAAGTTTTAGTAATTTTTATTTATCATTAATATGATAAAAGTTTAATATCTAATTTGAATGTAGAATATAAATAAATAATGTATTAATTATTAGTGTCACAGAATATAATGCCTAAAAACCATTAAATCAAAATTAGATTTAAAATAACATTTTTTTCGATAACGGTTTTTCAACCATTTTTAAAATGCGCAAGTTTGTAAAATCAAGTTGTGTTACGTTACGCTGACGTTGCTTTGATGTCAATAGTAAAAACGTAAAAAAAGCAACGTTGTTCCAAAGTCGTTCCAACGTTAATCAGGCTAACGTTGGTTTTACGTTAAACAACCAACGTTGTTCCAACGTCGTTTTAAAGTTAACATTCAAGACTTTAGATGATAACGTTTTCCCGACGTTGTTCCAACGTTTGATAGCAAACGTTAGAACAACACCGTTATGCCGACGTTGGAACATCGTTGGAATTTAGTTAACTTGCGTCGCGACCAAAATACAACCAAATTACAACTACGGCTTGACGTCTTTTTCTTACTGGGGATGAGTTTGTTATATCCATGTCAACATTGCATTAAAGAGTATCCTCGTAATTTATTATTTTTTAAAAAACGTTGACTTTCAATTCCTTTTTTTGCTATCTATATTAATGGATATTATTAATAAGTTTAAAAATTTTAATTTGAAAAAACTTAAAAAACGTCGGTAGTGAAAACATATATTATCCCAAAAAATTTATAAAAAAATGTTTTTAGCTAAAAAAAAAGTAGTTATTTTTAAATAAAATATATAATATGGATAAAATAAGAAATATAAGGAGAATGATTAGACAGAACAATGAATAAAAAGAATAGAACACAAATCCAAATCCTTTTCGCTGCATCAATTAGATGCTATAAGTTGATTGTCATTGTAATTCAAAAATAAATGTCAACTTGACACGGTAACAGCTAAAAATAAAATAAAAATTGCATGTTCTTGAACTGTTTGCCGTCTTCAAAATACTATAGATACCGAGCATTAAGATTTTAAAATGCTTTTAGCTAGCCAGTGGATTCCTCTTTCAGTCCTTCACATTAGCAGCAGGCAAACTTACCTCTATGCCCCCAAGAATAACAGTTCAATAAAATTTTTAACAAACTTTATTTAAACTTAAAATATATAAGTATTATATATAAGTAATATAATTTCTTATAAAATAAATTTACTGAACGACCTAACATAAAGTTGATTAAATTAATATTTGCGACATTTTCAGTTCATTTAACCCTTTCATCGTGATGAATTTTTCTAAGTTGTAAATGGTCTGTTTTAATTGGTCCACTCCACGTACAATGGCTAAAGTTAATACTCTATTGAGGCTAGTGTACTTAAAATTAGTATAGCTTGCTGAATAATCTGAATCAAAAATGTTTATTACAACGTTTAAAGACACTTGATCACTATCAGATTTCACACTAATGAAGAGACAGAATGGGTTCAAGTCTCTTTGGTTGATTCTACTAGTTTCCATGGTTCAGAAACATATGAGAAAAAATATTTAGAATGCTTAATTCAATACTAATATTCGTAATAGCTATCTTATAAGTGAGCTGAAATTCAAAGGCTCTGATTGTATAAATATTTCTTAAGACGGATTAAATGGTCGTTGGTGCGTTCGTATTAATACGTTGTTTAAGGTCCTTCCTGATCTCGGCCGTCATACTGTTTAGCTATCATTGGAAAATATATTTTCCTTTTAAAAGGTGCCTAATTTGTAACAAATTAGTTTGTATTGATTTACCATATTTTGAGAAAATAGTTTTTCATTAAAATAATTTACTTAAAAATTTACCTAATAACGTTTAAAAGGAAACTTACTTGATGCAAGATTTAGTGTTTTACTTCTTACTTGTGTAGCCTATTTCTTGACTACTGAAAATATAACTGCCATGGAAATCTTTGAACCTCCGGAAAGTATGAGATACTCTAGATTTGAATTTTATTTTTCTGCCAAATACATTCCCTAACTTTTATTACATTGCGAGATTCGATTACATTGCGAAAAAAATAATAAATCAGGTTTAACAAAGTTTTTTTCTTTAATAGAAGTTTTCATTTATAATCTCAAATAGGTTTTAATTTTCATGGCTTCTTATATTTTTCAAATCCTAATTAATGAACACTCACACAATGATCTATCTACAAAAACTATTTTTCTATGTTTTTGTAAAGCAAGTTTTTTTTGTGGGCTTATTCACTGATTTACGTATACTCAATTTTTTATAAAAGGTTTTTAAAAATACAAGCTTTAAAGTACCTGATAAACTTAAAAATGCTCTTATAAATATAGAAAGCCTTAAAAACTAAAACGCAATGTTTTAAAACAACTTCCAAATCTGCTAGATAGACGAGAACTAATTTCTACATTAAAGCTATGATCAACAAGCTGTATTACTAATTTTACCAATTGTGGCTGTGGCTCATAATCTAGTAGGGTACATTTTCTGTCTATAATTAGGCAAAAAAAACAAATATATATTAATTAAAGTATAACTAAGTATATATATATATATATATATATATATATATTGAAATTTTGTTACTATAAAAAATTTCATGATTAATAATATTAATACTGTTTAATTATACAGGGCAGTTTGTGTAAAGATTTATGTTTACACTGGTATTGCTGTTATTGTTCTTTGATTCAGGAAGCTCATGTAAGTTATGTTTTTTGTATATATATATATATATATATATATATATATATATATATATATATATATATATATATATATATATATATATATATATATATATATATATATATATATATATATATATATATAGTGATGCTGTTTTGTGTGTTCCTATCAAAATTGTTATCGATAAAGTGAGTAATAAGTATAATATAGTAAAAAACAAAACTATGTAATTTTCGCAATATATTATGCTTTATGCTTTAACAATCATCAGGTAAAATACAAATACAATTTTTTTCGAAAAAAAATAAATTATATATGCAGTTGGAACTAGTTTAGTTAAACTATACGTAAAAAACAATACATAGAAAAACTACTGTTAGAAGCGCGTGTACCTAGTCTTGTCTTAATGAAATTTGTTTTCGTGATGACATTTGGAAGACAACTCAATTTTTTTGTTAAGTAGCTCTTTTTATAATATTAAATTATTAGTTTTTCATATAAACAAAGTAAACATTTTTTTTTAGTAATGTTGTAAGCAGATGCTCTTTTTAGAAAAGACTAAGTTAAATCAGGTGATTTTTTGAGTTTTTTCTTAGTTTCCTGTATATATTTTGAGTAAGTGGTTGCAAAAAAGTTTTCTACTTGTAAATAATTGCTTGTGGTTAGCATGCTTTGTTGGGTGTGTTTGGGGAGTACGTTATGCATTTGTAAATTATAATTGTTGCTCTACAATATTAATTCAGCTTATTTTTATATTCAACTTAGCAGTTTATTTTTTGTTTGCAACTAAAAGGGATATTTTCAGTTATTTTTTTGAAATAATGTTTTTGTTTTGAATTGTTATGATTTTTGAAATGTTGTTTGATTAGCTGTAAATAACTTTTGTGGTGTTTCAATTGAATAATTTATATACTAGCTGGTTGGACCCGTCTATAATTATTCGAATAAACTTATTTTTTGATGTAACATATCAAAGCTTAACTTACTAACTAGAGAAAAAACTAAAAACAAAATCTATTTTACTTTTTGTTATCATCCTTATTTATTACATTAAAAAAAACTTAATATAAAGTTAGATAGTTTATAATTTACTTGCCTATTAATCACCGTTAGCGACAAAAACCGTTATATATATTTTTAGCATTCTACTTAACAACTAACACAATTTGTCGAAGCCATTTTTTTTACTTAATAAAAAGTTTTTTCCACATCTTATGCATTATTTGGCAAGGGCTTTTGACATTAATCAAATAACAATTTAATGGTTTCTAATCATAATTAATCTTATAACAATCTAATCATTGGGAATGCTAAATCATTTTTCAATATTTGATCATTCTCGAACTCAGTCAAATAATACAATGTTCTGAAAAAAAGTATTTTGATTTCATCTTTAAGTTGAATTCTTCTAAAAAATAAATGAACTCCCATTAATCTAACTTTCCCAAAAAAGAGCATGACTTTTTAAGTATTAATGTAAAACAATTTTTGTTTTTATCTCTTTGCTTTTACAATGTCACCTTTGGCATTCCGACCAAAACAGCCCTACATCTTAACATTATTACATACACCATGTTTTACAGTATATAATACGCACTATTATTATAACAACTTTAACACCTTTTGATCAGACAATTTCCTCTTTTAACCAAAGACTTAAAACTTCGTCACGTCGGTCTACGTTTACAGTCGTCAGTAATCTCTTTTTTATCTAGTCTGACTCACTTTAGCATTTTTATTATTTTTATGATTTTTATCAAAGCATTTCCTTGAAAACACTCTTTTTTTAAAGTTATTTTACAGTACAAAAATAAACTAAAAACTGTTAAATAAAAAATAGCATTTAAAAAAAAGTTATGTTATTACAGTCAATACAGAATCCACACTCCCTATATATATAAAAAAAAAGGGGGCCAGGGAGGGGTGGTTTATTGCCTAAATTTAAGCACACACCTTATGCTAAAAAAGTTAAATGACACTAAAAAAGTTAATATCATTCATATAATTATGAACGGTAATGTGGCTTAGTGAAATAAAAGATATTTTTATTAACACATTCAATAGCTATTTATTAACTACTTCTATATCATCAATTAAGATTAATAAAGGAACTGAATGCAGTTCAACATAGATTTTTAAGTTCTATTACGAACTTATTATATATACTTATTAAATACCTCCTAATTCAGATATTGTTGTTAGTTTTTATGAAAAATATTAATATAAAGTATTCACAAAATCTTAACTCACGATAAAATATTATTTAAACATGAAGAATCATAAACACTGTCGAAGCAGCAAATCATTTTAATAATTTGCAGGTTCTGCTGACTAAAAATTTAATGGTGTGTAGAAACAAAATGTATTTGTATTCCTTATATTAAAAAGAAAGAAAAAAATTGATATTTTTTTTTATCTATTTATTTACAACTCTAACTCCACCAATTACACTTTTGGCAAAAATATTATCTTCCTCTTCAATGAAATGAGAGGAAATCTATACCTTGTTCTGGGCTCATACCCTGTGAGCACTATAAGATGTGGGCTATTGTTAAAATAACAATAGTATACAAACGCTCGATAAGATAACCTAAAAATGAAAAAAGTAACATTTTAAATACCTAAATGACATTTAATTTCATACTTAACAATAAAACCTACAAATGTTTAACATTAACAGATAAGGGTAGACAGCAGCCATTGTTGCTGCGATTGGTACAACTTAGTTGGTTTTCATAAGTATAAAAAAAAATACAGGTAATACAATTGAAAAATAAATCCAATTTTAAGCAATGAAACCATTAGTAATATATCTTTTGAAATAAAATTTCACAATAATATAAGAAAAAATTAAATTTTTCCAAAATCAGTTTAAAAGATGATGATAAATTAGAATTTAAAGCGTAAAATATGTAATAAGCTATGGCACTAAAAATAAATTTACTAACAAACTATTATTATTCAATTGAAACATTTTGTAGAAAAAACCTTTTAGATTAGAAACTTAAAAAAAAAATGCAAAAGTAAATTCTATTAAGAAGTAAATAAAAATTTTCTTTAAAAGTCAATTTAACATTTTAAAATCTAACCTGATTATCATTACCATAATACTGTACTAAATTATTAGATTCATATAAAACACGAAAAAACATGTAACATAAAACTATTTAAACCAAATAAAAAACAAAAATTAAAAAACTATTAATTTATATTTATTTTAAGGTCATCTTTCGCTTCTATATAATTAACGTGTCAATATTCAACACTCGCAATCACAAAACAGAATATGGTTCAATAAGTTAAAAAACAATAAAAGATTAAACTTTAGTAACTTTAATAACATAATAAAAAATTAAAAAACACATATTATTTATAAATGAAAATATTTAATAACTTCATAATTTATGATAATAATATTAGAAGATTCCAAAATATTTCAAGAAATCCAAAAAATATACCGCGTGCATATCTACAAAACCTCGTGCATAATCAGCATACAATGTTTGAGTTGGCTTTTCTAATATTATACAAAGTAAAATACTATTATAATGGCTATTATAATGGCTATTATACAAAGTAAAATACAATTATAAATATCTAAACTCTGTCATTGTTGCACACTCGGTTTAGAATGTTTCACGAAAGCATGGTAAAATAGCTATAAACTTTAAGTTTATATTTTACTTTATTATTAGGAAATTTTAACTTTTTAATTTAAAAAAAAATAAATTTTTAAAAATAATTTATTTTAAATAAAAAATTAAAATTTTTAATTATGTTCGTAATAAAAAGATATTATTTAAACCACCTGAAAGTGTTTCAAAAATGAGGCAAGTTCAAATAATTAGCTTTCTTTTTTTAAAAAAAATTTTTGTTTTTAAAATACAAAACAAAATTTCAATTTCTTTTCTCAAAAGTGTTATATTTTGTGTTTTAGTAAAATCGAAACAAAAATTAAAATAAAGATGCACCAACGATAGAAATTGAAATACGGCGCTCTGCCTCAAAACGTCTGCGCGCTAACCACTCGGCTACACAGACATATTATGATTAAACTTCAAAGTTATTTAAAAAAACAAAAAACTTAATAAAACGAAAATAAATTTTATATATCAAATATAAGGAGATGTTGTTGCAATGCAAGTAAAACTGTTAACCTTGATATTACATAATAAAATTATTAAGTTAAATAATAATATAATAGTTTAATACATAAAAAAATACATAAACTAATTAAAAATACGATTGATTTCATTTTCGTTCACGATCTGTTATTAAAAAAGTGCTACGATACTTTCTCGCCATTACATTGCTTGCCATAGCAGCCAAGGGTTCCGTGTCAAACACGCTCTACTATTAATTAGGGAAGTCCCGGATATGCTATACGGGTGGATATCCGGGCCGGATATCAATATTATTTGATAGGAAAATTATATTATCTGCTCAGATAATATGATTTTTTAGTTTTTGATAAACCGGATATTTCAAGTTAAAGTTATTTAGAAACTTAAAGACTTAATAAACCAAGAAATCTTATATTTTTAAATAATCTAATTTTAATGGTTTCTAATCAAAATTGTTATTATTATAAATAAAAATTTATTATTCAAATACTAACAAAATTCAACACAACAATCACATCAATTTATCACTCATTTAGAAAGTTATTTCCATTATATTAAATAACTAGTAACATTTCTGCATATTAAGGTTAAGGTATTAATAGCTTTTTCTCGTAAATATTTCCATATTCGAAAAACATTTGCTCCGAAAAAAAGAGAATGCTGGAGGTGCTTACAATTTAAGAGCTAACTCTTTTAGAAGTGGAAACTTCTTTTTGTGTATCCAAAAATTAAAAACGTCTTTTTTTCTTTTATAATCTAGTGACTTAGGAAAAAAATCAACAACTTGAGCTGCTTTTTCAAGGGAGACTTGATCAGGATTTATTTCACCATTTTGTTCTGTATATAAAACAATTTAAATACTAAAGATGATTTATTTATTTGTATACTTTCATTCAATAAAATGTTTATAATATTTAAATCGGCAAATCAACAACATAAACAATATAGCTAAAATTAGAAAAAAAAACTTAATAAAAAGTTTTTCTGTTTATCAAAAAAATATTTTAAGTTATTAAAAACTTTTTTGATATACAGAAAGAGATTTTCTTACCTAAAGTTCTTTCATTTTCTGCAAGTTTTAAAAAGCAGGATTTAAAGTCATTCTCTTCCAAATCAACTTTTTTTTTTTGGATTTTGGCGTTACATGATTGGAAATGGTGGTGGTGGAACTGGTAGCTCTATTAATAACAAATGATAAAAGTCCATTTATATTTCTTCGATTTTTACTACAGCATCTAAAAGCATTGATCTTGCTTTTTTTCTCTTATTAACAGGAAGAAATTTGAGCTAGTAGCGAGGATCAATAATGGTGGGTAAAACATATCTTTCATCATTTATTATTTTGAGATTATCATGAGAAAAGAATCTCTTATTTAAAGGTTCAATAAGTTGTTTTGTTATTTGAACTGCATTATCATTTTGATCAATTTTTGATAAAAAATTTTTAAAAGTACATATATTCAGAACAATTGTTGAAAAACTAAAAAGTTTATAACTCATAACATTAGTAATTTCAAAAATAGGCTTTAAAAAATATAATAAATTTTCAATCATTTTCTAACCATTTGATGCAAACGTTGGCAGTTCGTTATGATCAGCTAAATACATTTGAACTGCTCTTTTAAGTTTTTGAAGTCTCTCTAACATTAAGTACGCACTATTCAAGCGAGTAGGCACACCTTAAACCAAAAATAGAGGTGTTTTTTTATCTTGTTGTTGTTGAAGTAACTTAAATTTTGTACATGCCTTTGATGAATAAATAAAGTAGTCTTCTATTCGACGTGCTTTAGCTATTAAATCTATCACTAATATTTAGAATAAAACTGCATCCTTATTCACGAGCTGTAATAAGTGAATTGTGCAACGGACTGATGTTCTTTATATAATAGGTTTACTACCTAGTGACATATTAGCAGCACCATCTTTGACTAAAATATGTCTTCTTGGTTCATGAGATGTCAAACAAGTCCAAATATCTGAAGTAAAACTTATGTACTGCGACTTAGAAATTTTATTAAAAACCATTTTTTTTGTTGATCATACAATTGAGGAAGTGTTGTCTCCAAAAAAAATGCCTACTTGAGAATAGGCATTTTGTTGTAAAAAAGCAATCAAACTAACAAATCTATTATCCTCGGTTATACTAAATGGTGAATTATTTAAAGCAATCGTAATAGCAAATTTTATATGAACTGGCTTGAACTTTTGATCATTAATATCCCATATCTTCTTTGATAAAACAATATGTAAAACAATATGTAACAGAAATCTGATTTTGCATTTCGCACTTCTTTGAAATCAAAGAGCTTGATTTGAAAAATCAAATGACATCGGCATACTTTAGTTAGGTTAACTTGTCTTTGCGGGTAATGGTAATGCGGCCTCTATATGGCAATTAGCTGGAGGAGGATTAACCAGAATATCAGTTTATATAAACTGAACTCTGAACCTAAAGTTTTTTTTTTTTTGTATGTATTTAGGTGCTCCCAGAAGTCCTTTCGGTCTTATCATAGAGCACCGCGGGAGCCTCCAATGTCGCTTGTTGGGCTAGAGCTGGCGTCGAACCTCGGACCTCTGGGTTCTGAGCCAGAACTCCAACCACTGCGCCACGGCTGCTCAAGTTAAAACCCCGAAATTGAACCCTGAGGTTGAAACCCTGAAATTGAACGCTGAACCCTGAGTAAGGATTTATATAAATTGAAAGTTTATATAAATTGAACTATATAAATTTACGACAAAGTAAGTTGAGGAAAAGATTAAGACAAGTGAGCTCTTTAATTGTCGGTTTGAGTATCACTTTCTAACAATGTGTGCAATTCCGTCCGTTTTCTCTATGCTATCTTTCTAACACGACTACTTCTGCCTTTCACTCTAGCACATATTCGTTCTTTCCAAATTCGCCTTACTCTCAATATGTAGAGCGGGTTATGACGTTCCTTTAGAAGCCGAAACAAGTCTTTGCGGACCTAGGTAATGTGGCCTCCACAAGGCAATTAGCTAACGGAGAATAAACCACAAAACCTATATAAATTGAACTCCATTCAAGTCTTTGACGCTAAACATTATGAGAATAAACCATAATACCTTCACATCAAGTGAACTCATCAAGTCTTTGTCGGTTCGACTGACAGTACTATTGCACCTTCTAATGTCGACTGACAGTACTATTGCACCTTCTAATATCGAGTGAAATTCCTGTCCGCTTTCTTTATGCTATCTTTCTAGCACAACTTTTTTCTGTCTTTCGCTCTTATATACCTTCGTTCTTCAAAACTCACTTTACTCTTGGTTCGTATAGCAGGTGATGACACTCCTTTGGGAGCTGAACTTGTCTTTGCGGGCCTTGCTAATGACGCCTCCACAAACCAATTAGCTGGCGGAGGATAAACCGCAATACCTTCATATCAAGTCAAAGCAAAGATTATAAAAATAAGTTTAAAGAAATAACAATATCAAAATGATAAAAATGACAATTTAAGAAAACGCTATAATGTCTGCAAATTTGATTGAATAGGAAAGTACTATTAATGCACACACATGATAAGACTTTCTTTGTTATAAATTATATTTCGAAAAAATATTCTTTTAATATTGCTTTCATGGCTTTTATATGTATACATGTATGAATAGACTTTCTTTGTTATAAGCTATATTTTTGAAAAAGTTATTTAAATTTGATTTAATAGCTTTGGACTGTAAATTATTCCTAAAGTTTATTATTTTTAAGTTTTTATACGCTGTTTAAATCGGTGAATTTCAAAAAAGGCGGAAGTCCAACTATGAAATTTTTTGAGAAGCTAAAAAAAACTGGATTTTTCCCCCATACTAAACTTTTGCTTATGCTTTAATAACTTTTTTTGAAAAGGATAATGTTTTTTACTTTCAATCAAAAAATATTGAACCATTAAAAAAAATTTATCCAGAAGGAAAATGCTGTTTTCTTTAATTTTCCAAAAGTTTACATTATTAGACTTTCGCCCTTTTAACATTCACCAATTCATTTTATAAAAACTCATGATTTTATAAAAATTATTAGAGTATTAAAAACTTTGTTTATAATTATTAAAATGTTTTAAATGTCAATATAATTTAACACCAATAAAATGTTTATTATACTTGCCATTGAAGATATTTTATACAAATAAAAGTTCAACATAGCATTTATATTCAATCCTAATTGCTACAACTGTTGTGAAATCCAAAATTGCCACAACTGTTGTGAAATCCAAAATTGTTTTCATTCCGCGAATTCGCGGAATGAAAACAATTTTGGCGCGCGTTTTTCTTTTTGTTTTAAGAGATTTTAAACACTCAGCAGAAACCAAGTGTAACCTTTCGCGAAAGTAACTGTTACTATTTATCATAAATACCAGTTAAAATATTATTGCCTTTACCGTTACGGAAATGTAGTATTACATAATGATAAACATCCGTGTGCAATTTAAAACCACTGATGAAACCACGCGACATTTATTTGAGTTAAAATCGTCAAAAAAAACGTGTTAAACTTGAGTAAAACTGCCCCTAATATATAAGTATTTTTGATTTACGCCTGGATTGTGACGAACCCGTGACTATACAGGTTTTAGTTCCGAAAAAGAAACTAGGTGTGCTGACTGGGATTTCATGAAAGTTGTTTTATACAATTATTTGTTTTTAACTTTGTCTTTATTTTATATCAATAAAGTTTCATGTATTATATCATTTTAGTTCTAATTATTCCTTAGCACTTTTTTTTTGATTCGATACTAAATATCATAAAATACCTCAAATTTTATATACCACTTTGTATTCTAAACACCTATAGTTTAATTTGCAATAAAAATTATAAGATTTATAATTAATATCAATAAACTTGTAAAGTAATTTTTTCAAATTTAATGTTTTTGTGAAATCAATGCTTTTTTACAATAATTTTTAGATTTTGAGATCAAATGATTGCAGCAATGAAGTCCATTCAAATATGCATATTGTACGAGAGTAAAAGTAAAGTCTCCAATTAGAATTATTCGTTTTACCTTTGCTACATGCGCTCTAATAAATTACATTTTAAACTTGTGTGTCTGTGTTTTTTTTCATTGCGAGGAAGAAAATTGATAAACTAACTTTCCTAGGATCAGAAGCGGCAGAAAACTTGTTTAGTTAGTTAAACTTATAAAAATTAAATTAACAAAACTTGCTATTTGAAATAGGAAGATAAATAATAGAATATAAGAAAAAATACCACATCTTGAAAATAATAATTTACCTTAGTAGAAAAAAATATTGATGCAATAATTGTATGATATTGGGTATCAAGGTTATTTTGCGCCAATAATGGTAAAACATCTCAGCATACAAAATTGATTAGTATTAGCGTGCCAATATTGCTGCTATATCGTTTTTCCAATATTAAAGCTTTAATGGCATACACAAAATGGCCAAAATTGATTTGTAAATTATGACGTAATATTGGTAATATTGACATTTTTAAATAGTTTAACGCATGCCTGATAAATAGTTTTGATAAAATGTATTGTCTTTGGAAGTTTTAGACCAGGTGAATAAAAATGACCAATTGCATTTTCTCCGAGTTTTAGGAATAATTACTCAAGTAAAAACGTAAATAAAAACATTGAGCAAAGTTCAAGGTTATAAAACGTAAAATGCTACCGGGGAGAATTAAATTTAGGACATAAATTTAGACTCGTAAAATAATTTTCAATTCGATGTTATAAATATTTTCCGCATCAAGTTTTGTTAATATCTATACTCTGAGTTAATTTTTATAAATCTTTCTTCCAAATCAATAATATTCTTAAGACATTAAAGTTTGTCAAAAATAAAGTGTTTTTGAGTTGGAGTTTCAAAAACATCACAGTTAACAAACTGAAGTTTTAAATGCAGCTTACTCATGGAGATAGACTGTTCTAATTCTGATGAACAATATTTTTTGCATCAGAATATTTGGCAAATGAGAGACAACCACGAGAAGTAAAACATTTCAAACATTATTTAAACTATACAATTTAAAAGTAAAATTGAAATTATCATTAATAAAGTAAGTCGTCTGTCAATCGTTATTTTGTTCTACAATCTTCTTCTTTTCTCTTTCAGTTACTTTTAACTCTAATTAGTGGTTGCTTGCAGCCTTGTTGGAAGCGAAGATATTTAAGAAAAAACAATCTTAGACCAAATAATTAGCCTGAAAAGATTAACACTCAGCCGCCGTATTCACAACTCTTCATTAAACTAACAGAAAATTGTTAAAAAAAAAGTGTCCGTTAAGAAAAAAACTTTTAACGGCCGGTTATAAAACGGAGGAAAGTTAATGGTATTCTAACCCTTCCGTTTAGACTCCGTTTATTAACTACTCCGATAACTATTTCAGTTAAAGTTTCTCCATTAGTGAGCCTGTTAACTAGTTTTCGTGCGGTTTTTTTCATGGCATTTAAGCGTTGCGATGCCAACAGACAATAAAGCTGTTTAATTGGGAAATTGCAGTCGTTGATTTTTTTATTAATAACTGCAACGTAAATTTTAAAAATTTAATTAAAATACATGAAAATAAATTATAAAAGTTTTTTTAATTACAGTATAAAAAAACTTTTATAATTTATGACATGGAAAATATTAAAACAACTTATTGTACAAAATTTCGCAATACAAAATTATCACGAAATCGAAAGTTGTTTTCAGCAACTATGCCTTCATTATTATTTTTATAATTTTCAATTGGATTGTCATCTATGTCAACATCATTTAACTCTATTGCTAAATTTTGCAATACACCACACGCAGCAATTATGGTGTAGGTTCTTTCTGGGGTCACTCGAACCTCTCCATGAAGCAAATGAAACCGTCTTTTCCACCATCCAAACACTTGTTCAGATAAAACTCTTGAACTTCTTAAAGATATATTATATCGACGCAGAGCTGCTATAGTTGGACTCAGATACGGCGTAAGCAACCAACGAAAACATGGATATCCGGAATAAGCAAGTAATAAACCTTTAAGAGTGCCATCTATCATTTTTTTACCAAGCTTTGATTCTCTTAAAATTCTTGCGTCATGTGTGCTTCCAGGCCATTTTGCAACAATATCAATGAATTTTCCGTTATAATCACACACCGTTTGGACATTGGTTGAATGATTTGACGATCTATTGACATAAATATATTCGTGCTCGCGTGGTTTTTTTATGCAAATGTGCGCACCTTCTATTAATCCAGTTATTCTTGAAAATTCTGCCACATTCTAAAAACTTATTCTACTCTCATTTAATCAGTTGGGTACTTAATGTATTCATTAACTCTTTTTGCAAGACTCAAAGTAACTCGGTAAATAAATCTAGAAATAGTTGGTTGACTTAAAGCTGCTGTAGAATCACCAATCACAATCTCGAAAGATCCTGTTGCATAAAATTAAAGTGCGCATAATACTTGATAGATTAACGGAACACAAAAACTTTGATTTGACTTTGGTTGTAAATCTGTTTTCAGCTAATTTTCCAATCAGAAAATAGAAGCTCGACGAAACCTAAACCTTTGATATAAGTCAACATCATCATAAATATTAAGTGGGTTGGTTCGGTCTCTAAATAACCGTTCACGTCTAAGACCTCGCCGGACTGCTATTTCTTGACATCTTACTTCTGCGAAAACTAAATGCATACAAACGAGTCAAGACATTGTCATTGAATATTTTCTATTCTTTTAACTTTCAATTTTATCTTTATTAGACCATATGCGTGTTATTGCGACAAACAATAACCTGCGACGCAAACTCGTTACAAAAAATAATTTCCTGGCAATGTTTCACAAATACCATCATAGTAATTAACACATGTTACCCTAGGCAATCTTTAAAATGTTTTACTATTCATTAAAAATAAGTCTAGACTAAAGCATAAGACACTTAATACTTTATTTTAATGACATTACAAATTTATTACATACAGTTTAAAAATATTTATTTTGATCATAAAATTATTAGTATCCTATATATAAGTTATTAGTATATTAAATACAGATTATAATTTAGAAGTTTTTTTAAAACAATGGCAGTATCAATTATGAAAGTTGAGAAAAAACGTCTCAGAAGAGAAATGGCTGGTAATTTCAAAGTTTGAAGAACATAAAGATGTTCTTTTGTCTAAAGATGGAAAGGTGGAGATAAATAAACGAAGAAATCGTAAATGGAATGAGGTAATCCTTTAAATTTTATATATTGAATATAAAAATTAGTTTAGGCAGCATTATAAATTTTGGAACTTATGTGTAATTTAGATCACCGATGCTATAAGCAGCTTAGGATTTGATAAAAGAACGTTTACCATAGTTACCAGTGTGAAAGGTTTGTGGGATAATCTTCTTAAAAATGCCAAAAAAGAGATTTCATCAACAAAAAAAACTCCGACGGGGGAAGGACCTGCAGTAATTTTAACAGAAATCAGCCAGAAAATATTGGATATATACGGAGAAAACTCTCTAATTTTTTTTGGTTTGGAAGGGGTGGAAACCGATAGCATCGATTTTGTTTGCTATATAAACTGTTAATCCAGTTGTGATTGATGGTGCAAGTTGTACAATATAACACACTGCAATTACATCAGAAAATGGAAACAAAGACATCTCAGGACAAACTAAACGATCTACTGTGCATGATGATGATTTATTAAAAAACGACTAAAATTTGTCTCGAAAAAAAAACAACTCCTACCAGCTCTCCACCTGCCAACTGTTAATATGGAGACTTACTTAACTGAGGAGAAATTTAAATTTAGGGAAGAAGTGCTAACGCTACAAGCTTAAAGAGAGTACATTATTTCTAAAAAGGAGTTAGTGGAGTTAGAAAAAAAAAACGTATCTATAAAAGAAAAAACACTTATATTAACAGAAGATTAATTAAAAAAAAAAGTTGTAGAAAGGTACTTAAAAACATTATAACCATCGAGTTAATTAATGTAACACCATTTTTGTAAAACATATTATTTGTAAATTAATATAAGCACATAAAATAACAATTTATTTATTTTTAGTTGTGAATTTACTTAAAATATCCCCAACTTATAGGTTCATTTATAAGCTTTTAAAATAAACTATTGGTAACAGTGAAAAAATACTAAGATTAAATGATATATAATTTTTTATCATTAATAATTATAACAGTTTTTAAATAAATAGATGAGTTTCAATACATAACAAAATCTTTTGAAAATTGTTGAAAAATATACATAAAAACTAATAAAAAAGACAATTGTGTTCTTCAAATGTAAAAATTTACTTATGAAAATTTGTAAAGCCGAGAAATATATATGTATGTATATATATACACACATATATATATATATATATATATATATATATATATATATATATATATATATATATATATATATATATATATATATATATATATATATATATATATATATATATATATATATATATATATATATATATATATACATATATATACATATATATATATATATATATATATACATATATATATATATATATATATATATATATATATATATATATATATATATATATATATATATATATGTGTATATATATATATATATATATATATATATATATATATATATATATATATATATATATATATATATATATATATATATATATATATATATGTATATATATATATATATAAATATATATATATGTATATATATATATATATATATATATATATATATATATATATATATATATATATATATATATATATATATATATATATATATATATATATATTGTGTGTGTGTGTGTGTGTGTGTGTCTGTAATACATAAACAGACAAGTAAGAAACAATTATCTTATGCTTAAAGTATGCTACATACTTTATGTATGTATATATAAATGTATTTATGTATGATAGTATGTAACATACATATGTACGTACATACATATATACGTACATGTAACATACATACGTACATATATAAATATGCGCTCGTAATAGTTTATACTTTTAAACAAAATTCATTTGATTTCATGATAAATGAATGTATTTATTATATAATACAGTAAATGTCTAATTAAAATACATTATAGTTTTTATATAATAAAGCTTTTTTAGCATAAAATATAATATATTTTTTATCATATAATAAAAGATCTTATATTTTTAAAAATTTTATAACTTAAAATATAATTTATTTTATAACATAAAATATAATATAATTTTATATGATAAAGCGTAATTAGCATAAAAGTAAACTTATTTATTTCTAGTACAACTAATAATAAACAGTTTATCTAATAGTTATTAATGAGGAAAACTAAATAAGCTTGCTTTGTTTGGATACCATTTTTATTTTTGTTAATATAAATAAGAAAATTTCTTCAATAGCAGTTTTAAAAGAAGGGCAAAGCAGGGTTAGATTTTGGCGTAAACAGCCTTCCGATAACTTAATTTTCTCCTACCGTTAACTAAACAGAGACATTAGAATACTAGTTTCTTTTATCGCTGGCGTTAAAAACTGCTGTTTTGCTTTTAACCAGCCGATAGCTTATCGCAGTGTTTAACGGAGGGGTGTGAACACGGCTGCAGGTGACATTTGGAGAAACTGAAATCAAAAACCTGTCAATAAGACTACTGTTAAATAAGAGAGAAATGACTCGTGGATTCCGCGAATACTTTGCAGAAAAAATGTATCCTGAAAAATTAGTTCATTTGGAACACGCTCTACATACTATCCCCATTTCCACAAGTGAATGCGAACAAGGATTTTCACAAATAAATTTGATCATTACACCAACAAGGCTTCATTAATGGCTATAACAGTTTTAACGTTTGTTTTTTATTAGATTAGAAAGACCACCACTAACAAACTTTGATCCTTCAAAGTACGTTGATTCGTGGTTACTTAGCGGAAGGCATTCAGTATAAGACGCTAATTCAAGGAAAGGAGACACAAGAGCAAGGAAGGGAGACGAGAGGATAAGTCAAACGAATATTTGAAAAAACTATTGGATTCGTTATAGAAGTTTATAGTTTTGTAAAGATTGTATTTTACAGGGGATTTTTTGTAAAGATAGTATTTTATATAGTTTATGATGTGACTCCTCACCTCACTCACCACCTTTACAAAAAAAATATCTTTTAATATTCCAAAAAAAATAATTTTGTTTCAAAAGACTATAAAAAATTGTGTTGATTTAAATATAGAAAATCATGGAAATTTTTTATATTTGTTATTGGAAAAAAAAATATTAAAAATTGTATAAATAAACTTTTAAAAAAAATGACTTTAAGTATTATATAATTACCAGAGTTATTCAGAACTTCATTATGTAAATTCTTATAACATTAAATCCATTAGACACAAATAAACATTTAAAAATAAAACTCATTCGACGTTTTCTGATTAGAATTTTATCCTCTCATTTAACCTCCTTAAAAATACATATAAGCCCTTCAAAAACCAAACGATTATTTATTGTAATTATTATTAAGGTTAACTCAAATCATTTACCCAAAATTCTAATAAAAAATCTGATTTCAATTAATATCAGGCTAAACCAAAATCCTCTAATGAAAATGTATTCAGTTCCTCTAAACAAATATGTAAAGATGACCTTAAAAAATGTGGTTTTGAAAATTTTGAACTAAAACTTGACCCTAAAAAAAAATTAAAAAAAAACGAAATAGAATTAGAAATGTAATTTGGTGCAAACCCCAATATTCCTAAAATGTTTCCACTAAGATAGGTAATGTGTTTTTAAAATTAAATGATATGCATTTCCCGCCCTCTAATAAATTACATAATATTTTTAAACGGAATACAATTAAAGTGAGCTACAAAGTTGCACAAAAAATATGGAAAGAATTATAATAGGTCACATAATGCTTTTTTAAACAAAAAAGAAATCCTAAATGAAAAAACTAGAGGAAATTGTAATAGTAAACAAAAAAAAAAATTCCAATAAGTGGAAGTTGTTTATCCAAAAATGTTATATATAAATGTGTTGTTTCCTCTAAAAATGTACCTTATAAACAATATACTGGCATAACAGAGGGTGTATTGGATAAAAGTTTTGCCTATCATAAGCAATCCTTTAAAAATAAAAAATATTCAAAAGATGCCATGCTGTCAAAATGTATATGAGAATAAAAAAGATAAAAATATTGGTGATTATTTAATGAATTGGTCCATCCTTTATATAGCACCTGCATATAACAATATTTCCCAAAAATGCATATTATGCCTACAAGAACAATTTAAAGTAATTACACACGCTAACCAAATTTTTATCAAAATATTTAACTGCTAACTGACGTTAGCAGTTAAATGGCTTCTTTCTTGCTTATATAAAAATATAAAAAAACAAACTTTTGTTTTCCAAGTACAAAATTTAGTTTTCACAAACTGTTATCTATATTTATTCCGCTTTGTAAAGGTGAACATTGGAAACTCTGTGTTTCTAACCGTTATCTAAATTAATTCCGCCATGTGAAGGTGAACATTGGAACCTTTGTGTTTCTAGAGCTTTACGCACTTTTCGATCAAATTTTTTTGTTCCAACTTTAACTGTTTTTACATTTTCCCACTTTATTTCTTGTAAAAAAAAAACATGTTACGGGTGACTACTGCATATTGATAATGTTCCCTCGTTTAAACTTTTTAGATGTTGTTGAGCTTGAGTCATAATTTGAAGTTTAGTTTCGTCTACGTATCTCGTATCTTTGAGCATTTGTATTTATTTAGATATGTTCTGGATTGACTAACACGTGGCAAGTTAGTCTTGTTTTTTGACGTTAGTAATTTCGTTACAGTTGGATTTTATTTGAAGACTACTCTAAAGCCAGCTTTCCAAAATATTTTCCCTAATTTCGGGAATAGTGATGGTATCCACGGTAATGATATAGTAGAGATGTTAAGAGAGTCTGATTAAACTTTGTTGCTTTTTAGGAACCGCTTATTTCCAAATATCTATGCAATCCGTTTAAGCATATTTTGTACACATTTTCGTTAAACATTTGAATAAAAAAATTATTCTTATCTTGAAACTATAAATTACAGCAAATAAAAAAATCCCTGTGAACGTCACCTTATTGCGTGACGTTCACAGGGATTATTTGTAAATATTGCGTTTAGAACCGTAAGGTCATGATTCAAGTGACGTTTATTTTAGATATAAGCAATTGCTTTTTATTATGGTTAAATCAAGGAAGTTTAGAGTGTTTTTTTCAGTTTTAATTACATATTGTATAGCAGATTGTTGTTTGCATAAGATTATTAGGAATTGTTCTGCTTCTTGAGAGTTGGAAATCAAACGTGATTATCGTCGACATATCTTAAGTAGGATTTAAGGTTTAGAGGAGGATTTACTGCCATTAAATTTTTGAAAGTGTGATGTTCATGATGTTATAAAAGTGAATATGCAAGTACGACCATGAATAAAAGACCTATACGACCAGATTTCTCAAGTTTATGGATTTTGTTGCTTTACAGGATATAATAACGGTGTATATAAAGCTCTATGAGTTGTCTTGTTTTTAGATATAGTAAGCTTGGTGAAATATTTATAGAAATATTCTTTATTTAAATGGTCTATAAGATATAAAATGGCTTCTTTTAGTAGTGTTGATGAATTTATTGCATTTATTGCAACAACTTTATTGCATTAATTGAAAATTGAACCTTGTTTTTTTCAACCTTCAATGATTTTGCTTTAACAATAAAATTGAAGGAATTTCAAAAAATATTCCACTAAACTTACAAAGTTTAACAAAGTAAAATACGAGTTTGAAGTTTACAGAAAGGAAGCCATTGCTAATACTGACATTAAACTTTACTTGAATCATAACCCTAAGATTCTAAACAGAATATTTAAAAGTTACTTTCACAGGGCTTACTATATATGCACAAGTTTATAGTTTATAAGATAAGATTAATTTACTTAATCATATGTTTAACAATGATTGATACAATATATGCCAACTTAAACGGTTGCAAACTTATTTTAAAATAAACGATCTCTAATAAGCAATAAAATTCGATCAGACTTCTTTTTTTTTTTTTTTTTTTTTTTTTTTTTCAGTTTACAAATATTAATCGTAATATAACAATATAACAATATATAAACTTGGTATCTGAAAGAAGATCCAAATGATCTTGTCGCCAGAACCATATAAAAGATATAATACGTGTATATATAATAAAATAAAATATAATTGATCAAATAACTAATAACAATGTAGAAGAAACAAAAACTGAAAATAATTTTACAAATTATCCAGAGTAAAAAAAAAGAATTTTACATTTCAAAAATATTTACATATATTGCCAGTAGAAAGAATATAGTTTTTTAATTTAGTTTTAAAAACGGAAAACGAAATCGACAAATCAAAATTTGGAACAACAACAACAACTTTCTTAACCTCGCTTTATCGTTACCGTCGATACCATCGCTATCCCCAAAACTAAGGAAAATAATTCAGAAAGCTGACTATAGAGTGGTCTTCAAATTAAACCCAAATTTAATAACGTCAAAAAACAAAACTAAATTGCCATATAACAGTCTACCCGGAACTTATTTGATTGAATACAAATGCTCAAAGAGATACGTAGACGAAACTAAACGTCAAAATAGGACTCGAGCTCAATAACATCTAAAAATTTTGCACGAGGGAAAGCAATATCTGTCTTCAATAGCCACCCATAATAAGTTTTTTCACAAGAAACAAAGTGGGAAATTGTAAAAAAAATGTTGAAACAAAAAAAATTTATTGAAAAGTGCGCAAAGCTCTTAGACATGGCGCAATTAGTTTAGATAACGGTTTGTGAAAACTAAACTTTGGATTTGGAAAACTAAATTTTGGCTTTTTTCATTTTTACGTAAGCAAGAAAGACGCCATTTAACAATATAAAATAATAAATTATTAATTGTATTAGGAGAACTTGTATTAGTTGATGTTTTCTAACTTATATAACATATACTCTTATACGCGATATAATCACTAAAGATATATATATATATATATATATATATATATATATATATATATATATATATATATATATATATATATATATATATATATATATATATATATATATATATATATATATATATATATATATATATATATATATGTATATATATATATATATATATATATATATATATATATATATATATATATATATATATATATATATATATATATATATATATATATATATATATATATATATGTATATATATATATATATATATATATATATATATATATATATATATATATATATATATATATATATATATATATATATATATATATATATATATATATATATATATAATTTGTAATGACATCGCAAATGGCAGATGTTTTTATCTAACGGTAAAAAAGGAAAGAAATAAAATAGAGAAAAAATAAAAATAAAAATACCATTTTAAAAATATAAAATTATAAAACGAAATGAAGTAAAAATAAAACAAAAGATATAAACAAATAAAGATAATAAGCAAGTCAAATTAAAGTGCCAAATAGAAAAAATAGTTTCATTAAAAGAAGTAATAGTTCGAAAATGCAGAGCAAAAAAAATTAAAAATACGAAATAAATTACGTTAGTTTACCAGAAACAATAATGCCCTTAAAAGAAAAGAACAAAAAAAAACTTTTAATTTTTGTTTAGTAAATACATTGCTAAAATAATGTGAATTTTTTTTGTTATATTTAAATCTCGTGTGTTTTTGTGTATGCATTTAACCCGTAAGTGCCGATTATATTGTGTTTATTGTATCGTGTTTATTGCCGGACGTCCTTAAAAGGACGTCCGGCAATAAACACAATAAACTTATGTATTTGAATTATTTCTCAAAGGATAAGCCCATAACTTTGCAAAATGGTAAAATAGTTTTACACAAATACCTGTTGCTTCTTAGTTAATGGCAACAGAATAATTTTAATGTTTTTTTAGAAGAAACTGCTCAAAATTAACGCAAAAAGAACATGTGAAGTGGCTAGAGGCTCATCAAAGAAACCCATTCTAAAAGGTAACTTGTTGTTGTTTTTATAATTTTTTTATAGAAATAAAACCCAAAACTACATTCTTTAATAATAAGATGATTTATATTTTTTGATTTTGTACTGAATATAACTGCATAAACATTACACGTTCTTTCAAGGACATGTCGACATTATCTGGATTCCATCTCAATGAATAAGCAATTTGCACAAAACATTTCAAAAATATGTTTTTAATTAACAACAACAACTTTGTTAATTTTCCTAGAGAAAATTTAGAAAAGTTGTAAAATTTAGAATTTTATTTATAAACAACAAGCAGAGATTGTCATAAATGACAAAGTTGACAAATTACCTGATATTCAAATAGTAAGAATATATTTAAAAAATTCAAAATACTTTTTTACATACTAGCTTTATGATTGAAAAATGATACAAAATTGTTTTGCATAGATAAACACTGATGGTACTGTAATTAACAGTGTAGACAGTGTCACTGGCAATATTATCTATACAAGTGATATCTTTAAAGACGAGATCATGTCATTTTATAGTAATAAAAAGAGAAATTGTTATTCTGTTGAATGTAGTGAAGCTGTTTGTACAGTTATAAGGTAAGATAACTAACCTTATATAAATTTGTTTTAGTCTTTAATGGTGAATATTATTTAATGACAAATATCTTTTAATTTTGATGAGCATGATATAGATATCACTAATGCATTCTGAAAAATTTACCCACTTTTTGATCAAATTAACAGCTCTGCAAAAAGGTTTGTGGATGAATATGAGTTTGTCAGTGTTGATGAGACGAAGGTCAGATATCTTGGTCCTCTTCCACTGAAATAAACCATTCAAGAAAGGTAAAATCTTTGTTTCGTTATATTTATTTACTTGTTTTTAGACTATTATTATCTCTATTTTAAGTAAAGCAATACCTATATAAAATAGCTTATTTATAGGTATGGCTGAAAGGTTTGGTATCTAGCAACTGCTGAGGGAGAACTTTTGGTCTGTCAGCCTTTTTTATACCTCAGTTTTTTTTATTTGACCTTATCTGTAAAGTAAATTTTACGTCAGGTAGTGTCCGGATGAACAAGCTTGTAAATGTACCGATACCTACTAAGAAGCAGTCTAAAAAGGAAATGATTGTTATTATGTTGTTATTATCAATAACTGATTTTATAGTAATAAAGGTACTATGAAATCGGTTTATGATAATGACAACTGTGCAACCATCTGGATGGATAGCAAAGCTGTAATTCTTGCGAGTAATTATACTGGTCTTAACCCTGAAGGTATTTTTTTTTTAAAAGTTTAAATTTAACTTTTTGTTTCATTTTTAAGTATTAGAGTTTGGAAACTATTTATAATTAAAAATTATTTATCTGATAACACTAATACTGTAATTTAGTTAAAAGTAGTTGTCAACTTACGTCATTTTAAAGTAGTTTCTAGGCTTTTCTTTACGCGGTTCTTCTATTCTACGCGATCTTACATGCAAGGTCTGCAAGCAAATTTGAGTTGATAAGAGTTGATATATTTTTATTAATATTGGCGAAGACTTGATGTTGTTTATTTATTTATTTATCAATGTTATATTTGTTCTCGATTATCTTATTAGTTTTTTTTTTTTTTTTTTAATAGAAGTTTTGAAAAAATAAAAAATGACTGGTCATTGTTTAGTACATTGTATTTTTATAACAGTGATTTTTTTTAAAACAACTATTGTTTTATTTTTTAGTCTAGTTAGGAGCATTAGAAGACCTACTTAGTAAGTTTAATTCATTTTATTATTTATAGATTATTTTTTGTTTGAAGAAAGGATAAACGAGAATAAAAATTTTTATACAGACAAGCTGACAGCAAAATAAATATGTTTAATTATTTATTAACTAAATTTTCTGATTAGTTTAAAGTAGGAATACCATTTTCTTTAATAGCTATTGTTTTAATTTATTGTTTTTTAACTTTAATAATAATTACCTTATTAAATTAACAAATACGTTTTTATTAAAGATTATTTTTGTTTTGATTTTATTGCTTAATTTTTATTTTTTAGACAGAAAAATAGATCTCAGTAAGTTTGTTATATTTGTAGATTTAAGGACAGTAAGCTTTTTTATCTTTTTTATCATAGCTTTTTCCATCGAATTAGCATTATATCATTGAATATATTTTATATTTAGCTAAATGAAAAAATTTATATTTAATATAATTTTTTTTTAATTTAGGTATTGTTTCAGCAACTTTTACGTATGGTGATGTCTTTTATTTTATTAAACAACTATTGTTTATTTGAACATTACCATTTATTGTTTTTTTGAACATTACCAAAATAGCTTTTTTTATTTAGTTTTTTTTTTATTTAGTTATTTCTTCTGAAGTATAAACCTCCCCTGAAAAATTTATACATTTATCTTTTATCAATAAAAAATGTTTACTATCATCATGCTTAATTAAATTATTTTTGTTGATTTATTTATTTCATTTAGTTGTTTCATCTGCAGCATCGGCCATTCCAAGTAACATAATACATTTATATTTTTTTCTTAAAAATCTAGCAATAAACATTTTTTTTGGAACATTATCTTCAGGGTTTAACAAAATATATGTTTGACCCGAGCAAAAAATAAACAAAAAAAATAATTAGTAACCTGAAGAGACTAATGATGCTGATGAAACAGCTAAATAAAAAAGGTAAATTAATCCTAATTATAATGTTCAAATAAACAATATTTTTTACTTATCTTTTTTCAAGTAACAAATCGAAATTTATATATATATATATATATATATATATATATATATATATATATATATATATATATATATATATATATATATATATATATATATATATATATATATATATATATATATATTTAAATATATATATATATATATATATATATATATATATATATATATATATATATATATATATATATATATATATATATATATATATATATATACATATATATATATATATATATATATATATATATATATATATATATATATATATATATGTATATTTATATATTTATATATTTATATATTTATATATTTATATATTTATAAATTTATATATTTATATATGTATATATATGCACACATATGTATAAAGATTGTATATATTTTTTGTTGCTATTTAATATTTTGTAAAATATTTTTGTTTTTTTTAAAAGTATGTATTGTAAAGCACAATATATGTATCAACCCTTGAAAAAATGAGGTTGGCAATCAATTGCCAACCTCATTTTTTCAAGGGTTACAGTTTAAATGAATTTAAACTGTACTCAGCTTTTTACATTGTCGCACAGAATTTTAAGCAACTAGCTAAGTAAGTTTAACATTTTTTAGTTACTTAAAGTTACTTTTTAGTTACTTTAATACACTTTAGTTTTGTTTTTGTTATTAGAAGAGTTAATAATAACAACCTTTTTTTAAAAATCTCAAATTGATATTGATTTGGGTTTACAAATCAGTTTTAACTTTAGTTGGAACTTCTTTTAAGTAATTAACATAAAAAATTTTAGACTGTTATACAGTTGCATTTCAGTATATTTTATACTTCTCTTTACTAATAGCTATATTTCCTCTTAGAAAAACAGAAAAAATGAAAAAATTTCTATTGGAAGTTGTTGTTGAAAAAAAAAGATTTTGCTGTTGACAAAAAAAGATTTTGCTTCTCTATTTTTCTTAGTTTAAAGTGTTATGCTTCTCTTTTTCTAGAATTGTAGGCTTTTGTTATTTTTAATTTTATTTAAAAGATTAAATATTATCATTATTATTTTTTTTATTTCTTAACAAATATGTTTATAAATATTTTTTAATTATAACTTAAATCTGTCTCTAGTTATAAAATTTAATTTTGTTTTTATAAATTTTTTAAAATTAAAATATCAGTGATTTATAAAAATAATGAAATTGAAATGGATGGTATTGGGCTTGAAGTCAAGTGTAAGTCAGGTCAAGTGTAAGTCAAGTGCTAATAATTGTAATGGAAATGAGAGAAATAGAGCTATACGGGATGAAATCAATCGTTGTAAAAATGAAAGAAATAGAACTAGACGGGATGAAATCAATAGTCCTCAAAATATGAGAAATAGAGCTAGGCGAAATGAAATTAATTGTCGTCAAAATGAGAGAAATAGAGCTAGATGTTTTTAAATGCAGAAGCCATTTGCTTCTGCATTTAAAAACATGGCCGAAGTAAAAGATTTAGAAATTCGTCAAGCAGCTATAGAAGGTCGCTCAGTCTCAGTTGTAAAAATGTCTTTAGTTGAAGAGCAAGGTAGACGTTGCTATAACCTCTCTTCGCATAATGAAGTTACAGTTGTATTTGCTCGTGAAGATGGTGCTCCACCTGCTTGCAAAGAAGTATTTATTTACACAAGAGGTTATGTCTCCAACTTAGATCCTATGATTTATCCTCTATTTTTCCCAAGAGGTGATGCTGGTTGGCATAATCAATTATTTCACAACCCAGAACATGCTACATTTGTTAGAAATCATGTTACTCTATCTCAGTATTACAATTATAGACTTTCAGTTAGACAATTGTTTTCTTCAATCTTTAATGGCAAGAAACTGATTCAGCAATATGCTGTTTATGCATATGTCAAAATTGAAAGCCAGCGCCTTGCTTTCATCAGAAATAACCAAAAAAAACTGAGAAGCGAGCGGTACGATGCCTTAAATAAATATGTAATCCACTTTGGAACTGATCATAATGTTAGACCATGGCGTGTAGTGGTTTTGCCATCATCTTATGTAGGTAGTCCTTGAGTTTTAAAAGAAAACTTTGAAGATGTTATGGCTATAATTAAAAAATATTTTAAACTAGATCTTTTTATTACTTTTACTTGCAATCCAAAATGGCGCAAGGTAACTGAAATTTTTAACCAGGTCAGACTGCTAATGATATACCTGACTTAATTTAATTATATTAAACTCAAATTAAATAATCTCCTAAATGATATTTTTAAACACGGAGTATTGGGAAAGTTGTAAATCATGTTCAGGTTATTGAATTTCAAAAGCGTGGTTTGCCACATGTTCATATATTACTTCATTTTGCAAATGATGATAAGCTTGAGATAGCACAAGATATCAATAATTTAATATGAGCAGAAATTTCAGATCCCATTGTAAATCCTCATTTTTATGACATTGTTAAAACTTGCATTATTCATGGTCCATGTGGTATATTGAATAAAAATTCTCCCTGCATGAAAAATAGTGTATGCAGCAAAAATTATTCTAAAGAATTTAATGCCAACACAGTAGCAGTTCATAATGGTTATCCGCATTACAGGCGTCCTGACAATGGTTTGGTTATCAATACTAAAGACAACTATGTTGATAACCGTTGGGTTGTACCTTACAATCCATGATTATCAATGAAATATCAACACCATATTAATGTTGAAGCTTGCATGTCTGTAAAGGCTGTTAAATATTTGTACAAGTACTTATACAAGGGGCATGACTCTGCAACTGTTGTAACAGATGAACAAATTAATCATGATGAAGTAAACACTTTTTTAGATTGTCGTTATGTTAGTACGCCTGAAGCATTGTGGAGAATATTCGAGTATCCAATTAGTCAAATTTCATACACTATTATCCGCCCTAATGTACATCTTCCTGAAAATTACTTAGTGTATTTTAGAGAAGGAGCAGAAGTAGTGGCTTAAGATCGTCCTGCTCAACGTGATACACATCTTACGGCATGATTTAAATTAAATTCCGAAAATGAAGAAGCCCGTCGTTATTCATTAGTACACAGCCCTTATCACTTTGTTTTTGATGATAAACTTTGTAAATGGAAGGTTAGACAAAGGGGTGGTAATAATGTGATAGTAAGAATGTATAAAGTTAATCAGACCGGAGAATTGTTTTTTCTGAGACTGTTACTTTTGCAGGCAAAATGACAACATCTTGGGAGGATGTGCTTACTGTTAATGGTATTGTCCTTTAAACGTTTTGTGAAACATATGTTTTAAAATATTTGTTGCAAGATGACACTGAATGGCAGAATACTCTTTCTTTGGCAGTTTTAACGCATATGCCAAAGCAAATTAGACAGCTGTTTTCAATTATTTTGACCTTTTGTGAACCTGACAATCCTTTACATCTCTGGAACACAAAAAAAGCTTTTATGATGAAAGATTTCATTCACCACTCAGTCCCACTTCTAATAGCTGAACAAGCTACCCTTCGTCAAATTAAAAACATCATTTGTCAAAGTGGAAAAACACTGGCTGATTACAATCTGCCTGCTATTGATGACTATATGGGTTTTAATCTTGAAAATTTTGATGAAAATGTTCAACAATCTATTGAATAAGCCAATCAAATGAGACCGTTGTTTAATGTCAATCGATTAGAGGTATGTAATGCTATCCTTGCTGCGCTGAATGAGCAACCAAGTGTATAAAATCAACATTCCAGATTGTTTTTCATGGATGGGCCCGTTGGTAGTGGAAAAGCTTTTACTTATAATTATTTGATTGCAGAAACCATACGTAGGAGTTTTAAGTCTGCTACAGCTGCATGGACTGGCATAGCAACAACTCTTTTTACAAATGGACCTACATTGCATGGCTTATTCAAACTTCCTGACATAATATTGGAACAGCACATGTAATGTAACTCGTAACTCTAAACATGAATTTTTTTTTAAACAAGTAAATTTGTTTTTATTTGATGAAACATCCATGATACCTAAACATGCCTTGAATGCGATTGATGGGTTGTTTAAAGTTGTCTGCAACAACAACTTTGCGTTTGGAGGAAAAATTATTCCTTTTGGTGATGACTTTAGGCAAACACTGCCTGTTGTAAAAAAGGACTACCAGCTGAAATTGTAGAATCATGTATAAAATGTTCTTTACAGTGGCAAATGGTGCAGAAGTTTGCATTAACTGAAAATATGAGAGTACATAATGGGAAAGGAGAGTTTTCCAAATGGCTATTAGTGGAACAATCCCTGTCAAAGAAGAGGATCCTTTTAAAGAATGCATTGAAATTCCTCATCAGTGCGTTATTAGATGAAATGAATCTATTTTTAATAAGATTTTTGGAGATGATGAACAAAATGATTATTATAAACGTGTGATTTTAACACCCACTAATGTTGATTAATTATCAATCAATGAAGATGTGCTTGAATGTCTACCGGGTGAAGTCAAAATTTATTTAAGTGCTGATCAAATAAAGACTGATAACCTAATTGAAAGAAATAATTTTCCTGTTGAGTTTTTGAACAGCTTGACTCCTTCTAGTATGCCTCCTCATTTTTTAAAATTAAAAATTGGTTGTGTAATTATGCTACTTAGAAATCTAGATCTTAAAGCTGTGTTATGCAATGGTACTCAAATGAAAGTTTGCGCTCTTCAAAATAATTATATTGACGCAGAGGTTTTGACTGGTGTTTCTGGTGGTTAACGGGTATTTGTTCCTCGAATTCAGTTGGCTCCATCAGATTCTAATTTACTTTTTATTCTGAAACGTCGTCAGTTTTCCGTTAGATTGGTTTATTCAATGAAAATTAATAAATGTCAAGGTCAAACATTTGACAGAGCTGGTGTGTACTTAAAAAAACCGTGTTTCTCTCATGGGAAACTATATGTTGCATGTTCAAGAACTAGTGCATTTATAATTTATTTTTTAAAATTGATAAACATTCTATTCAAGGGACGGTCAGTGAAAAATGTTACACAAATAATGTTATATTTTCTAATGTTCTTAATTTATAGTCTTTAGGTTTTTCACTTCCAAATGTTCATAGTTTGCTAGCACATGCTGTATAAAGTATGTAATATTTTTTAGTTATTATACTTTTTATTTATCAATTGTACTTTTTTTACTTTAACATTGTTTGTTCCAAAAATTTTGTTTAATATTCCAAAAGTTGCATTAACAAACAGCATAGCTTTTGAATAATTCAATAAATAATTTTCAAAAATGTTTTATTTACAAATATACTTAATTTTCTTAATTTTAAACACCTTTTAACATTAAACAAGTTTGTCTACTGTTATAACTGCCTTTTTAAGAGTTCTTAGTGTTATAATCCATAGCCAAATGTGAAGAGCTAGGTCGTTAAACTAGCCAAGCAAGTGTTGTGTCTTGCAGTGTGTGTAGAGGTAGGCTGTTAAACTAGCCGAGCAAGTAACTTGCAGTGTGTAGAGCTAGACTGTTATGCAAGCCAGCTATTTTTTATAACTAAATATCTATTTAAAAAAATAATAATAATAAAGTAGCGTAACGCAAGATTCCCAACTTTGCCAGCCAAGCGGTGTAATTTGCAGAGTTATGAGACAACATTTAGTGCCAAAAGGTGTTACTGTATATTTAATGTTTGTTGTCAAGCCTTTTATAGTTATATATGTTAATTATTTATATATATTTTAAATAACTTAATTAGTTATACATCTTAAAGTTATATATAAGACACATGTCTGTTATTATTTAGTGTAATGTGATCCTGCAAACATCTTGAGCTGTTTGTTATTGCTTTGCGTAATTGTGGTGATATTATTATTGTAATGTTTTGTGTTGATAAACAGCTTGGTTAACCTTTCCGTTGGTGTCTGTCGTGAAAAATGATTACAGGTAGTTTCACTGACTACTTTTAATCACTCACTAAAAGCCAAGATAACATTAGATATTACTGTAGTACAGTTGTTTATATCTCATATTCATTTTTTTTTATCTTTTGTGTCATTACTAATTTTTTAAATGAGATTAGTTAAACGAGTTGGCTTTTCATTAAAAATATTTGTTTCAAAATATAACACCCTTGCTAAAATGCTCACAAAATTGAGTAGTTTTTATTTTTTTTAAATTTGTTTTCTTTTTTTATTTATTTTTTGAATTGTTTACTTTACTATAACTTCATACCAATATGGAACCACGTATTTTTTTATTATTATATATTTAATTGTCGTCCCGATATAAAAAATAAATGTTTTTAATTATTTTTATATCGTGTACAATAGGTATGCTTGGCTCCTCAATCCTGTAGATGGCAGCTGTTATAACTAATTTTGATATGTGCCTTTAATATTAATTGTTTTTTAAGAAAAATGTCTTTTATATAGGTTTTTTTTTTTTAAATATTTTTGTTACATATTTAACTATATATCATGTAAATAAATTTGTATTAAAGATATGTAAACGTATGACTTGCTTTTATACCGATTTTTTAAAAAATTAAACACAAGTTTAAATATAAATATTTATTACAACTGTTTTATATAGTTTTAACATCTGTTTTATAACCTTTTTAGCTCATTAGAGATCATTTATAAAATATTCTGAAGGGTAGAGGGGGTCTGCAAATGGCAATTATGGGATGGAATGGCAGTGAGTAAATTATAAAAGAAAGGAGACACTAAGTTAAAAAATATATCATAAAATATTGGGTAGGTAGGTTAAAAACTGTAGATTTAAAACTGTAGATTTTATAGCTTTCTTTGTATTCACCTCTATATACATATGAGTTTGTGTTTGACATATTTAGTAATCAAATTTATACATTTAAACTGCAATAATGCCGTAACAATAATTAAAAAATATATACATATACATATGTATATATTTAAATGTTAAATTGTTAATTTGATGAAGAGACTTTTTCAGGAATCTCTATGCTGGTTTAACAGTTTATCGAAATTCGATCTTTAAATGCATTTAAAGATGGAGCGTGTACCGCGTGCTGTATGAGAAAGTTCCAATGGACCGCAACTCGGTTTGAGAAAAAATTTGATCTTTCCTCACATCCTCTTACGAATTGACGATCAAGCTGCTTGTCATGGCCGCGTAGGTTGTACACCTCACGCCCAATTAGTTGGTGATGTGGGACCGTAAAATACACTTCGTCATAGTTGTTGAAAACTTTTAATTATTCGATTATATCTCGAATAATTAAAAGTTTTCAACAACTATGACGTTGTTGAAAACTTTTAATAAACCTCGCAAACGACGTTCTTTGAGGGTTGTTAGTTTGATTACCTGCAGACGCTTTATTTTATCAAAATGGCTAATAGATGATATTATCTTAGTGACGCGGTCTTGAACACCCTCAAGCAACTTAATGTCTGTTTCGAGATACGGGGACCAAAACCGGGGAAAGCATTTTTTAGTTTTCCTAACATCCGATTGGCTGTGGATGCTGCTTTTTTAACTTGTGCTCTGACTTTCAGATCGTTTGATATGAGAACTCCAAAGTAACCATGTAACCGTGTTATCAATATCTGCCTTAAGCGTTGTCTTTTCCGATGCCGACTTTATGATCCCAATAACTTTGCTGTCATCAGCGTATAGCATTATTTTGTGGACGACACTATCAGGAAGATTGTTTATAAACAAAATAAAAAGCAGTGGCCCAAAAACAGAACCCTGCGGAACTCCACTTGTGACGTTCTTCCACTCAAAAACGTGTTCTCCCAAGACAAGCATCAGAGTATTTGTTATATTGTGCCCAGTTAAAGCAAAGAGTCCGTGTATCATGCAATGTGCTTGACCTCCTGGTGTATCGCCTAGATGATTTGCTCTAGTGATTTCTATGGAGCGGTCTAGTTTGTCAGAGATTATTAGGTCAAGCGTGCTACTAAAAGGGGCATCCCTATAATGTCAATTTGTTGGAAATGTAACCAGTTAAGTAAGATGGCACTCATTGAGATATTCTTGGAATTTTAGATTGATTGGGTGCTTGTGGGCTACATAATTAATGGTTGCTACAGCACTTCCTTCTTCAATGGATTTGTAAGACGTTTCTTTAAGATTTCCATACAGGAGCATTGATGAATACCCTAGTTTTTGACACACATTTTTTGCTGCTAATATGGTAGCTAAAACAGAAACAAAGTAGTCATCATTGAAGTCGTGAGGGTGATAAATACAACCGATGAGAATGACGTCTTTCCTAATTTTGATCACACGCCATATTTGTTCAATTTCAGGCAAGTTAAGTTGGAAAACATTTGTTTCTTCAGCAATGACACTATCTTTGATGCAGATGGCAACACCTCCTCCTCTGCCAATTCTATCCTTACGATGAAATTGATAACCGGCGATTGATGTATCAGAATTGTTTTAGAACCAGGTTTCCGTAAACCATATAACATGCGGTAACAGTGATGGATCTCTGATATTAGCTAGCATGGCAACAAGTTCATTATGTTTATCTTTATTAATTGAGCATGGATTATTGGCCCAGTAATAAAGTATATCAGAAAAATCGATAGTTGGTGGATCTCTAAGCAAAGCTTTATTATGTTGTTAGCTGTATTGTGATCGCAAAGGTCGATTAGGTTTTGGTCTTTTAGGTTTTAATGCTTTAGTTTTTAACAATTTTTGTCTGGCATAATTTTTTCGTCAGAATTTAGTTAATTGGAGGATAATTTTTGTTGATTTGGCATTGAGGATGGTATGATTTGGGTTAATGTAATATTACCAGGTACCTCCTTAGAGGAGCAACATGATAAATGTATTCTTGAGTTGTTTTTTATTGTATTAGTTTTAATTGTAGGATTTATTGGCGTGTACAAAAACCGGGTGGTGATAAATTGCTGTTGGACAATTTTAATTTTCTTAGTCTCAGTACCTCTAATACCAAAGTAGTGAGTACCAGTAAATTTGTTATTCTCTCGCGTTATTTCTTTGTTTAGATTGTTTCTATTCGTAAGTAGCTATTTCCTTAAACTGCGCTCTGCACCTGTTAAATCAGGTTGAATAAATACATTGTTAAGTTTTTGATATGAATACGTTAATATTTGGCGGTAGCTGCAGTTCACTTAAAAGATTGCAAACGAGATCGTAATCATCTTTTTTTGTGTGTTCTTCTTCTGGTTTAATTGACTCTTTTAATCCATATAAAACTATGTTATTTGGTTTACGATCTTTTTCTAATTAAAATTTTAAAAATACCATTAAACAGTTAGTTTCTTGTGCATTGAGTTTCCTTAATTTAACTCTGTTGCTGAAAAGCGGAATTACAACATTATCTGGCTTCTTTGTTTCTATTGCTTAAGTTCTTTTGCTTAGATCAATTATATGCTTTTCTTGTTCATCAAAAACCGCCTTGAAAGCCTTGAACACAGATTTCATTGCTACTGCGAAGTGCTCTTCTTTTAAGACTGCAGCTTTTTGATTACGGTCAGGCAGTGGAATTTCTGCCTTAGCACACAATTTGGACATTAATTCGCCAAAATTGTCAAGATCCAACAAATCGGGCAACATTGCAGCAGTTGCCATTGGTCGGTCCAAGCTGATATATATGAATATATATGTATATATATACATATATATATATAAATATAAATATATATATATATATATATATATATATATATATATATATATATATATATATATATATATATATATATATATATATATATATATATATATATATATATATATATATATATATATATATATATATATATATATATATATATATATATATATATATATATATATATGCATACATGTATATATATATATATAAATGTATTGTATATTACTTTTTCATTTATGTTTTTAATATATTTTAATCTATTTTTCAAATATCGATCACTGTTAAACCGAGAAAGAGCTGTATTAAGTTACTTATATTATATCATTTAGTTGATTTCACTTAGCTCTAGTTAATAAGGTTTTCCCGTTTTATATTTCATTTCTAATATCTTTTATTATTTAATTATTTATCATTAGATGGTCTATTTAAGATTATTTGTTATATATTTTATTATATTCAACTTATTTTACTATATATAATTTTATTGTTTTCTTAGATCATTATTATAACTTTATTATCGTTATATATTCTTACACATTTATTTATTATGGGTTTATCTTATTTTAATTTTATCTATTGTTTATTATTTTATCTTAGCTATTAATTATTATTATAAACCTATAATTTTTATTTATATATTTGATAATAATTAACTAACTAATTTACTTACTACTACTGATTACTATCGCTATTTATCTATTTACTGTTTATTGTTTGATCATTTCCTCTTTTGGTTTTCTATATTTCTGTTCTATAACCGGCTTCACCATCTATATCATAAAAATTTATCACCATATCAAAGTTTTTTAATAAAAAAATAAAAGATAATCACGAAGCCATCCAATGCAAGTGTTGCTCTTTTTCGATTCATGCATAATATATTCCAGTTGACAAACATGCTTACAATTTGCTTTCCAAAGACTCTTCTGAATGGTTTTGCCCCAACTGAATATCAAGCAAAATGCCATTTGACATGCTCTCTGATATGAAACTTAAAATAACTTTTTCCTTCAAGAATCCTCCTTATAAAAATAAATTTCATGAACCCCCTGATTACCTCAAAAACTTATTCAAAAACATGAACAATATTTTTAATCCAACAACCAAATGCAACTACCTTGACATTAATGAACTAATTAAATCTTTTAA
>NC_061156.1:47019291-47179291 GCF_022113875.1 Hydra vulgaris | reverse complement strand
ATGAGAACGAACACTTCAGCATATTGATTTATTTAATAAATTTTTTTATTATGTATGTATTTTACCATGGAATTTATAAAACTATTTATTATAAAATGTAAGCAAACAGCTGGGGCAAGAAGAAGACAAAAATAGTTTCATTGCGAAGCCACTTAGTTGACAATTGTAAGTATGACCTATACTATAACTGCTGAAAAACACAAAAACAGAAGAAAATCAAAAGTTGCTAAAAGAACAATAAAAATGTTTCAATGCAATTACCACCGCTGATATAAAAGTTGTATCTGAAAAATTTGACAAACTTGAATCCGAAATTTTAAACAACTATGCTAAAGCTGCTACAATAACAAGTGCTTTAGAAATCTAAAGTCTAATCAAAAGATATCGTTTTTAGAAACTGATTTGAATGAAATTAAAAAGTTTATTCTTGTTCATGAGGAAATAGTTACATCAAAATTTGGTATAGTTAAAGAGAAAACAAAGAAAGTTTGCAGCCAAGTAAATGATTGGAACCCTTAAAATAAAATAAACAACAAGTTATCGAAAATAGAGGACAGATCGAAAAGAACTAATTTACGGATAAATGGAACGAAAAAAAGCTAATATGATATATGGGAAGAAAGCAAGTTAAAACTCCTTAAACTGTTTGGGGAGTTACATAAAATCAAAGATATTAGGTTGGAACGGGCACACAGAACCAGACCATAGGGCAACCATAAAAATAGAACAATAATAAAGATAAAGTAAAAGATAAATTAAAACTCTTTAGTCAAAAGTGGGAATATTTATATTTAAATGAGAATTTTTGTTTTGAAACTGTTCAAATAAGAAAAGATTTGAAAGTTAAAATGTTAAAACAACGAGAACTAGGAAAGTATGCGTTTATCTCCTATGACAAACTAATCATCTGCGAATGGGTTGAAAAGAAAGTTGACGTATAAGATTGCCATGAATAAAATTATTTTTATTTTTGATGCTAAATATTTTGCAAAATATTTTTTATAATAATAATTAAAAAAATATGATAATAATTTTTATTATTATAAAAATATAAAAATAAAGTAATAAATTTAATTTTAAATGAATGTTGATTTTACACTGATTTTATGTTTAAATTCTAAACGATATTGTTTTAGTTCTATATTTAAAAATGCAAAACATGTATTGCTGATGCCGACAAAGAGATTTTAAACTTTGTTAAAATTATTAATTATGTTTTGATTTACAATTCAAATTATTTATGTTGACACTTCATTGAAACCTAATGAGATACGTGAATATGTTTTGTTAGATTCCCCTAAAGAATTTTGGTTTGAAATATCGTATGGCTTCCAACCCATTCTGTTTTGCATACACAGGCCATACATGCTAGATCCAATCGAAAGAATTGAAGCGTTTGTCAATATAATTACTTGAAAGAGTATCTGTGTTACTTACAGTTGGGAAACTGGTCACAGTTAATTCCTGGCAAAATAAAGTCTCCACAAATCAGCAAGCCGCTATATATATTAGACAGAAGTTCATTTGCTTTAGTAATTAAAAGGGCGTTACTAATATATACAGCGGCTTGCTGATTTGTGGAGACTTTAACTTGCCAGTGATTAACTGTGATTTGAACAGTATCCCTTTCAAGTGATTATATTGACATCCTCGCTGAGTTGTTTCTGACACAGTTTGTTAATTAGGCCACTTTTTAACTTGATGAAATTACAGCGAACAACACTTTGATCTTATTCTAGCAGAAAATGAAACTCGGGTTGTCAATATTATTCACCATGCACCTTTAACGTCTCTGAAGAAATCTCACCTCCTCACAGTGGGACAAAATTGAGGTTTTGTGTCAAAATTATTTTCGAAGTTTTTTTTTATTAAAATAGCTATATTTATATTTAAAATTCATAACTAAAGTAATAATCATGTAGTTATTTAATTTAAAAAAAAAAAAAATTTAAAACTAAATTTTATTGAAAAATACGAAATATTTTTAATGGACAAGACAACTTTTATTAGTGTAAACATCAAAAATATTACTTTTCAATACATTTATTTGTCATAAATAACGTTTTAAGATTTATATTTACAGAACTTATATATAATAACAGTAATGAAAGATTTTGTAGATATTCTTTGTGTACAAAACATCTTCTTTACATGTTTAGTATATCATATCAACTGACCATTAACCGAAGGCCAATGTTTTGTTATAACTTTTTCTATTGCAAAATGTTGCAAAATATGTTGTATGGCTATTTACATACATTTAGCATGAGATTTACATAATCAAATGTTTGAAGGATATTGGACGTTGGTTTATCGAATACCTAATTGTAAAGTTTAGTAACAAAAGCAATTTCGAAAACTTTCTGTTTTCAATGCATAAAAACTTATGATTACATTAAATTACTTTTAAAAGTCTGAGCGAAAAAAACATTGCTAATTAAAGTAATACATTTGAAAATGAAAGTCATTAAAGTTAAAACAAAACAGTAGTACCGTTAGAAGGTTGATAAATAAAAAATGCAAGATAGCCTTTTGGAACACATGTCAAATTTACGTGTAAATAACCCCATAAATTTACGCTTAAATTAGTAATTAATTTTTTTTTAACTAGATATTTCCTCTAATGAACATGTCTTCACCATTACGCCAAAATTTCACCATGCAATGCCGACATTCATTTTTTGGTATTTTGGCACACTCTGTCCCACTGTGCACGTTCTTTAATGGAATTACGTTGTTAAATGCGCTGCAGTTTTAGGGACACCCAATGAAAGACGAATTTATCACAAAAGTAAATTTGTAAAGATATCTGAACATTTTAACAATATTTACCGGCAGATCGATTTAAAGGGACGAAATACTGATGACTGTTGTAATATTTTCCTGAACCACTACGAGGCTGCATGCAAAGACTATTTCAAAATGGATTCGTTAAAGAAGCGAATGGATAAATGATGACATCATGAATAATATAAAAGCTAAAAATAAACTATGTTTTTGATGTATAGGATATAAAAATTTTCAACTAGTGAACAAATACAAAGCGTGTAATATTAAATTGAAGAAGCGCATATATCAAGCTCGTCGTGAATTTGAACTTGATTTAGCGGTGAAATCGAAGCACAACCCAAAGATGCTGTTCAAGTATGTTAATAGCAAACAAAATGCTAGAACTACAATAACATCCTTTAAAAAAAAGCAATGGCAACACTATCACAAATCTAATAGAAATACCAAATCTACTGAAAGACCACGTTCAAAGTGTTTTCAATATAAATGAAGACGATGAACTGCCATGTTTCATAAAACGAATTAAAGCCATTTGTAAATACTCGCAAATAAAGCAAAATTGGTTGAAAACAAGCCAAGCAATTTTTCAGTTGATAAAACCAGTGGTGTGGATGGTGTAAACGCACATGTAGTGAAGAACTGTTCTGACAGCTTCTCAACACCTTTAAGCACAATTTCTCAGAACTTTCACAGTTGTTGTCCTAAAATATGGAAAAAGTCTAATGTAACACAGACATTATCTTATAGAGTGAACCCCATATCCTTTGTGTTGGGTTGTTAAATAATATAAAACTAGAGGACATCATGTAAAATGACTGGAGAATTTTTTCAAAATTGCGACTAAAGGCACCAGTTTTTTACAAATACAATAGTAAATCATTAGAATTAATTGTTGTCAGAAGTTGTATGCACTTCATCCGTTGACGGTTTCAAGGCTCAGCTTGATGCGGAAATTTCAAATAATCCGATTAAGTATCGATATTATAACTAAAAAAAAAAGGAAAAACAAGTCATTTCATTACCGATATCAAAAAAAAATAAACATTGAAAAAAATTAACCTACATACTTGGCGATATAAATTTAAACACATTTAAATTATCATGTTATAGGTTTTGTAATGAAAACGGGGCAAATCTGTTAATCCATAAACCAAAAATAGTAACTTCAAATTGAGGTACAATAATAGACAACATAATAACAGCGGACACCTTTAAGTAAACCCTTTTTGTTTATGAATTAAACAAAAAGGCTTTAGTTAAAAACAATGTTTCAGATCATTTTTTTTTTTTTTTTATTGACATATAATATATTAGTATTGACATTGAGTTGTTTTACAAATTCAAGTTTACTTTAAACGATGCTTCAGCCAAGCGAATATAAATCGTTTAATAAACGACTATCTATTACACTGGAAACATATAACTTTTTCATCTGTAGCTATTCTAGTTTATTACTCGTTCTTTAAAACTTTTTTGAACTTTATAACACACACTTTCCTCATTACGATATATAGTAAGTCTTGAAAATAATATACTATATATAATATATATAGTAAGTCAATACATAATGTATATAGTAAGTCTTGAAAATCAAATATTAGGTTACCATGGATTATCTACGATCTCAGAAAATCTTCCAAACTTAAAAAAAGTTTGTATATTAAGTATTTAAAATAAAAATGTGATAGAAATTACGTGGTTCATAAAAACCACGTGAAGCATTTAGAAAGTAAATGAAAAAAAAAAAAAAAAATACTCAACTTACCAGAGAAGTTTAAACATAACTCAAAGCGCACTAGGCAAGTTTTAAATGAAATTACTGGGAGTAATAAGATTAAAACATGTAACTTACCAAAGTTTATTGAACATATTTATGATTGTATATATATATTTAAAAAGATAATATAAGAAAAATTATTACATAAAATATATGATAAAAATAAGATAAACGACTATTTTGTAACTGTTGGCCCAAAATTAGCACAAAATTATCACAACATTCCAATTAAAACTAACACAACATATTATTTTACCATTCCCGTATTTTATGCACTAAAAAACTTTAAAACTTTCATTAAAAATTTTGAATGCGCTTATAAAATTCTAAGAAACATCAAAACATATGGTTCCTGTGAAAATAGTAGCTACATTATATGAGATAAGGTATCAAGTCTATGAAACGGTGTTATTGACACAGCTGCATAGATTTAAGAATAAGCTACAAAATAAAACAAGAATCAGGTTAATAAAATCATTATCAGCAATTTTACAGAATTTGGAATGGAAGCGCTTTAGAAATAAAATTATTGAGAAATAACATTTTGAAAGTATGACATACTTAAAATTGTATAACTATCACATATTAATGAAGTTAGAGTTTATTTTGAATATATTTATAATAGTTTGTTAAAAATTAAATGAAAACCTTTTACAATAAATATTCTTTAATATTTTGAAAAAATAGTTTTTCTTCTACATAGTGCCTATATAAAAAGGTACTGAAAAGTCTACGGTAATTAAATTAATGAATACTTTGAATTGTTCACACATTTTGTATATTTTTTATCAATTACAAACCAATTACAATTCACATTTTTTCAAGATTTTTACCAAACTCAAAAAACTTCTCTAAACAGTATCAATATTAAAAGGTACCAAGTGTACTGCCTTAGATTAGTAGCATTACTAACATCAAGATTATTTGAGATAATTATATGCAAACTTATTTATAGAAGTTTACAATTTTCTTGTAAACTTAAGGTATGTTCTACAGCATTATTAGTCACAAATTTAATCAAAAAAACTGAACCTAATTAAAAAAAGTTTTATAAACCAAAAAAAATGTTCTCGGAAATCTGCGCTTCTTTGCGGGAAAATAGGTAAACCTTTTACAACTTTATTGATATGGTCCAATGTTCTTGTTGCTTGAAATAAGAACAGGATGCCTACTTCCGCTTTGACGGTGGATTCCGGTGGATCAGCAATTGTTCGAGGATTCCTTTTGTCGGATGCATGAGGGCTTGTTTTGGCGGATGCGGTTGCCTCTCGAGTTACTTTTCCAACTTTAGCAAACAGAAGATTTTCGTTGTAAACCATGGCTGCCGCACATGGAGCGGCATCGCTACCTTCCTTTGCTTTATTAGATCTGAAATGCTAAATTGATTTTTTCACAGAAGGGTTTTGGAAATATTGAGTTCCTTCCTTGTTCTGATACAAGTACTCAAATATTGTCAAACAAATGCCATTGACTTTTGGGTGAAACTGGCAATGGTGGGATGATGTCAGGAATACCAATGCTCTTCATGTCGTCGGTTCGCTATTAAATAAAAAACACATTCGGACTCTTAGAATTCATCTTATAAGTAACTATTCTTGATTTTGAATAAATATTTCGTTATTTTATATTGGAATTATTTTATATTCATAATATTTTGAATATTTTTTAATAGACGTTTCGACAATCGACGTTTTCAGTAGTTGTAGTTACTTCAAGTGAAGACACCCTTGGATCACGAAGGGCATTCTTAAATCTTCAAAAAAAAAAAACAACGCTTATATAACAAGTTTCTTAAAAAAAGAACTCTTAAAAATGAAACTACCTATAAAAACTATAAACGGCTATTTGAGTCAATCTTAAAACGCTCAAAGAAACGTTACTATTCTGAACAATTAATAAAGCACAAAAATGATTCTAAAAAAACTTGGCATATTATTAAGGAGGTAATTGGAAAAAAAAGCTTATACAGAAACTTACTTCCTCTAAATCTTAAATTTAATAACAAACAAATTGTAAATAAATCCTTAGTCGCTGAAACACTTAACCAGTTTTTTGTAAATATAGGTCCTACTTTATCATCTAATATAGCAACTACTCAATCACACTTTAGTTCGTACTTAACCTCAACCAACCTTAATGTTATGTCTAATTAAAAACTTACAGAAAAAGAATTACTAGACGCAGTCTCTTTATTAAAACCCAATAAAAGTTTAGGATTTGATGATATAAGTAGTAATGTCATTATCAAATCAATAAAACAAATTACAACTCCATTACTACATATTTTTAATTTATCTTTAAAACAAGGCGTTTTTCCAGATAACCTAAAAATTGCAAAAGTAATTCCAGTGTTAAAATCAGGTGATCCTTCCGATGTTACGAATTATAGACCAATCTCAATTCTTTCTTGTTTTTCTAAAATATTAGAGCGGGTTATGTATAATAGACTATATTCCTTTTTAAATGTTAATAATATTCTTTATCATAAACAGTTTGGATTTAAATCTGGTCATTCAACTGATCATGCAATCACTCACCTTGTTCATGATATATTTAAAGGGTTTGATGAAGACAAGTATAGCCTAGGTGTATTTATCGATTTAAGTAAAGCTTTTGACACTGTCAATCATCAAATCCTTGGTGCAGCACAAACGCAACAAAAGTAAAAAAACTGTTTAAACAAAAACAGGCTATAAGGATAATTACAAACGTAGACCGTTTCTCTCACACTAAAACATTATTTAATAAACTTAATATTCTAAATGTTTATAAACTAAACCTTTACCATATTCTTATCTTCATGTTTAAACTTGATAAAAAAATATCACCAATGTTATTTAATTCACTTTTTGAAAAAATAAACCACATATACCCTACCAGATTTTCAAAAAACAATTACATTCAATCCAAAACACATTATTCAGCAACCAAATTCTCAATTGCAAATCGAGGTCCTAAGCTGTGGAATACAATATTAAATAATGAGCTGAAATCTAATTATTCTTTAAACCAGTTTAAAACAAAACTTAAGCAATTACTGATGATACATGAAAATGAATTAAAGTTCTTCTTAAAAGCTTTTTAAACTAGCAAACAAAAACAAAAATTAACCTACTAATTACTCTTTAATATTATATTTAATATTCTAACAATAGTCTGCTATTGTAAATGTATTTCTTATCTTATAAGTTTTGAATTTACAAACGATTTTTTAAGTTTTATTATTTGAAATACTAATTACTAAAAATACTGTAAAATTTTATAATTTCAATTTTTATTATAAAAAGTTATTGTAAATTCTTTTTGTAATATTAATACTTATATATCATCTTATTTTACTAATCAGTTCTTAAATATAAATACTCTTTGAATTACTAAATATTTTAAACGTTATATATTTTATTTTTTACATTTTGTTAAAATATTTTATTTGATGAATATGCATTTTTTTTTTGGGGGGGGGGGGCTTAATGATAAGATGAATTTTGTCTTCTTCAAGCCCCAGTCATGTAAATATTTGTTTTTATAAATTACGAGTGTAAATTATTTTCAATCGGCAAATACAATACTACTACATGTCGACACCATCAGTGGAATCCATGCCACTCTCATTGTCACCAGAGGTATCAGCATTCCTATCCGCAAAGAAATCATGAAAGGCATGAGTTAGGTCCAACGCATGAAGTTTATGAGTAAAAAATTTATTCAGCAGCTTTGCTAACTCATTGCTGGGTAATCTGCAATCCATTATTAAATTACTAACATTGTACTATTAATTATTAATTTAACTCATTATTACTCGCTTATTATTATTAATACCAGATAAGCTATGCAAATATTGCATAAATTAGTGTTTAAAAAAACAATAAGATCCTCTTTATCTGCAACAGAAGAATGTAGCACATCTAATAAACTTTAAAAATAATAAAAAAACATGAGTATAACACTCATGCTATACCTGTTTTATTGAAAATGAGGGTTCTTAATATATGTCAGCTAAATGTTTTTAATCTTCTTTAATTTGTGTACAAATGTAAAATAAACTTATGGTTTATATTCTTTCAATATTTATGTGCAATAAAACCAAATATGACCTAAGAATCTATCTTATTTATCAACTTTATTCGCATACAAAATTTTTGAAGATTACTTTTACTATATCTGGAAGCTTTTTTGCTGAACCAAATAGTTTTGAAAATTTAAATTTTTCTCAAAGTTGAAATTTTCTTTCTTTTCTTTTTTCTTCAAAAATAAAACAAAAAACGTTATTTTGTTAATCGATAAAATGTTCGAAATTTTTTAAGCTCAATCCTTATTGTAATCCATATTGTGTTATACTTTTATGTGATATTTAAAATATTTGCTTTTTTTATATCTTTCATATTGATAAACGGTATTTTAAATTTGCAATATTTAGATTTTTTAATGCTTTTGTCAAACGGTATTAATTTATTAACAGTATTATTTAAACTGTATATTATTGTATTTATGTATACCTGGTTATATTTTATTTATATTGTTAAATGGTCCTTCGGTGACAGGATCTTACAATCCTCTTTGAGTTTCTGTGTTCTTAAATTTTATATACAACGCCATTTTATCAGAATATATAGTAAAAAAAAACAAAAAAAAGTTCTACAAATTTACACAGAATTGTTAAAAACTACGTAAATGAGCCTTAAAGAGCAAAACTTAACAAACGTCATCAGCAATGTTAACTACGTTTATACTAATACATTAATTAGGTAACCTTATTAAAAGTATGAATTGTGCACTCTAACATCTAGTTTAATACTTTTTTTTTATTTTATGCTATTTTTCTAACTCAACTTATTCTGATTTTCACTCTGATTCACTCATTCTTTTCAAAATTACTTACTTTTGGTCTGCAAAGCCTTAAAGGGCAAAACTACGTTACCAGCGTGTGAATTTTCTTTGCTATGTGTTTCTTAAATGAAAATGTTTTCTTTATTCTCTTCAACTTCTCATTTCCAACATTTACTTAGATATCTTCCCATTTCTCAAAAATTTCTTATTCTAGCCCTGTATGTTTGTATACAAACATACACTCTTATAAACATACACTATACAAACATACACTCTTATAAGAGTGCTACGAAAGGAGAATGCTGCCGTGTTTATGACCATGGGTAATGTAGTGACTCAGCAAGGCAGAAAAACTCTGCTTTATAACTGCAAGTTCTAATTGATTTAACTGAATTGTTAAAACATGCAACTATTTTGTTTTTTAAAAAATGTTATTTGTTCAAAAAACATTTAGTTATTAAGAAGTACCGTAGTTATTAAGAAGTACCGTAGAACGGGGTGACTTTGTTAGGATTTTGAGCATTTTTGCAAAATAAATCTGGTTCATTACAATTTTTTCTGATTTTTTTTTTCCAGTTATAACATTATACCTTTCTTTTATATAATTCCATTAAATATTTTTATTTTTTTTTGTCTTAATATATATATTTTTAATCCAAAATGTTATCAATCTCACCCCGTCGTTTGGGGTGACTTTGATAGTCTATTATTTCTTAATGGCTTATTGATTTAACCCTCTTTACAAGTGTCGCTAATACTTTCTTTTTGACTTTTACTAAATTAGAACACAACATATTAATAAACTTATAAGGTTTACTGGTAAAATTATAAATTTAGACAACAAGTTTGGTTATCGAATATATCTACAGAATGGACAAAGAAAAAACAAAAATAAATTTGATGTTAATATGCTAAACACAGAAAAATAATATATCAATAACATTGTTATAGTAATTAGCAGTTATAAAATAACACTAACAAAAAAATAATACTAATTGCATATAAATATTAAATACTGATTTACCCTGATTTACACTGATTTTTCTGCAAATGTGATTGAGAGCAACCAAAAACGAGTGGTATATTCCAGTGGTATTATAACTGGAAAATACCACTTGAACATCTAAGTATAGATTTTTAGAAAAAAAAAATTCAAAAAAATTAAAATCACAAGATTTTTTAGCATTTTTTGGTACGTGTAAAAATCGTTATTTTTTTGTTATAGTCATGTTATTCCTAACACATTTGCACAATTTAGAATCACTTCACAATTATTAAAATTTCAAAAATATTAGCAGAATATAATTATATACAAGAATAAAAAAAAAAAATAGTCTCTAATTGTGCAATTTCACATTCAAATCATTATTTTTGTAAATAACATACGAAATTATCAAAGTCACCCCGCGTATCAAAGTCACCCCGTTCTACGGTAAATGTTATTTTTGAGAAATTAGAAAAACAAAAGAATTAAAAGAAAACATTATAAAAGAATAATTTTTTTTTATAAGTGCGTACGCAATTGTATATTGGAGCACTTCGCCCTCCCCCTTCCCTTCATAGGCTTTAGTATGGTATTTGAAGACCCCATGTAAAAATGAGCTGAAAAAAATACTTTTTATCCTTTAAATAAAAATGACTCTTAATATAAAAATCATAAAAATAAAATTGCACCATTCTGCATTAACATGCGGATTAGTGCACTAAATATTGCAGTTTATTAGCTTTCTAAAATAGTAGTTTTCATGGCTATTCGTATTCTTATCTTGATTTTAGGAGCAGAAAAAAAATCCGGTCGCGGTAATTTTCCGCTCTTTATCGCCGTAATTTAGCGGTTGTGGTAATTTTATTTTTTGTAGTATATGACATTAAACCCTCGTATTTCGGTCATTATATCAAAAAAAATATTTTAAAGTAAAATATAATAAAACTATTGTTAAGTTTATTATTACTATTCAGTTTAAATATGCTAATTATTTATATTCTGGTTGATTAAAAAATGTTTCATGAATGTATGATTTCCGATGTAGTTTTTAAATATCAAATGGTGTTTTTTTTTTTGGTTTTTTACTAAGCACAAAATAAATAGCACTTTCAAACGATATTTTTTTAATTTGTATAAAAATTTAATGATCAATTTTTAAACTTTCCAGACACGGAAGTTTGTGAAGCTATATAATACAGATGTTTATTTATATTTGATACAAAAGTATCAAAAATAAGTTCAGAATAACAATCATCAATATTTAAAACTATAATCATTCTTTAAAAACAACCTGTCAAATTATGATGTTCCTGTTAAACTGGTAAAGAAAAACGCAACAACTTGGGAGGTTTAGGCGTCTGGTTTTTCAAATGACCCACAAAAATTATAAAAATTTGTCTCAAGAAGATTGGTGTCAATCATTTATGCACAACATAGCTAGAAATACTAACATTATTATAAGATTTATTTTACATATTTTTAAGATCTTTAAATTATTCTTTTTACTCTTCCCTTCATATAAAAAATATTTAACAGCAGTTACTGCCCTACGGGCATTTATTTTTAAAAGTTACCTTCTAAATGTCTTTTGAACGTTCCTTACGTATGAATGTTTAGAAGACATTTTAAAGACATTTAAAAAACTTTTAGAACATAACTTTCAAAAACAAATGACCGTAGGAAGGATTTCTTTAAGTAAAAAAAAAATAGGTAAAAAAAATTAAAAAAAGCAACTCAGTAACGATGACTTTATTATAATTCACAAGTAACATTTCTTCAGCTTGGAATGATAGATATCTGAGTCTCAAGAACCAGAAAATTCTAAAGATTCTAATGAAACTGATAATCTGTAAAAAGTTTAAAATATGAAAAATTGTTGTTAATGCCAGTCAAAATGTAATTGTTATAAGTTGTTGTATAGAAATTTGAAAAGCTAAAATAAATTTAAGCAATCATAACAATAATATAATAATAATAAAATAAATATTAGTCACATTGTTTTTTGTTTGCAACAAAATAAAAAGAAACATTAGGTTCAAGACAATTAAAATTAAAATTAAAGTAGACAAGAGAATCGTTTTCAACTGAAATCTTTCTCTACTAAATCTGAAATCTTTCTCTACTATCATCAATCAAATTCTTATTAGAACTGTCCAAAGCCTTGTCAATCTAAACAGTTTTCATGGTTTAAAATACACAAAATATACATACATACATACATACATACATACATACATACATACATACCTACATACATACATACATACATACATACATACATACATACATACATACATACATACATACATACATACATACATACATACATACATACATACATACATACATACGTACATACGTAAAAGTACCTGGGCTTCCTGAATTAATGCACAATAACAGCAAAAAAGGTGACAGCATAAATCTTTACAAAGAGTTCCCTAAGCAAAAAATAAACACATTTATGCATTATATTTATACCTTTCGTGTTATAAAAACTTTAAGATCAAAAGGATTTTGTATAAAGTAGTTCATTAAATATATGTTTTACTGTCTTATTATGTGTGTATATATATATATATATATATATATATATATATATATATATATATATATATATATATATATATATATATATATATATATATATATATATATATATATATATATATATATATATATATATATTGTTGGCAATCCACCATTTGAGAGATTCAAAATTATGGCTGATTTATACTTTATCGTGACTGATTTTTACACTCTCATTCAATCAAAGTATTTCTTACACTAAGAAAATTGCAGATTTCTCGGAGTTATGGTCAATAATTAGCAAACACAAAAGATCCTAATTCTAATTCTTAAGCAAGAATTTAAAATCTACACCTTTGCATTTTTAGCTTGTTTGTGCCTGCTATAATCCTAACTTTTTAATCGTATAATAATCTTTAATCTAAAAGTTTATTTAATGAAAATTTTAGCTTTGTTCTGTAACTTTTTTTAGTTTTATTTAAGAATTCTCCATCAGTTTTTTATTTCTGCAAAGCAATGAAATACCCTTCAAAATCACCTTTGCTTCAATACACAAATTATTTTTGATTTGTTAAATAGCTTTCAAACCATTTTAAAATTCTATTATGTAAACCATAATGTTTAATTTCTTTTAACTAAAACGTGGTGATCAAACGTATCAAGGCTTTCGATAGGTTAATAAAAACACCTAGTGTATATTGAGATTTTTCAAAACATTCAAAGATGCTATGCATAAATTGAAAAATGGCATGTTCAGTTGAAAACATAGAAAGAACAGAGATGGGGAAGATAGTTACTGATATTGAATCTGCAGCCTTCTTTATAGATAGGGGTAACCCTGGCAAGTTTTATACGTTCAGGAAAGATACCTTGATGAATAGATGCTCTGAAACTTTTGAAAAGAATATTTTTTGATTGATCTTAACAATCTATAACAATATTTCTATTTATTTCATCTGCACCAGGTGCTTCATTCTTTTTTAAAGATTTAATAGCATTAACAAACTTATCAAATGGTTGTTTGGCAGATAATTCTTTAGAGCAATTATTTTTATCAATAGGTATCAAAAAATCATAAGATGAGGTTTGGGTTTTTGGTATTTTACTTGACAGAGTTGATCGAATTTCAGTAAAACATTTATTGAATTAATTAGCTATTATATGTGGTTCCTACAAGGTATTGTAATCAACTTCAAGCATTTGTGGTTGAGACTTTGAGAATTTTTTTTGTTTTCCAGTCATTTCTTTCAATACTTGCCAAGTGCGTTTTGAGTTATTTTTAACTTTATTAATTAATTTTGAATAGTAGGTTTTTTAAATTTTCTTCGGATTTTTTTGTAAAGATTTTTGTCATCTTTTTAAATTTTTTCGCTATCTATCTCCTATCTTTTTAAAAATAAAGTGTTTTAAATAACAAATTAAATAACAACAAGACTTTTTATTTGGTGATAGCTTTAAAAAAGTTTATTAAAAATTTTGTTACAAATGGATACCATGTATTTATTTTTCCAGAATTGATTAAAGTTATAATGAACTGATGCTTTTTGGTTCTAATACTACTAGAGAACATGCTTAGGTAAAATATGCAGAATGCTTTTGGAAATCATAAAATTATTCAAACAATTGTTTAAGCTACTACTAGTAGCTTAAGCCGTTGTTTGAATATTTATATGATATGATATTTTCCAGAATTATTCTGCATAATTTACCTAAGCATGTTCGTTAGTTAATACTCTTCATCCGAGTTTACAGTTGGCTTCTTGATAGATTTTGATGTTAGTTTCATAATTGGATTTAAAAACCATTCCTTATAAATTTACTTTAACTTCTCTCAAATATTTAAATGCTTGTAATATGAATGAAAGATAGTCATTATTATTCAGTTAAAAAGACTTAATCAAATCTTTCAATTTATCTGTGTTATTAAAAAGCTTTGAGCAGTGACTTTCCTAAAATACGCCTGCTTCTAATTTTTGGCCTGTTAAAACATAGTTTAACATTACCTTCTTTTGCTTTAAAAAAAATTCTTTTGACTTCAAGAATTTACTAAGAAGTTATTTCTACTTTGAAGATATAACTGGTTCGATGATATAGCTCCTTCAAAGATATAGCTCCTTCAGTGATATAGCTCCTTGAAAGATATAGCTCTTTGGGAGAAAGATTTTTTATGAATTTATTTCATCTAATAGGTATAAAATGGTCGATTCATGCAGCTATAAGATGCAGCAGGTAACATTGATTTTTTCATTTTATATCTGCAAACATTTTAATACTTAATCGCTGATGAGTTATTCATTTCCCGGAAGCAAAAACACCGGAAGCAAAGTTGATGCTGTTTCTATTCTAAAACACAAATTGGTCAATTTTGTAACAAAATGGGTACTCTCATTAAGTTTCTTCTTACGATGATTTTGAGGGTATTTTATAAAAAATTTTGGTTCAGATTTAAACACCATAGCTAATGATGAGAATGCATTAATTAGAATAATAAATATAACACATAATTAGAATGATTTTATGCCACTATACCAAACACAGTGAATCCAGCACCTATTAGCTTTTCAACAATATCAGCTATTTTTTATTGTTGCCGTTTTCCAGAAAATGTTAGTTCTTGAATTAACTAAATCATATAAGTAATAACTTCTTTTAGTGATGAATATGAATATCTTGAACACAGTTATTCCTTTGTACAAGTTTTCTTCCACAAAATTATTGTTTTCTAAACTTTACTATTTTGTTGATTTTTTAATATGTTTCCGACTACCATAATGACAAAACTACAACATGTCTACGACAATCCCCAAACATTTTAAACTGCAACATTAAGTTAGATTTTATTATCAATACGTTTTATGAATGCTTTTGTGTGCAATAAAACGTAAATATTTTTTAACATAATTAAAGAGTTTCAGCAAAATGAATTCAGGCATAGCAAACTTTTCAGTTCAAGAATTAACAAATTCAAGACTTTTTTCAAGAAAATAATGTTAAAAATTGTTCTATATCATAAGTTAATGAAAAATCTGAATTTGTCGAAGTTTTAAGTTGGAAGAAGAAAATAAGAATCTGTAAAATTCAGTTCAAAAACATAATAAAGGCAGCAAACAAGCAATTAATTTTCTTTGAAAAAAAATTTATTAAATCCTATTTTATATAACATCAAAACTTAAAAAACTTATTAAACACTAAAAAGATTTTAAAATCTTTATAGTGTTTTTATAATTTAAACACTAAAAAGATTTTTAACAAACAAATCAGATTTAAATGGAGAGTCAAAAGGATCAGAAATAATTATGAGCGATGTCTCATTTGAAACTGAGAGTTTAATTTCAGGTTTAGACTTATAAGCTGTTAATGATATAGCTGGATTTGAAGCATCTTGTTATTCGAGTAAGTCGACTATTATCTTGTGCCAATTTTATTGAAGTCTATTTTAATCGAACTATTTTTAGCTCTATTTTAGATTTAGACGAAACATTGTTTTTCACAAATTTTCAAATACAAAATAATCTCACTTAAATCTGTACGCATTTGTTGCCTTTGAAGAATGCAACTTTTGACTTATAATGTTGTTAGCGACTAAAGGTTTTTTTAACATAAAAATTATGGCAACAACAGCTGTAAACAAATTAGCATCCCAACGGCTATAACTGTAACTAATACGCTTTTGATATACTACTTCAATAACGACCAGTTGCACGGCAAAACATATTCGTTGATTTACAGCTTATAACTCGCCGATTTTTCTATTGCTCTTGCTTCATCAGTCATAATACCAACAATATCTTTTTCAAATCAAGTCTATGTAGTGCAAGCTATTGTTCTAACAGGTCAATGTAGCCATTGATCATGATATACGAAATAAGCCTAAGCTTCGAAACAAAAAAGTTTATGCATTTAAATTATTATTCAAATAGCAACAATTACGTAGTGATAGCCATTTATTTAAAAATAAATAAAGTATTTCCTATACTAAATTTAATTTTTTTTTTCTGGCTAAATCAGCAACTAAAAAATTTCATAATTTTTTGCTGTAATCTTTAATAATTTAACGTACAGTGTTGATTTTTTTGGCTAACTTTTGAATTTTGTAGCTATAGATGAGTTTTAAATGTTTACATTCTCGTTTTCAAAAAAATGATGCGCGCGCAAACTTGTAGGTAGAAAAACAAATAATCGGAAATTTTCAAGTAAAAACATTGAGACATTTATGTTAAATTTATTCACTGATTGTTATTTATTCACTGATTCACTAATTTAACAAGAAATAAAATATGCCAACCAGTTGTTGTGCAGTTGGTTGTTCAAACAAGTTTAAAAAAGAATGTCGATTAAAATTTTATTAATTTCCATCAGGAAAAACGCCTTTTGAGAAAAGAAGGCGAATAGACTGGATTAAAGCTATTAATCGTAAGGATAGGACAGTTGGGAATGTGAAAAAAATTAGTAAAGAACGAGTATGCAGTGCACATTTTGTATCAGGTATGTTCTTTTAATGAATGAGGTTAGCTAAAAAAACTATATACGTAGTAATACGTTTAATAAGATTCTTTAAACTAGTGATTTATAATATTTGGTACATTTATTAATTCAATTAAATATTATATTTTATAATAATATTTAATTAAATTAATATTTAATTAAATATTATAAATTTTATATTTTAGGGAAACGTTCTGATGACCCATCTGACGTTGACTGGAGTCCACCTGCATTTAATCACCTTGGAGATGCTATGATTTCTAGTTTGATTAAAAAAAGGAAGACAAAAGATTGCTATAAAGCTTTATGTAAAAAACGATCTTTCAAAAAATCAACACTGTCATCTAGCCAATCAAATGATATAGAGCTTGATAACTATAAATATAATATAAATAATGACATAAATCCACCAAATGACAAGTCAGCTATTTCTAAATTTTGTGAGCATGATACTTATAAAGTAGAAGTGGAAACTCTTAACTTTCAGTTAATGCAATACAGAAATGAATTGATCGAGAAATCTAATGAAATTATTGAACTTAAAGAAAAGAATTCCAGACTAGACCATAATAAATATATTTCATACCAAAATCTAACAGATGAACAAATGAATTTTTTTTCAGGCTTGTCTCGAACTACGTTTATGTGGCTCTTTGAAGGAGTTAAAAATTATATTAAAAAAGTTCACTCAAGGTTATTGTTGGGGGACCATCTCTTAATTGTACACATAAAACTAAAATTAGGTCTATTAAATAAAGATATTGCTTTTCGATTTAGACTAAGCCCAGTAGTAGTTTTAAAAATTTTCAGATCAATAATACCAATTTTTTCTGCTAGAGGTGTTAATCTCATTGTTTGGCCAGACCGTGGAATAATAAGGAGTAACCTTCCTATCTGTTTTAAAAAAAAGTTCAAAGATTGTGTTTGCATTATTAATTGTACTGAAATATTTATTGAATGGCCAAAAAATTTAACTTCACGATCACAAACTTGGTCTAATTACAAACATAACAATACCATTAAATATCTTGTTGGTATTACTCCAGCTGGGGCAGTTAGTTTTTTATCTCCTGGCTGGGGTGGTCGTGTTTCAGACAAGCAAATAACATTTGAGTCAAACTTTTGTAAGAAGTTTTATCCTGGTGACTGTGTTCTTGCTGACAGAGGATTCAATATTAAAGATGAACTAAATGTTGTTGGGGCAACGTTAAAAGTTCCAGCATTTACGAAAGGTAGACAACAATTATCTGGATGGGAAGTGGATACATCTAGACAGATATCTAATGTTCGCATACATGTAGAAAGAGTGATTGGTCAAATAAAAAGGTTTCGTATTAATCATATGACTGTGCCAATCACCAAGTGGATTTGTTAGATGATGTTATGATTATTATTTGTGCTCTTGTAAATCTCAATATGAGTGTAATTACTTGATTAATGTAAATGTAAAAATAAATTTACAGAGAAGCAATTTTTACAGTTTTAAAATCTAAATACATATTAAAGGAAAGTAATATTTGTTCTGGTTTATTGCTTGGTTTTACATTCTTTGCATAACCAATTAGTAGTTTTTGGAGCGCTTTTTAGTTCAACACAAGCGTAATGAAACCATTCATATTTGCATTTGGTAAAATTGCATTGTATCATTTTTCCAAAACTTGGTCTTTGGCATATACAGTAAACTTTTCTACTATTTATTGTCGATTTATCATTACGACGTGTTACAAGCTCTGGTGATAAAATGTTTTTGAAATACATAAAAAACTTATCAATCATTTTGAGAATAAGATCTGTATCTTTTTCAATTGTTAAAATAAAACTTTGTTCATCTTTAACTGCAGGGGAGAATACAAGAAAATCAGCCTCAGAACAGAGACATACATGTAGTTGTAATTGAATTTGGTAGTAATATTTGCGATCCTTTTTTATAATGAGATCTTTATTGATTGGAAAATCTTTATCTTTTTCCCATCCTTCAAAGCCGTTTTGATATTTATAAGGACATTTGATCTCTAAAATTTTAGTTTGATGACAACTGCATCTAATCAATGCATCTGGAGAAGCTCCAATGAAGGGATATTGTTCTCTCACATGAAAACCAGTATCTAAAAATTGAAAATTTATATGACTATATTTAACTTTTTCAATATAATATTTTTGTGCAACATGTTCCGTTTCTGTTCCATATTTTGTGTACTTATTAACATAATTTTTTGCATAATGCATAATTTATTTGACCAATGATTCACTTGACATATAGTTTGTATTAGAATTGTATACTTTTTTTGCATTTGAAGCTGTTATACGCCCTGCACGGTGCATCATCCAAACAGGATTCAATGATTGTGTTTTTGTTTGGTTGCATAAGTTATTATACTGCCTTTGATTATTATCATTTTTATAATCGTTATATATACTTTCGCAAAAAATGACCAACTTATCCTCAGATAAATTCATACTTGTTGGATCATATATTGATGTGAAAGTTTCAGGAAGGTATGTCTCATCTGTCTCAGATGAAGTTTTAGTAGCAATAGAGTCATATTTAACAGACATAAATTCTGTAAGATTAATACTTGTAAAAATTGCAGATTTTGGGTTAATTTTAAAAAGTTTTTCCATCTCTTGAGCTGTTAACTGGTGCTCACCATCCATTGGATTATTGTTGGAAAAGTATTTTTTTTTTTAGGTAGCTTTGCAACCAAATCTTTTTGTAAAAGATTTTTTTAAGGTCGCTGAAAATTTATGAGCTGCAATGGAGCAGGCTGAACATCTTCCAAGTACACAAGATACTTGTAGTAGGTGTTTCGTGAAAATAACCTTTGATTTTATAAAACAGAATTTGCTCCTAATCAATATTTTATTATAAAAACATTCTTGAACATGACCACAAGTGAAGTAATCATATGCTTCCAAGGATTTATAGGCTCTGATTGATTCCTTCGTGTATATGCTAGGTGTATCGATTAAATATTGAGTAACGTCTTGCCATGTAATGTTTGGCAAATGATTGAGATCGTTGCTCCATTCTTTTGGTTCAATTATAAACAGATCCAGTAAAACTTCCCCATTTTTAAGAGTTAACTTCTTTGTGTAGTCTATTGCTTCTTCTAACTTTAGACTTTTAAAATATTCACTCATCATATTGTTAACTATTTTGAAAAGTTAAGTGTTATTGTTGACTTCCAAAAACAGAAAAAACTTATAAGAAAAATCGCAAAAGCAACAGCTATTTTAAACTCAAAATGAGTTTAAAATTTGAACAAAAACATCTGTTTTAAAGTTTTTTAAACAAAAGTTTTAATAACAATAAAAACTTTTATTACCAAAATTTAAATGAAATATTTGTAATTAATTTTAATTATTATTCTTTTAATAATTTTTTAAAGAAAAAATTAATTTCAGGGTACAAATATTGATTTTAGGGTAAAAAAGAAATACAAGAAACACAATTAAGTTCTTGCGTTTTTATTTTTTCTACCTACAAGTATGCGCGCGCATGTTGTTTACAAAATGACGTGACGTCGCACGGAAACTCATCTATAAGACCTGTCACTAGAATTGCGTATGACGTTGAACAAAGCCCCAACAAGGGTTGTTAATCGTGAAAGTGCAGAAGGTAGTGATTTTTCTTCTTGCTCAAATATTGAAAAAAAACTGGTTAACCTAATTTGTTGTTGTTGATGTTGATTTATCTACTGTATTTGCTGCATTCGTAATGAGCCTAAAGTTAAATTTAAAATCTCTGATTTTAAGATCTTTTTCAAATAATTGTAATTACGGATTGCTTTCTTTCTTTTTTTCGACTCTTAAAAATTTTTTTGAAATAGTAGAATTACTTTTTTAGTCATATTTCATGTGAAAAGCTTTTATAATTAAAGAAAATTTACCGTCTAAATAACACGCGATTCTGATTTAGCTAAAATTAGTGCAATAAAATAGTCACAAGCAAATGACGTATATATAACGGCATTTCTTAAATATACGCGACTTAAGCACTGACAAATTTAAAAAATGTAATTGCAAATTACAATATTCAAAAACCTAATTACAAGAATTTTTTGTTTATCATTTTGTTTTTGGCTTTAAAAGTCAAACCCTGGTATTAAGTGTTTAATCTTGGGATATCGGAATTTTTAAAAAATCGTGGGATCCGGAGATTCCCATTTATGTATCAGAAAGCCAAAAATAATGTTAAACTCTAAAACAACCGGCTTTAAAACTGTCAATTTCGAAAGTTGTAATTATCAGGTTTATCATCTCAAATAAAAAAAGTTTAAGTTTTTTTCTAAAAACTTACCTTTATATAAAATTTTTTTCTAATCTTTTCTCGTGTCATTGCTCGGAGATACACTCCGATGCAAGATGTTCCTAAACAGCCGTAAATACAGCAATTATCTCCAACATGTTCAGCATTTTTTCCTACAATTATAGCTGGCGCAAAAAACGCAACACAAGTTAAACCAACATCATTACAACAGCTGCAAATTCCATGCTTAAATTCTGACATTATTAATATTGCCGTTACTTTAAGCTCTCTAAATATTAGGTATATATATATATATATATATATATATATATATATATATATATATATATATATATATATATATATATATATATATATATATATATATATATATATATATATATATATATATATATATATATATATATGTATATATATATATATATATATATATATATATATATATATATATATATATATACATATATATATATATATGTATATATATATATATATATATATATATCAATGATTATTTAAAAGTCTCTAATATATTAGTTACTTACATTTTATTTCCTTACCAACTTAAGTTTCTAATCTTCAATCAAGCAAAGCAAGTCAAAAGATATCTTTTATCTGTAAACATAAAATAAAAAAACAAATATTTATTTTAAAGAAAAAACAAAAATAATATACTAGTAAACACTAAAGTGCCAGTCATTGTACTGTTTACATTTGTATCTCGACTTAGTGACATAAAAAGCATAACATGTATATAAGTGTGATCAATTTATGGCAAAAGTAATTTTTATACTGAATAGATAACTAATATATTATGCAAGTATAAAAAGGATGACGCTCTATTTATCAAAAATTCCAAAAAGTTAAATATAAAGAGAGAAATAGTGAAAGTATAAAATTAAACTTCCTCTTGTCCATTCAATATTGGAAGAAATGAATTAACAAGTTTCTGTGGTACTTTATTGTTTTGTTTTGACAACAGAACTAAATCAATTGTTGTTTTTATATTTTGTTCATTTGACTGCTTTTTTGTTAAAATAATAGATATAACCGATATATGTATATATATATATATATATATATATATATATATATAATAAATAAAAAACATTTTAAATTTAAACAATTTAAAATGTTTTCTACAAAAAGAGTGCTTAATGTTCAGTGGAATTACAAATTAGTAGAAAATCACTTTGCAAAATTTTTTCTCATTTAACACTGTGTTTCATCAATAAAGACTCATCATTTCTGATGAGTGATTTTCTACTAATTTATATATATATATATATATATATATATATATATATATATATATATATATATATATATACTACTAATTTATATATATATATATATATATATATATATATATATATATATATATATATATATATATATATATATATATATATATATATATATATTAGTATCATAGTTTTAAAATTTTTCATTTTTATTTTGCGGATCATTTTTATAGTGCCAAAATATGAGAATATTAACTTTGAAAAAAAAAATAGAAAAACTAAAAATTTTTATTTAATTTTGGGTTATATTTTTAAGGGGTAAAGTTATTGATTTTATGATTAAATGCAAAGATGTTTTAATTTTTTAAATCTGAATATTAAGTTTCATAATATAATCTCTCAGCCATCAAAAATTATTATCATATAAAATCTAATTTGACTATGAAATTTAACATTTTTTGATGAATATAAGTCAATCTAAGATTAATACAAAAAAGTAATTTATTTTGTTGCTCTCACGTTTGAGGTTGAAGGTGTAATAAATTTCGATATTTTTTGTTATGAGGTTCCAAATATCGCAATTTTTTGCAAAGCAACTTTAACTGAATTTTGTATAAACATAAATATTTGGAATTTGCTCCATATTATGTTCTGTAAGTTATCTCAATGAACAGAAAATGCTGGATCCGCCCATGCTTGGACGGATCCAGCATTTTTTGTCTTTGAGATAATTTATTATTTAAATAATAAATATTGTTAATATATTATTATTTTTACATAAAATAAATTCAGTTAAATGTTTTATTTTAAATATAAATTTTTAATTATGTTCCTTTTAAAAACATAAATTAGTTGAGGTCTGCGCGTGACAAGTTCAAATCATCTGCTTGCTTTTATCAAAATATTTTGTTATATAAAATGCAAAACAAAACAATTTAATAGTTTTACAGAAATCATATTCTATATATATATACATGTTATATATCCTTTTTCTTTGCAAGAACTCAACATAGTTTTAGAAAGACTTAAATGTAAAACTAAAATAACATAAGTATCTCTATCATGACGCATGCGCAACAATATACTCCCGGTATTTAGTATTTTTAGAAATTTTAAGTTATTTTGAAAAATTTCTTTCTTTCGTTTGCTATTGCGTACAATATTTTTCTATATATTACGTATATAGTATCTATAAGACTTCAAAGGTATTTTATTTTGTATTTTATAAAAATCAAATTGTCCATTTTTCTGTGGACAAATATTTTCCCAACCCAAAACAGAGAGCTGCGTATGTCAAAATGTTTTTGAGAAATATTTTTGGTCATTTCGTTTAAGAGTACAGCTGTTCTATAGGTTAAAATAACTCAAGTCTTTTTATACCGTTAACTTTAGATAGAATAGACAATATAAAATTTGCAACCTCCTCAAATTGAGGAGGGTTTAATCTAAAAAGTATTTTACTCAGAATTACTTTAAAGTATATCCCCAATGATGACGTTACTCAGAAAACTTTATATGGTTATAGTTTTTGATCGCTAAAATATTTTACAACGAAGTTTAAACTTTATCGATGAATATAAGTCTAGTTGAAAATAATACAAAAAATGCTTCACTAACTTGTTGCTCTCACGTTTGGGGCAGGGGGATCCAAATTTTGGGGCTTTTTTGTTTCCAAGCTCCAATCATTACGTTTTTTCGCAAAGCATCCTCATTTGACGTAAGTATAAACATATAAATGTTTGGAGTAAGCTATCTTAAAGACCGAAAACTCCTGGTTGCGTCCCTGCACTAATCAATATATATTTTTTTTAATTGCAATAATATTGCAATTTTATTGGCCAATATTGCCAATAACTTGCAATGGATTGGCAATATATTGGGCAATAATATTGCAATATTGACAATAAAATTGTAATAATATTGGCCAATATCTTGGGCAATAATCTCGCAATAAAATTGCAATTATATTGGGCAATAATCTCGCAATATTGACAATAAAACTCTTTGCAATTTTATTATCGTCTAGCAGCAGCGCTGAAAGTTGACATTTGAAAGAAACATTTATGTACACTTTCAATTCATACTAAATTCGAATTTTAAAAATTAAATAAACAACTAAATTTAGAATAAATAAGATTGTGTATTTATTTAACACACAAAACATACAAAACACATTACAGATAGAATGGGGGGGGGGGGGGAATAAGCGAAAAACGCTGACAACCCCACACCACAAGAAAAATGTCACTCATTTGTTTAGTCTTCAAACTTTTGTACTACTTTTATTGTCTCGGAAAAATTGATTAATACTCGCCCGAACAACACGCCAGTTGTAAGACGTAAACACTTTGTCAAGTGCACCTTTAACTTCCTGAATTTCTTCATTCTCCATATGAATGCGTGCAGTAGGTCCGTTTGGTTCACAAATACGCGTGCAAGTAAACTCCTTTCCGAATCGCAACAAAATAAATTTTCTTGCAAAGCTACATGGTTCTCGTTTTTGAATGTCGTGCAATTTAAATTCGGCATCAAAACCAGTATACACGGCCTAAAAAGTATAATACAGATAAGTTCGGATTTAGTAAACATTTTTCAATGGATGGTCAAATTATGCAACCTTTTGTATATAAATGTACCTTTCCTTTAGCAATCAATATTTCTTTTATTCAATTTGGTAAATACTAGCAAGTTGTGCTCTCATTGGATGAGCTTTTTTTAATTAAATTACAAAAATTAAATTGACTTACATTATCATTATTTACAGATTCTTTTTCTATTGGGCGCAAAATTTCAGACAACAGTTTGTTGGTCTTCTTTTGTTCAAAAAGAAGTTTCTTTTGTTCAATCAAAATTGCTAATGTTAAAAAAAATATATAGCACTTCTATGTACAAGTACAATATGGTAGAACTTAGGCAAACACAGTATTCATACTATAGGACTGTAACTAACCTTCTAAACAAGATAGTTTGCTTAACTTCGGTGAACCACAGTGTTTTGTTTTAGGAACATCACTAATTATTGGAAGCATCAATGCTCTGGGAGCATCAACATTGTCAAGTAGCATGTCAAGCTTCCGCTTTTCCAAAGCCATAATCTGTGCTTCACTTTTTTTAGATCCTTTTTGACTGTTATAAAATGATGCAAAGGACTCTGATTCTATAAATGAAAAAGACAATAAAAATATGTTCAAGAAATTACATAAACAAAATTGTAATATTATTAAAATTACCTGAATTTTCATTCAACACTTCATTTACATGTTTTTTTTTCAGCACCTTTGATTTAGGAGTCGATTTATATTTAGGTCCGTTTAGGCCTGTATGTTCTGAGACCGGTGCAATATTCTCTGAATCTATAAAAAAAAAAACATGAACAAGTTGTGGTTACAAACATATAATCATGGGTGTACTAGGGGCTAGGCTACTAGTGGATCCAATAGATCCCCACCTACCATCGGATAGTGCAACTTTAACTTGTGTTGATAATTTTTGTGTGAATTTTGTGTCATTTTTTATTATTTAGCAAAAATGTTTAATTAATTATTACTTGTGTAGCAGACATAATAACTAAACTCTGTCTGGTAACAAAGGTAACCTCCTTTTTTTTGACCCAGGGTGCTATTGCACTCCGGCACCATGGTCCAGTTCACCACTGCACAGAAGAGTAAATTTTAAATAAAATTACTATAATATTGTCTTGTCATTGTCACATATTTATATTTCATAAGTTACCTGAGGATTGGTCTCCATCAGAATGTTTTCTTTTTCCGTCAGTATTGCCTTCAATATAATTGAGGGCAAACTTGCTTACTTCATCAGTGCTAGGATTTTCATCACCAAAATCGTCCATGAAATTATCTAGCAATGTTTCAAATTTACAGCATTGGGTAATAGACCCCTTATAGATGATGACAGCTGCGTGTTGTATATTTGCAATAGAAACATGCACTACATTTTTCTAATAAGTAAAAAACATTAAATTTAATTATCAACACACCATAAATAGTATAATAAAAGCAGGGGCTTCCATTTTTAACATCCCTAAAAAGTGGGCATCTAAAATACTTCTTCCATTTTAGGGTGGGCTTCTATATATTCAGCTATGTAAAAAAACAAAAAAAACATTTTTATCTTATTCGTGGGCATCTAAAATACTTGCTTCTATTTTAAGGTGGGCTTCTATATATTCAGCTAATAGCTGATAGCTGATATATTCAGCTAATAGCTGGTATGTAAAAAAACAAAACAAAATTTATCTTCTTTGTCAATTATAGGGAGGGGAGATAAAATTTAAGGGTGGACTTTAATTATATTATGTATGGTAAATGCTGTCAGTTTTTTTTAACACACTTACCACTTGAAATTCAAGGCATTCAACGGATGAATAATGCTTAGAAAGTGTATTTGAAAGTGATATGGGAGAGGTATGCCGCTCATCTTTTTCACAATTCTTGTACCATAAAAGAACAAACGTAGAAGAAAGCTTTTGAGTGTCTACAAAATCTAATTTCTTTGTTCTATTTCTATCAGGGTAAGTCATTATTTAATAAAATATAAACCTGTAAAAAAATTCAATCAAATTATCAAATTATTTTAAATCAAATTATCAAAATATTAAAAACAAAAATGTTTTTTAGTATAAAAAAACACACATGCATGATGTGAAGCATATTTATTAATTACAAAATTTACATTTAGCCACCCTAAGCATATTCGAAAAGTTCTTTCAATGGTGTCAAAATTAATACATCTTTTGTATCTAATTTACTTTTAATTAATATACATTTGCAGACTAAAGTGTCAGCTGAAATAACAACAATGTTTTTTGTTTGTTCAACAATAAAAAAAAAGTCATCATCAAAGTTAATTTCCGAATTTCCAATCATATCACCAAAAGTAGAAACTAACTTACACTTCACATTCAATAGTTGTAACTGAACATGTATTACATTGTCAACTAAAGGAAAATCTAATATGATACCAAACTTATTATGTCCAAATTGACAAGTATAGCTGTTATGTTTGCCATAACCTTTTGAAGGGTAAACAATACCATGTTTCAACAATCTGCCCGGATTTAACAACTGCAATTCTTCTTGTTCAATAATGCCAATATTTAATGCTTTACAAACTTCAACTTTTTTAGGATGATCTGTTGTTTGCAAAAAACAAGAAGCTGTTTTGAAGTCAAGAAATTTTTGTACAATCTGTTTTAGATGACCATGTGTTCCCTTCATCATTTTTTTATAATTACTTAGCCGAGCTTCAAAACAAAACATTGAGTAATTTGTAACACTTCCATGCATTTTAATAATATCGCTAACATGACCAAGCAAATGAACATTTATAGTATTCATATATAAAGGAAGCAACTCAGACAATGATTTTTGATAAAAGTTAAACAGCTGACTAATAAGCAACACCTTATCTAAACATATTTCACTGCTACACAAACGCATACCAATTACTAGAGAATAAATCATCATCATGCAGTCAGGATTCAAATATGGTAAAAAATATGGAACTGCTAAGTATAAAATAAAGTTTTTAAAGTCATGGCCTTTCCAATGTGTGAATGATTTAATAGTTAATGGCTTGGGCATGTTATGTGGCATTTTTTGATCAGCAAGTAAGATTTCCATAGCATTTAATTTTGCACTACCAATAAAAAATGATTCGTGTTTATTGGTAACAGAAAATAAACAAACTAAAAGCTTTTTTGAGCAATTTTCGTAAAACAAATGTAACACATCAATAAGTATCATATCTGGCACTTTAATAAATGAAATGTCACTAAAGATGTTTGAGCCTTTAATTCCAAATACAGATACTTTTGATTTTTCGGCTAATCTAGCATATATGGCATACATTTCAGATGTTTTAAGATTATAATTTGTATCTGAATGTGAATAAATTCTAGCGGAACCATGTTTTCTTTCAATTGTTCTACCAGGATGTTCGCAATAGTGACATCCAAATTCACCATTATACTGCTTATGATTGATGATTGAAGCCACTGCAGGCAAATCGAAAACAAAACCAACAATATGAATAACTACTTGGATATTGTTAATTTCAAGGGGTGTTTCAAACAGTTTTCCATTGATGTACTCCTAAAAAAAAGTTAGTAATATAGTAACGTTGCCCATTTTATTCTTGTCACGGCTGGAACAGTGAATTCTACTACTATAGGTAATTCCATTGACAACTACTTTTAAAATAAAAAATAACAATCAATAATTTAATTACCTTTAAATAAGCATTCCAATTAGGTTTTAATAATGAGAACCATAAACCAAGAAGTAGTGTATTTTCAAATAGGAATCGTTTATAAGATGGTAAATCTAAAATAATAGCATGAAATGGCCATATTGTAATCTTTTTTTTTGTGTATGGTTCTCCACCATCTGTTGACATCAATAAATGAATATGTAAAACATTTGCAGACTTCATATTTTCAACAAAATTTGGTCTAGAAATAAAATCACTCTTTCTTTTACCTGACAGAAATAAAACAAGTTTCATTTGGCTAATGATATCCAATATAAAGATATGGGATGAACAATGAGTATTTATTTTACTCGTGTCAACTAAAGCTGTGCAGCAATTATGACAATAATATTTATGCGTTGGTTCAATATGGGAGAATATATTTTTAGTAACAAATCTATGAATCATTTTATGAGATGACGGCATGTCATTTATACAGCGAAAAATCTATTAAAAAAATTTAAAAATTAAAAATATATTTTTTCAAGCTTTATCAACCAAACTAAGCCTGGGCCAGACCCCAGCCTCAAGTTGAAATAAAAATATGACATACTTCATTATTTTTATAATTTAATAATTTGTAAAAAAATAATTTGTAAAAACTATAGATATAAAATATATAATATATAATTGTAAAATATTATATAATATATAATTTGTAAAAAAAAGTCGGATAAAATTTTCACAAGTAAAATGTTTTATAATTAGGAACGTTCTGCACTACTTTATCAGACTTTTTTTACGAATTATTGGCAATGTGCACCATTTCTGGTAGCAGCCAGAGATAAATAGCCAGATCAACATTTATTGCTAAGGACTAAGTTGATTGATAATTTTATTAGCTTCACAACATTCATTTACAAGTACATTGCACAATTTAAACTACATCTAACATACCAGCAAAGTCTTCAAAAATCTATCAAATGCGATTTCAGTAAATGAATTGCTAATCATTAAATACAACAAGGTTAAAAACATAAACTTTTTGTTAACAATTAAATCCAATAAAGAACATTCAAATGGATTAGAACTAAAGAACTGAAACATGGAAGCACTCGATTCTTCCTCAGATACTAGAATTTGATTTTCTTCCTCAGATACTATAGATACAATTTCTTCTGTCTCTTGGGTAAAACTACCATCATTAACATTATCATCTGTATTGCTTTAGTCGGACTGAGAACTACTATTAGTAATTTCCTCTTCAGAAGGAGTAGACTCAGCCGTAAAATGTAAAGTTCTTCTCTCGTACTTTCTATTAAAAAAAATTCGTTTCATTGCACATATATTCACCATTAATAAAATTTTATGAGTCTTTACTTATAAATAACTATGTTATTTTTGCACGGGTATCTTGTGTGGCCAGACAGGTTTGCTGGGCTCATGCAAGCCATGTCTAACGTGCGCCGAAGAAACCTGCCTGGCCGCACTTACACTGCAGTATAAAGTCCAATGAAAGCATGCTTGTAACTTCAGTTACAATCATAAAATCGATTACCTAATATTAGTTGCAATAATATTGCAATAATATTACAATTATATTGCAATTATATTGTAATATTTTAACAACAATCTTGCTAATGCTTATAAACCCATTAAATTTATGTAAAACAAAAAAATAACACAGGCAATTAGATAAGCATCAGAATTATTTATATTTAAATGCATCTAAATTACATTTACAAACACATTACATTTGTATAATTTTATTGATATTTTATTGGTCAATTAATTGAGCAATATATAGCAATTTAAATTGAACGCGCAATAATATTGCAATATGTTGTAATAAACCGCAATATATGTCGATTAGTGTGCATGTCTTTTAATCAATGATGTCTAAAACATATAATAAAATAAAAAAATTAATTTTTGGATTATAAAAAAGTGTTTATTAAACATATTCACTTGAAATAACAAAATTAAACTTGTCAATACGAAGACGAAGCGAATGACATTTCTTGAATAATAATGCACAAATAATACATTTACTTAACAGGCTAACACAGCTCTATAAATTTCAATGAAATAAATCAATATTAACTTGAAGTAGCTATAAAATTCCTTAAAATCAAGTCCCCAGGGATCGGTGACATCTTTTGTAAAGTAGTGTTAGATGTTTTTGAGAAGATAATTAATCCAATATTCTAAGTATTAAATTCATCAGTTACAACAGGTATTGTACCTGATTAACTAAAAATATCTAAAATTATACCATCTATAAATTAGGAGAAACCAATTCTTTAAACAGTTACAGAACAATCTCAATCTTTATGGTATTCTCAAAACTTCTAGAATGAATAAGTTATAATAAATTAAATTAGTATTTAAAAACGAACAAAATTGACAATAAAGGTTAATATGGTTTTCAAAAGCTACACTCAACTGAGCATGCATTCCTTGGCCTATCAATTAAAATAAGTAGATTATTGAAAAAAAAAATTACATCAAGAACCTTTATTAATTTGTCAAAAGCATTTGACACCGTCAACCACGAGATTTTACAGAAAAAAATAAAAAACTATGGCGTAAAAAAACAAGCTTTAAATCGGTTTAAAAACTACCTAAATAATAGACAACAGTGTATTATTATAGATAAAAAAAAGCAACTCAAGTTTACTGAGAAAAAAATGTGGTGTACTCAAAGGTTCCATTCTTGCTCCTCTTTTGTTTCTTATTTATATAAACGATCTTTCAAATGCCTCTAATATCTTTAAAACTATAATATTTGCCAACGACACAAACTTATTTTACTCAGCTAAGACAATCGAAGACCTTTTTGAAAAAACAAATGCTAAACTAAATAAAATTAATATATGATTTAAATCCAATAAACTGTAACTCAATATAGAAAAAACTAAGTACATACTATTTTTTTCTAATCAACAAATTAAAAAAATACCCCTGAACCTATCAACACTCAATATAGAAAATATAAACATCAAAATAGCTCTGAATACAAAGTTTTTAGGAGTTCTAATTGACAAACATATCTCCTGGAAACCCCACATAAACTAGATTAACACAAAAATATCAAAGAATATTGGTTTACTATACAAAATAAGACCATTTTTGTCACCAAATTGTCTAAAACTTGTCTACATTTCATTCATACATTTCATTCTGATGTATGCCAATGTAGCATGGGGCAGTACCCGCAAATCTAAATTAATACCACTTTACCTACATCAAAAACACGCTTCAAGACTAAATCTGCTCATGCTCAACCTTTATTGGAACAAATCTGCTCATGCTCAACCTTTATTGGAACAAATGAACGCACTAAAAATATTCCAAATAAATATTTTTCAAAATATACTTTTCATGTTTGAATTTAAATTAAATCTGGTTCCAGAACATTTTACAGCACACTTTTTTAAAAACAATATAAATATATACAATTCAAAAGCAACGGGCAACTTTAAGATACCGTTTGAAACAACAAAACTCTTAAAATTCTCAATTACATATCGTGGTTCCTATTTATTTAACAAATTAGTTGTCAGAAACGAATCACTATTAAATCTAAACAACGAAAACTCTCTAAAAATAAAGCTTAAATCTACAATAGTCAAATTAAACAACTATAAGGAAATTTTTTAAAACAATAATACAAAAAATTAAAAAAAAATTAGCCCAACTTTTAATACAAATTGATAATAAAAAATAATAATATTAATAACAAGGTATATATGTACAACATACATATATACCACGTACTCCACTGATTTTTATGTGTATTACACCTCCAGAAAAAAGGTACTCGATGACAAGACTGACATAAGTCTTCTGCAAGCTGTAACTATTAACAAGTAATTCTTCTTAGAAATCTTACACAAATTTCGTTTTTTTCATATTTATACACAAACATTAGTTTGAAATGATGTACTTATAGTCAAACATCTAAACACTTCTCCAAAAAATCAGCTAATTTATTTTTATTTATAATATTAATTTTATTTTAAATGGAATAATATAGAGATATATTTTTCGGATTATTTTTATGTATACGTTACTACACTGTTGTAATTGTTTATGTTTATTTTAATCGTGTCTCGGAGTAGTATGCAACTATGTTTTTGTTTACTTCGTATATTTTGAACTTTATGTTTATGATATATATGTTTGTATATCTTTACCGTCAATCTGTGATTGACAACTTGTAAATACTTTGTAGTTGTAAAATAAGCGTGTAAAAAAAATAATATTAATAAATAAATAAATATTATAATAATAAACTTTAAAAGGTAACTAACGTGTCGTATTTAAAATATTGACTTTATGTTTTGTTTTGAATGGCGTTTTACAAGCCGCTAGAGAGTCGCTAGAGAGCATCTAGCGTTTCTTATTTGAAATAATGACGGTTTTGTTTCATTTGAATCAGATTTTATAATATGCTAGAAAGCAATTGACTATTGCAAATTTTATATAAAAAGGAGTAAATGAGTTAAAATAGGCACACTTTAGTAAAAATTTTGATTTTAATAATTTCTCTGGAAAAGTAATTACTTCAAAGTCCTTACTCGAAATAAGAAAATTAAAATAGTCAACACTGTAAAAAAAAAAATTGAAGTTTAGCATTTCTTAAATTTTGTTGTTTGTGTGAATTCTGCTTTACTACTGAACGTTCACAAAAAAAAATTTTTCGCTCTCAATTCAAATAAGTATGATAGTCAAAAAAAGAATTTTTTTTTCAAAATCAATTCCTATATTTTTTTGAATAAAAAAAGTAAAAAACATTTGTATCGAGTACGCTCTGTTTGGGATGCTAGTATAACAAAAAAAATTAGTCATATTTGAAAAAGATTATGATTTAGCTTTTACATTTTTTGATGTTATAGATGACATATAATTTTAAAGTAAACACTTTAAATAGCTTTGTAGACATTGATCTATTATTTTTTTAATAAATATTTATCCCAATATAATAGAATATATATACACAAGCAATTCTTTGAAATTAATTTATTGCCGTGAAATTATGGTAGTTTTACCGGAAAATGGAATATGTAAAACATCAAAAATTTCTCGCCAAGTATCGTGCAAGAATTTGCAGAAAGAGTCCTCCTCTCTCTAAGAGCTACCATAGAGTTCAAGAAACCTTACTACTACCCAACTTTCTTTGATTATATGCATAGAACAAGTGTTTGTATGCATAGTATAATTGTTAGAAACTTAACATGAAATTTTCTTGACAATTCAAATTGTAATATTAGTTTACTTCTAAATAATTAGTGTCTTTTAACTTTTTCTTTTAAATATCTTTTCTATTATAAAACAAAACAAAAAATACACTATTATTTCGCATTTTATAAAAGCGCATTAGACAATTTAAACTAATTCGTCGGTTAAACTTGTATTCAGCTTTACTCACGAACAATATGCACATTTGATAAAACTTCTTGTTGGTATTCATGAAATCTGATAACCTAAAAATCATAATATTAGTTTGATTATATAAATATATATATATATATATATATATATATATATATATATATATATATATATATTTATATGTGTATATATATATATATATATATATATATATATATATATATATATATATATATATATATATATATATATATATATATATATATATATATATATATATATATATATATATATATATATATATATATATATATATATATATATATATATATATATATATATATATATATATATATATATATATATATATATATATATATATATATATATGAATACATAAATAGCAGAAAATAAAATTTTTTAAAATAAAATTCAATAAAGACTTAAAAAACATTAGTTCGCAAAATTCAATTAAGTTCAAGAAACATGAAACGGAAAAAAGTTCTAAAGCTTTGATATTTGATGAGAAAAATTTTGTTTAAAAATTCTTGATCCTTAAGAAATAGGAAAATATGAAGACCAACCGTATGCATTAAGTTGTTTCTTTATGATAACACTTCTCTGCTTTGAAAGTTTAAGTATTGCTATTGAACTTACTTTTAACCTATGATTTGGCAGAGGTACCAAAAGTTGAATAAAATTCATACATAGTTTCAATTTTATCAAAAAATTTTGATAAAATTTTTCTATTTAACTATAGACCAATTTCTCTTTTTCCGTTATATATAAAGTTTAAGAAAGCTTTATAAAAAATAACATTTACCATCTTTTTAAATAATAGTTTGACAAATAAAGAACCAGCATTTTTTACCAGATAAATTTTGCATTACAAATTTACTAAAAAGTCAAAAAATTTTAAATCTATTCATTAATTATAGATGTTCTATCGACTTCCTCTTTACTGGTTTTTCTAAAACATATGACAGAGTTTATCATAAAAAAATTATAATCAAAAATGAAATTTACAGTATAATGGGTTTAGTTATTAAATATATTGAGTACTTCTTATCATTGACATATATTGAGTACTTCTTATCATTGACATTGACTTTCTCATCAAAGACATTGCTTCTACATGGTTTCTTTTTTCAAGTGGTGTACCCCAAGACTCAATTTTGGGACCATTTTTGTTTACAATTTGTATCAATAAATTTTCAGATAAACTAAAACATATGCGGCAGTTCCATGCTGATGATAGAAAAGTTTTCAAAATTGCCAGTGATGATAACAGTTGTTATGATTTATATGGTATCAATTTTATTTTGAATTGTGGTAATTAATGGAATATGCAATTAAACATAGAATGTTACTAAAAGAACAACATTAAGCAAAAAGTACCAAAAAATATTGCATATCTTATCATCAATTTAATATTGTAAAATGCAAAAATGACCTTGATGTTATTTTAAAAAACGATCTAGAGTATAATTATCATGTATCTACATGTTCTTCTATTACAAATAGAATAAAAAATCTTATCTGACACACATTTTTTTATACGCTTTTGTAGTTTAGTTGTTATATGTTTGATGAGTATGCCCTCACCTTATAATGTTTCTGCTATTTGGAATCCATTTCTGAAAAAAATGTATTATTCTTGTTTAAAGTGTATAACCTAGAGTAAAGTAACTTATTAACCTTAGTAACCTAAAGTAAAGTAACTTAGTAACCTTAGTAATCTAAAGTAAAGTAACTTAGTAACCTAAAGTAACCTTAATTACCTAAAGTAAAGTAACTTAGTAACCTTAGTAACCTAAAGTAAAGTTTCTTTGTAAACTTAGTAACCTAAAGTAAAGTATCTTAGTAACCTTAGTAAAAGTAAATTAACTTAATGAGATTAAAAAGATTGAATTTAGTAATCAATAAGAAGAGAAATGACTAGAGTAACTTTTTTAAATGTATTAATCATCTTTTTCGGCATAACATGGAATTACTAATGTTGCTGCTGAAGATTAATAGATACCAAACTTTTACATTTCTAGAGAACCTATAATGGAATTAGCCAGCTATATGCAACTCTTTCATAATAGTGATTGTAACTTCCTTAATTATAGATTTTAGTGTTGAAAAAGGAGGACTTGTAGTGCTTTTAGTAAACGGAAGTGTCCAATATATAAAATAAATATGTAACAGAAAGTTTATATACTAAACTTTCATTGAGTGAAAACAAACTATTGTTCAAAAATTCGTATTAGTTTCTAAACAAAAGTGCACTTAATTTACAAAAACCGTAATATTTATGCGTATTTTACAACCAATTTTATCTAAAAGTAAATAAAATAACAATTTATTGATAGTTAAAAAAAAAACCTATTTAAATAAATTTAAAAAAACATCATTAAAGAGTTTAATATGTAACTAAACAAAAACATCTATTATCAGGGCCTATTTTAGAAAAAAAACTCTCCACACCCACAAGTCACACCAAAATTTAGCAAAAATAGGTGTTTTTTCTTGAAAAAAAAATATTTGCTAGTATATGGATCCAGACAAAAATATTGCCCTTATTTTCCATAATGGATCCAGATCATTTTGGATAAAAAGGACAATTTTTTGGTTTGGTGGATTCAGATCTTGTATGGTAGGCCTACTAGAGTTTTCCTCCACCTCCCTAACTAATTGCCCCCTAACCCTTAAAAAATAAAGGAAGACGGACCTATTTATTATAACTAAGGTCTTATTTAACGGTCTTATTTATTATAACTAAGGACTATTTTTTTATAATTAACGTCCCACTAACCTACAAATTAGTATGTCTTATTGCTTACTTAGCGTAGTTAAGGAAAATATATTGGTCCTCAGTTATAATAAATAGGATCCCTATAGAAGGAGTCCGTCCCAGTTTTTTCTTTAAGGGTTAGGGGGATTTAGTTAGGGAGGGGGAGGCCTTATTATTCCCAAATGGTCTAGATCCACCGAATCAAGAAACCTTAAAATCTCCAGCCTTTCCTTTACTATATGGTCTGAAACTGCCCCTGTCGCCGAGCTCCTTGACAAATTTCCGTAAAAATAAAAAAAGTAATAAAATCCGTTCACTAAATAAACTAAAACAAATGTATAAGTCGAAAAAATAGACCTTCGTATGGAATATTAAAATAAGCATTGAAATATTAGACATACGATTGAAAAATCATAAATTTATTTTTTAATTAGAGAAAATTTTAAGCAGCAAAAAACCCCAAAAATTTCAAAATCTAAATAAAAAAGAAAAACAAAAATGCTGAAATATATATATATATATATATATATATATATATATATATATATATATATATATATATATATATATATATATATATATATATATATATATATATATATATATATATATATATATATATATGTATATATATATATATATATATATATATATATATATATATATATATATATATATATATATATATATATATATATATATATATATATATATATATATATATATATATATATATATATATATATATATATATATATATATATATATAATTATAATTTTATGTATATATATATATATATACATATATATATATATATATATATATATATATATATATATATATATATATATATATATATATATATATATATATATATATATATATATATATATATATATATATATATATATATATATATATATATATAAAGAAGCGATATTATATAAAAACTTCAAAAATAATAATCATTTTACATAAAAAAACATGTCTAAAAAAAATTATTCTCAAAAAACCTGAAAATATTGACTTTTTTTATTTTCAGCTTAAAAACAATAGTTTTTATGCATTTATACCTGAAAAAATTATTTTTATAAAAAATTATTTTCATTTTTAAATTTTTTATATAATTTTGCTTATTTTGAGTACCAGGTTGACATACTTTAGAATAAGTTTTTTTTTCAAAATATTAGGGACCCGTCAAATTTTTGAGGGCCTTGAGCTACCCCTAAAAATATTTTTTGTTCAAAAAAATTTTAAACCTAGTGTTTTTGTATTAGATAAAACACATTTAGGGGGTACCAGCAGGTTTTTCTCAAAAAAGTTGTTTTAAGCACCACCCTAATATATATATATATATGTATATATATATATATATATATATATATATATATATATATATATATATATATATATATATATATATATATATATATATATATATATATATATATATATATATATATATATATATATATATATATAATTTTAAAACATCAAGAAATACAGTTTCTCTCAATACAAATAATTTTATCACAGAAATTTTCGCTGGGTTATGGATACCAGCATCATCAGCATGTAAAATATAACAATAATTTTATTCGTTATAGTTTATATAAAATCGTTACTATTGACGTTAGCGGTTAAATGGCTTCTTTTGATTTTTAAATTTTAAAAATGGCGTCCAAAACATAGTTTTGACATACTTATTCTCATCGGGTATGGTTTTTCTGGTTTATAAAGTTGTTAGCAAAAAACAAAACAAAAAAACATTGTTTGAAATCATTACGTTATATACTTGTAGTACAGCAGTTGATATAATCATGCATTACTTTAAAAATTATACCCGATGAAAATAATTATTTTTACCATTGGCACACCAAACCACGGAATATCAGAATTCTTAGTTAAGACAATACAACCAGTCTTAAATGAAAATCCGACACAATTAAAAAATTATTTTGACTTTATAAAAAATGCAGAAAATTGGAATGTCGCCAACATTAATATTCAAGTGTCTTATGATGTTGTTAATCTATACCCGTTAATTCCTTTAAAAGAAGGCACCGTTGTATTTTTAGAACAATTAAATAACAGTTTATCAGTTTATTACCTGAAATAAAGCAACTCATAGAATTTTGCTTATATCAATGTTATTTTCATTGGAACAATGAGATTCACGTAATGAAAAACTCAGGACCAATCAGGCTTTCTTTCATGGCTGTTCTCGCGGAATCTTTTCTACAATCCATGAAAATATTGCAACTAACATGGCTTTGACAGTAAATCCAGCACTTGATCCAAAATCATTTTTAACATACGTTGACGAAAGTCATGCAAGATTTCCTAACATCAAACAAGCAAAACAGTTCCAAGATACTTTAAATCAACAACATCATGCAATACAATACACAATTGAAGTGGAAAACAAAACAAAAACTCCATACATAACCATTACAAATAACACACTAGGAAAATATGAGTTCAAAGTATATCGAAAAGAGGCAATCTCTAACATTCAAACTAAACCACATTCAAATCACGATCCGAATATTTTAACAGCAATATTGAAAGGTTTTCTCCACAGAGCTTACTCCATTTTAAGTAATGATTATTTGCAAAACGAAATAAATTTTTTAATTGAAATGTTTACTGAAAATGGGTACAATGAAAAGCTATTGAGAAATATTACACACCAATTTCATTAAAGAAGAAAAAATAAAATCACAACTCCATCAGAATGCAATAATCTTTACCTTGGGTACCAGGTCTTTCACCAAAACTTCGAAAAGTATTCCGAAAAACAGGTTACAGAGCAGTATTTAAATCAAACCCAAATTTAAGATCTTTATTAACATCAAAAAACAAAACAAAACTACCAAGTAACAGTCAGTCTGGTACCTATATAAGAAAATGCAACTGTTCCAAAGTTTACATAAGTGAGATAAAAACGCAAATAAATACGCGAATGCATCAACATCAGAAAAGCATTAATGAAAACAAACCTAATCAATCTGCATTAGCATTTCATAATATATATATATATATATATATATATATATATATATATATATATATATATATATATATATATATATATATATATATATATATATATATATATATATATGTATATATATATATGCATATATACATGCATATATATATATATATATATATATATATATATATATATATATATATATATATATATATATATATATATATATATATATATATATTCATTTATATATACATACATATATATATATATATATATATATATATATATATATATATATATATATATATATATATATATATATATATATATATATATATATATATATATATATATATATATATATTTATGACTGGATAATTTTTTTTTTGATATACCTGAGCTTCCTGAATTGTAGCACAAACTGGGCAAAACATATGAGCACATAGATCTTTGCATAGGGTTCCCTGTATATTAAAAAAAACATTAATGCATATATATATAAATATATATATATATATATATATATATATATATATATATATATATATATATAATATATATATATATATATATATATATATATATATATATATATATATATATATATACATATATATTAGTCAAAAAGCATCAATTAATACGAATTCTATTAATACAATTAATAAATTATTATAAGAAAAATTTGCTGATACAGCGAAAATTTTATAAAAATAAATAAATAAATTAATAATTGTAATAAGAGAAGTCGACACACGATGTCAACACTAAAGATATATATATGCATATATATATATATATATATATATATATATATATATATATATATATATATATATATATATATATATATATATATATATATATATATATATATATATATATATATATATATATATATATATATATATATATATATATATATATATATATATATATATATATATATATATATTTTTTTTTTTTTTTTTTTTTTTTTATTATACTTCACCTCCTCAAGGCCGAGAAGGCCACTACAGACGAGGAGGCTACTTATTTTGTGGCTATAACCCTCTCTCAACTCTATAACTCCGAAACACGAATCTTGACGAACAAGGCCGCTGCGCAGAGAAACGAGTTGAGCGCGGTACTACCAGGGACGTGGTGGGGATCGAACTCGGAACCACTCGTTTATGAAGCGAGCGCTCTACCACTACACCACTACCGCATATATATATATATATATATATATATATATATATATATATATATATATATATATATATATATATATATATATATATATATATATATATATATATATATATATAATATTGCCGATCTTAGCAGTAGTAGTAGTAGTAGTAGTAGTAGTAGTAGTAGTAGTAGTAGTAGTAGTAGTAGTAGTAGTAGTAGTAGTAGTAGTAGTAGTAGTAGTAGTAGTAGTAGTAGTAGTAGTAGTAGTAGTAGTAGCAGTAGTAGTAATAGTAGTAGTAGTAGTAGTAGTAGTAGTAGTAGTAGTAGTAGTAGTAGTAGCAGTAGTAGTAGTAGTAGTAGTAGTAGTAGTAGTAGTAGTAGTAGTAGTAGTAGTAGTAGTAGTAGTAGTGTCCCTTGGAGCCTATTTGACACGAAACCCTTGGCAGCCATTGCAAGCGAGAAACAGTATAAGAAAACGTGAACGACTATCTAACGTACGTAAACTTTAAACTAAGTAATGTTAAAGTGTATGTTAAAACATACTGAAACATTTATCATGTTTTACAGTTTGATTTTCACTTGAAAATTATAATGGGTCAAGCTCTCCTTAATTTTGATTTATAACATTTTTTTCCTCAAAAAAATTACAACATTTTTATAAAATCTACATCTTATAATATGCCGGTGTAGCTCGAGTAGATAAGGACTTCTGAACCAGGTACGAAATACTTTTGAAGTTTTATTAAGAATACATACAAACATATGTAACGTAACGTTATTATGCACTTAAAAAAAAAAGATTTTAAGAAAGCTAAAAAAAAAACATCACCAAAAAAAAAAAAAATCGTTGCGTATGTATGATGATTGAGAACTTATGTTATTATTGTGCTCAGGTTATTAGTCCTAATAAGCTGCGGATGGTCTGAAAAAAAAGTTGTCTGAAACTTAATAAAGAAAAAACTATATTAAATAAATAAGAAAGTCCTGCTACTCAAGAAGGTGCTGCTGTGGAGGCAAAAAAAAAAAAAAAGCCTGTAGCTAGAAAAAAATTTAAAACTTTTTTTTGATAACGAAAAGCTTTTTTAGCTACATTTATTTTTTCACTATAAATATATGCTGCAGCTGTTTTTCAAAACCCCTTAATATGCTTATTACGTATTTCGAGAAAAACGCAATTGAAAAAAAAGTTATTTAAAATTAACTCTTTGTTGAACGTTTTTTGAAACGAATAATTTTAATGAATTTTTTTTCAAAAATCTTTGAAAATATGTATTCAATAATGTTTGTCGACATATAGACTAGCTAGCTTATTTTGTAAAAAAGTCAAAAATGATATTTTTAACCTTAAGGCGTTTTGAAAAACGGCAATATGGATGATACAACAAATATGTTAAAATGAGATAATTTGCAAAATTTAAAAGCTCTCAACAAAAGCCACTAAACCAAAATAATTAAAAATAATTGCTTAAAAATTTTATTATAGTGAAAATTTTTATTTTAGTGAATATAGTAAAAAAAAATTTTATTGTAGCATTTGAAAATTTTATTATAGCGCGTTGGTTTTTGCAAAGAAACGCTATATAAATCATTTTTTAATTTTAATACAAACTAATTTTTTTTTAACTTTGTTGCGCTTAACCGTCTCTATATAAACAATGTATATATAAACATACATGCTATTTGTTTATGTTTATATATATTTGTTTATAAAATGTAAAAAATCCACTTATATAACGTTTTATTCAGGATCGTATGTAGTATAAGTATACTTATATTACATACGATTCTAATAAAAGTCTTTTTTGCTTCAACTTTAGATTTGCTCCTCTTTCGATAATTTCTGATTTCTAAAGTTATGTTATCTGCTTTTTAGACCTTTAAAAATGATATTATGTTTATTTCAATTTTTTATAAAAACTCTATCTATTAAAGATATATGGAATATATTTTTATGGGATATATTCTAATAAAGACAAAAGTGGCCATCCAAAAAGGACGTCGTCCAAATAGGGAGAGGGGGGTGGGTTTGGAGATAAAAAGGACAAAAAAAAACAAGGAGAGGGGGAAGTATGTCAGAAAAGGACGTCATTTTATAGATTTTTTATTTTAGTTTAATTAATATGAAAAAATATGTAAATATATGTTTTTAAGAAGATAATGTATAAGAATACTTTTAATTTTATTTTTCAAAGGTGTAGCAGCAGATTTAAACATTATTGGGAGATCAAATAGTTTTTGGGGGCTTTAATTTGGTTAGGGGGGCAAGATTTTATGACGTCCTTTTCAAGGGAGTATAGGGAAAAAGAACAACTGGTAATAGAGGGAGGGTGTCAAAAGTTGGCTAAAATCGATGACGTTCTTTACGGATGGGTCCAAAACTATTTATTTATTACTATTGTAATAAATACAATCTCTTATCCGTGAAAAAGATATATCTGTACCAGTTTTATATATTTTAATGCATTTGTATGCAATATAATAAAAATTAATAAAAAAAATGTAAGATAAATGCAAAAGGAAACTTGACGCATAAAGGTTTATTTTGCCACAAACTGACGTCAATGCGCAAAATCTTTTTGGTTTAACTTTTAGATTAGCGTTTAATAATATTCTTTAGTTCTTAATCATAATCATAAGAATGAATTTTTTTTAATGACTATATTTTAGTTCTCTAAGATCTTCTTAGTATTTGTATATCGTTACATACAAACGTCTGTAAGTGTAAATGTCTTTAGCACATGTTGAGTTTCCGCGCATTATATGGAATAATTGCGTCTATCTACATATTTACAAAATGAGAAAAATTTAAAATTTAGTTTAAAATTTTTATTTTATCTTACATATTATCTTATATATCTATAAAATAAAAATCTTTAAAATTTTATTTTAAATTTTCGAAATCTTTTTTGCTATATTATTATTTTTTTGCTATAAATATATAAGCAAGATTGAAAAAGTTTCAAAACTTATTACCTAAGAGGATGTCTTAAACCTTCCAAAACAGCACTGATGACAGCGCACCTAATTACTGAGCTATCAATGAATGCATTTAGCAGAAAAACAAAGCTATTTATAAGTATTTTATAAGCTCTACGTATGCGGAAAAGGCGCGCATGTTTAGTTTTTTTCTCTTAATTTTTTTTCAGAATAAATTATTTTACTAAAAAATATTGAAGTAAATAAGGAATAGGTATAGAAATTTTCGAATAGAAATTGATATGCAAATTAATAAAGACCTGTATTTTACGGATCCGGAAAGCTAGAATATATAAGGAAAAAGTATAGAAAAGTTCGGTTTGGATTAGATATACAAAGACCCGTATTTTTACGGAGCCCATCTCAGCTTTTTTCATGTCATTATTTAATTTAATTTTGTTTCATTTTAGACATCTTACAATACTTTTTTAGCATTTTGCAGAACGAATAGAGGGCTCACATTCCCCACATGGTGTGGGCTTAAATTTAGGACAAAAACATCCCCCACCTTTATATATATATATATATATATATATATATATATATATATATATATATATATATATATATATATATATATATATATATATATATATATATATATATATATATATATATATATATATATATATATATATATATATATATATATATATATATATATATATATATATATATATATATATATATATATAATATATATATATATATATATACATATGTAAAGGAGGAGAGTAAGTAATAAATTCAAAAAACGCTGCGTCTATAATGAGGTTTTATGTAGTTGGTTATTCTAACAATTAAACCAAATATTGGTTAATCTACCAATCCTTTATTGATAATGCAAATTTAGTTGAATATTTTTTGTAAACACATTTCTTTATATATTTTGTTTTGTTATTATGTATAAATAAATTGATTTCCATTTAATACATTATACAAAACAGATTATTTTTTATTCCTTTAAAATATGCGAAAGTGGTTAAATTGCTTCGCATGGGTTCAAATCCTTTCGTTTACTCATAATTTTTTTAAAAATCTTTCCTAATTTTCTAGAATACAAAATAAAACATTTCTAAAGGCATATATACATATGCATAACATATATCAAGATATTATATACTACAATAAACGAAAGGCAGAGAATCTTTTATAAAGCTTTTTAAAATTTCTAAAAACTTGATTACACCGTTAAAAGTTTGTTCAGCATTTGCCACGGTACTTAAGTTGTTAATGTGTTTATTTTATTAGTTAAGTCTGTGCATTAAAGGGACAATTTTATTTCTTATAGAAAAATATTTTACATGCCCTGTAAATTTTAAAGAAAAAATGATTTTTCTTTAAAATTAAAACGGCAAGAATCCTAATAAACTGCAGATTCGAAAAAAAAAAAAATTAAAGACTTATTACCCCGTTTTTTTTTTTTGTTTTTTTTTTTTTAATAGAAATTTGTTGAATTTATGAAGTATTGAACATTTATGGTTATATCAAAACAAAGATTTTTATATTTATCTCTTTAAAAGTTATTGAAATAAAGAAAAGTTATTTCGGTCGGTGTGGAATAGACTTACCATGACCAGTATTAAACTGCTCATGGTATGTCCGTTGTTCCTCATCTCATATTTTTTAAAATTATTTACGATAGAATTTTTTTTTATGGCTTAAAAATTAAAACAATGAGTATAGTTTTTTTTATAGTTATTTTCCTACCTCTTACTCAAATATATTGAGGTATAGATTTAGTATAGAAAAGGTCGGTTCGGAATACATTTGTTAGATCCATATTTTATGGGTCACGACAACAAAATTTAAAAATAAAGCAAGCTGATGATTTGAACTTGCCACGCGGCGACCTTAAGTTTTTTAAAACAGTACGGGGATTAAAAATATATGTTTTTTATAAAAACATAATTAAAAAAGTTCTAATTTTATATTTAAATGAAACCATTATATTAAACTTAATACTTCTAAAAATAATTAAAAGTTAATGCTTAACTTTTATATTTAATATTGATATAATAAGGAAATTTAGAGTTATACTGCTATTAATTCACGTCCCCGTTAAACATACAAAACCAAATGCGCAATGACAACACAATTTAGATAACCATTAAAATAATATTATAATCAATTATTTTTTGGCTTTATATACTTTTTGGCGTATCCTTCATCTAAACTTTAAAATAAGGGATCGTCCATAAATTACTCAACGTTAAATTTCACAATTGAAAAAAATAAAAATGATCTAAATTTTTAGAGCTTATTAAGTTTAATGAAAATCGTCATCCTAAAGAACTGAAGATCTCTTCTACTTTTTGAAAAATAAATTTAGCGTTGCGTAATTTGTGGGCGATTCCATAGCGTTTTATAGTTTATATAATTTTCTGCTCCAATAGTAGTTTTTCAGAACAAAATTATTTTACTTAATAGTATTGAAGTAAATAAGGAATAGGTATAGAAATAATCGGTGTGGAATAGGAATCGGTGTGGAATAGGTGTATAGAAATAGTAGGTTCGGTAAAGACCCGTATTTTACGGATTCGAAAAGCTAGGAGATATAAGGAAAAGGTATTATAAAGTTCGGTTTGGAATAGACTTACAAAACCCGTATTTTTACGGGTTCGATCTCAGCTAGTATAGATTATTCTATTACTGCCTTTATTAAGATTATAACCCTCTATAAGATACAGTTTTTTTTTTGAGGTTGTTGTCCTATAAAGATCTGTAAATATGAAGTTAGAAATAGTAATTATAGTCTCTGCAACAACATTTCGTCAAGGGTTTAAACAAAACCAATGTGCTTAAAAAAAAGGTTAGGAAGGTCACAGAAAATTATTGAGTAATTACATTGCAAAAGAGTGTTTTTTTTTTTAGTTTATTAAGGTGCCCCAAGAAGTCCTTACGGTCTTATCACAGATCACCGCGGATGAGCATTTAAAAGGAAGTTCACGCCTCCTTCCCAACCGATGTCGCAAAACTTGCCCAGAGGTGGGGTTTGAACCACGGATCTTACGTATCTGAGACAAGTGTGCTACCACTGCGCCACAGCTGCTCAATTAAATATGTATAAAATTGATATGGAGATACAAGCACAGGCTTTTAATAGAAAGAATATAAGCTATTTCACCGCACTATTAACAACTAGGGAACAGTATAATTTTTAATCTAAAAAGATATTTAGCGTTGACGAGTTAGGGTTAAGTGCATTGCCGAAAAATTAAACAAAGAACATTAGCTACCAAAGAGCAGAATCAAAAATGGGTACTTAGTAGTGCTGAGTGTGGTTCAAGAATTAAAGGACAAAGCAATACATAAAAATTAATGATGAAAACGAAAAATAAAAGATTATAGTTATAAAAAAAAAATTGATAAACAACTTTAAAAAACTGTTACATGAAAAAAAATGCTTCAGTGGGGAAAGTAAAAAAAGTATAAATAAGATATTTAAGCATTATTCATTTAAGCAGTCGAGTGCAGTGGTTAGCGCGCTTGCCTCAGAACCTGAAGACCAGTGGTTTAACGCTTTCGCGGTGCTCTGTGATAAGACTGTAAGGACTTCTTGGGGCTAAAACAAAAAATAAAAAAAAAATTAAAAAATATTTAAGGTTTTTAAGATAACAATTTTTTAGATGTCAAAATTAAATATGCCATCATAGCCACTTTTCCTCACGTTTGCGCCGTACTAATTATTTAATTGTTTAAATAATAATAATTAAAAGATAATCATCATCTAATGGCATCAGAATTTTGCAGCAAATAAGCAGATAAGCAGGTAAAAAAAAAAGGTTTTGTTTTTAATGCAAATATGAGAGTAACATATGTCACGTGTTTATCTTCAACTAAAAAATGAATACCTATAATTTGGTAACTAAAAGTATACTTTTTGGTCGATTGATTAATAATAGCTCTATTTGCCTCGTCAACAATTAGCGTATCTAATTTAACCCCATAGTTCACCATTATCATTTTAAACTATCAAATGAAAAGAGCAAACTTAATTTTAAAAATGTACCAGGATCTTCAAAAATGATTCTCTACAGCGCGAGTAAAACATATTTGCAGCAAGTTTATTCAATAATTTGATAACAACAAGTTTTATAAAGAATAAAAAAGTTAAACATTTTCATAACTACTTTATCATATTATATATTTTATGCTCTTTTTTACTCTTTTTTTACTTTTTTACTCTTTTTTACTCTTTTTTTTTTTTAAAAAAACTTGTAAGTTTACAATAAAAAAACTGACTTGGATTGTAAACATAATCTGGATTTCAATCAATTTGGATAAAAACATTACCTGAATCTCAAAAAAAAAAAAAAAAAAAAATACTTTTTTTGAATAATTTACCTTTATTTTGTACTTCTTTCTGATTTTTTCCCGTGTCATTGCCCTTATATACACTCCAAAACACGTTGTGCTTAACCAGCCGTAAATAAAGCAATTATCTCCAACATGCTCTGCATTTTTACCGGCTACTATAGCTGGCGCACAAAATGCAACACAAGTTAATCCTACATCATTGCATCCGCAAAGCCCGTTAGGAAAGTCGGACATTCTTGAATAATTGATTGTCATTATTTTCAATAATAAAAACGTATTCGAAACTCTTATTACTTTTGAAAAAAAGTTAAAAAAATTTTTAAAAATAATAATATTTGGGCTTTCTTCAAATAAAGTTGTTGTGATTTGATTTCAAATGTTAGTTGTTTTATTTCCAAACATGAAAGTGAAATAATATTTGCTTTAAAATTTTGAATAAATTTTTTGAATATATTAATAGAAAACATACAAATATTAGGCTTGTCTATTGTACGGTGATGAAAAGACAAACAATTTCGAGACTTTCACAGTAAGAAAAAGAACATATTTTTTTGGTAAAGAGTTTTGTCAATAGTATTGCATACAACTATTATACATACATTAATCAAGAATATTATGCATATATTCATCGCTACTATTATATATACATTCATCAAAAATTTTTAATTTGAATGATTAAATTTTATTTATTTTTTTCAAAGCTGCTCAACATACCCCAACTAGACTAGGTGTCATATTAGTTAGGTTTTAAAGAGTTACTTTGGAGTAAGTTGGGTAATTAAAATATTTTAAAAACTACGCATCATATGACAAAACATCTAATAGTTAGACCAGAGAACCAAATGTACAACAAAGTATTATCGGAAAGCAGTTGAGTAAGATACAGGGGTACTTTTTAAATTTTGGACCAAGAACGTAAAATAAAAATGTTTCGCTATTTTCTCTTGGATGTTTGTAATTTTTTTTATCTAACATCACTTAAATGCTGATATTTTATCAACTTATCGGAATTTCGATTAAAATCACCCATTTTTTCTTAAGTCTTACTGAATGATTGAATTTTATTTATTTTTTTCAAAGCTGCTCAACAAACCCCAACTAGACTAGGTGTCACATTAGTTAGGTTTTAAATAGGTATTAAATAATTTGCATTTGCTTTTCTCTAGTAGATTTTTTTCCTTTTTCACCTTTCTTTTTATATCAGCTTTTTATATCAGCTTTATATCAGCTTTTTATATCAGTTTTTTATATCAGCTTTATATCAACTATTTTCAACTTTGTGTATTATTCGCTTTTTTTTTCTTAGTGTTTCTTGACATGCAATATAATTTCTTTACTAAACTTTTTCTAGCTAAATCAGGATTAAACTCCATTTACTACTGTCTTACATCATTAGTTAAAGCCAATTGTTTGTGTAATGATCTAAAATGAAAGCAATGACTGTTAAACAGTTATATTTAGCCTCATTTTTGTTTGCATAATACTGAATATTGTTTTTATAATGTTTTTTATCTCTTTGAAAACTGTTTCATTGTTCATTTGAAAATATATACTTTAATTTTTAAAATATTCAAAAATTTCATTTAAGCGTACATAAATTTTTTCTTTTCTTTATCTAAAAAGTATAACCCACCATATTGTTAATTTTTCAGCTTTTTTGTGGTGTGGCGGAATAGTGTCGCAAAATTTTGATTGTGGCAAATTTTAATCTCGCAAGTGTTAAAAAAGGAATAGTGTCGCAAAGAGCCGCATTATTGATTATCGAATTACAGAATAAGAAATAATGTCGAAAATTAGTTATGTATTGTGCCGTAAAATAGAAAAAGAAATAATGTCGCAAAGGACTTTATTTCAAAGTGTCGAAAACAAAATAAAAGAAAAATATTGCAAATGAATTTAATGAATAGTGTCGAAAATAGAAAAAAAAAGGAATAATTAATGAAAGGTTTTGAAATTAAAAAAAAAGGAATAATGTTCTAAAAGAGTTTAATAAATAGTAACAAAAATAAAAAAATAATAACTATAAATAAGTTTAAATAATATGTCTGATGTCATCTGAAATAGCCTGCTACCGGGGGCTTCAGTACATCCACCAGCTATCTATGAATACTACAAAACGAGTAAGAAATTGCTTTAAATAATTATTTGCAACACTAATCCATTTTTACTATTTGCAAACTGTTCCTTTTTTTTTGCTTTCGGCATTAGGCCTCTTTAATATATTTGTCACTATTCAAATGTTCGACACTATTCAGTGTTCGACACTATTCCTATCACCCTCTTTTCTATTTAACTAAAAAATTCTCAATGGCCATTACGTCTGGATAACGCACAAAAATCTTAAATAGGAACGAGGTTATATTTGCTCGATGTCTTTTTGATACGTCGGATTTCCGCATGATAGAAATTTCATGCAAACATACTCTATAGCCGCCCTAGCTGAAACATAAAAGCACGCTAAATTGAATAACGAGACAAAAAGAAAAACAAATAACAGTTTAATGTGATATAGACTATTTTGTTAAATGTACTTTATACTGATAAATGATATTCATGAAAACATTATCTTTATTCTAATAATAAATATTAAACTAAAAAACATTGTTCATAATTTAATATCAAATCTTTTTAATATTTTTTTCATAAACGTTTTTTCTTCTATGAGTAATGATGAGAAGATCTCTCAACATAATTTATCATAATTTATCATAATTTATTTACTCTGTTAAAGTGGCTATTGTGAGACAGATTAAACCATCCGATTATCAAAACTATAAAGAAAGATTCAAAATGGTATCTCTGAGTTTTAAATTTCATAAAGTTACACCGGATGGTATTTCAAAATTTATTATTGATTTTATGAAATTTAAGCTGGAAACGTGTGGGAACAAATATATATTAAATTCCCATGTTAGGTTTTTTTTGAGTCTCTCTTAATTTATAAATAAAAGTGTTTAAGATGGGGTATTGCCTTCTTTTTTTAAAATGACTGATGTCTAGTTTTAAAAAAGATCAACGAAAAGTAATCTTCCAGCTATTTTAAAGGTTTTTGAGCCTAGACTGAACATTCAGTTATATGGCTTTCTTAGAAGTTATGACACTCAACATGCGCTTTTTATTTTACTGAAAATATATTAATGATAATGATTTTTACATGTACTTTTTTATACGCGCTTTTCAACAAAGAAAAAAGAAGAACTTATAATTGTTGATTGAATATTTGACGTGCAATTGCTGATCATGTTCAAAGAGTATATTATATATTATTATAAATTTTTATCAATAAATAAAAACAATTGTATACTATATTATATTGTATTGTATATTATTATATTGTATATTATTTTATTTCTCAGAGATTTAATATTTTTGTTAAAGTTAAATTAAATAAAAAATTTATAGCAATAATTTAAGATTTTTTATCAGAGCGAGAATTGTAATTTTTTAATAACAATATGTTTTTGCGGCGGCACTTTGATATAATTTCAGTCCTTTTATTTAGCAGTTTCTCAGGTTTTGAATGACATATTGTAGCAGTAGATATAATTGAAAATTTCTCATAACTGATCATAATAGGTCCCATACTTGAATCGATAATAAAAGAAAGAATTAAAAATACTAGATTACCAAAATGCTCATTTAATCAAATTATAACAAGACAAATGTATAAAAGAATAATCATAGTGTCGGTTTTGCTGCAAACCCTACCATTACGGAGTTTTTTTAATGATGAAGATGAAAACTATACAGACTCTGTTTAAAAAAAAAAAATCATGTGGGAAAAAGCAAGTAAATGTATTTAGATTATTCTAGAGTTAATAGTTAGATTCGTAGCGAGCTTCGTACCTTTTGTAGCAAGCTTCGTACCTTTTGTAGCGAGCTTCGTACCTTTTGTAGCGAGCTTCGTACCTTTTGTAGCGAGCTTCATACCTTTTGAATAAGAATTTCTTTTTGTGACGGCACTTTGATATAACTTCGATTCTCACCATTTGGATACAATATAATAGCAAATTTCTTATTAAGACATAGTAAGCACCTTTTAAAAATATTTCAGTTAGATACATGGGAGGAGGGGGGGGGGGGTACAGTATTTTGATGTATGTGATGATTGTATAACGCATTTTGATGACAGCTATCCTTTTTGTTGAGGCAGTGTTATAAAATACATTGAAACCGTTATTTAGTTCTTTTTCATATATAAATCTCCGCGAGATTTTAAGACTAAATTTACTTTAGTGTAAACTACAGAATATTGTGCCTGAAATTATAAGTGATTGTAATCATGGAATGTATATGCATACGTGTTTGTATGTAAATAAAAAAAATATTTTAATATTGATAATTATAGCATTGAAGAAAAAAGAGGAAAATAGTTCTTAAAACTGTTAAGGGTGTTAAACTTTCTTGATTTTGTCTTCTTAAAAAACTTCGTCTATTTTCATTTCTTTTGTTAGTAAATCCTAGTTTTTACACTCACTGATAAATACGCTAAGGGGCCATCCATAAAGGGCGTCACCATTTTTTAGCCAGTTTTTGACTCCCTCCCCCCCACCCCCATTTGTCACCGGTTGTCCTTTTTCCCTATACCCTCCTTGAAAAGGATGTCATAAAATCCTAAACCCCCCCCCCCTATTTTTAACTCCAAAAAAATTTATTTCATCTCGCAATGATGTTTGAATCTGCTGCTACACCTTTGAAAAATAAAAATAAAAATATTCTCATACATTATCTTCTTAAAAACACATGTTTACGTAGTTTTCCATGTTAATTAAACTAAAATAAAAAATCTATAAAGTGACGTCTTTTTCTGACAACCTCCCCCCCCCCCTCCTCTTGTCCCTTTTTGTCCTTTTTAACTCGACCCCCTCCCCCCCTATTTGGATGACGTCCTTTATGGATGGCCCCTAAACTGAAATGGCTCTTCACAATTTTTGTTAAAGAATTGGATCGGATAGAAAAACAACTAAAATGTAAGAATATCATGAAACCTGAATTTATAGCACTTAATAATAAAAAAAGGATCACGATCTTATTATTAAAAAAAAGGAAAACAGCTGTGGTATCTACATTATGGAAAGAGAAAACGAAGAAAATATTCTAAAAATGCCGAAAGATAAGGACACCAACAAGGTGTTAGACAACAATCCTACACAAAAAATCGTGTTTAAAATCACCGACAAAATTCATGAAAAGCAGTCTGAAAACAGTCTACTAAATATTATATTGTGTGTTTTATAAAAATATTATGAATTTATTTATAATAGATAAGTGTGTTTGTATTTTATTAGTTAACCTAGAGAGATACGAAGTTGTTTAATATAGTTGTTTGTAGTTTTTAGTTAGGTTTAGAGAAAGAATTGTAACTGTTTAATGAAATTATGTTTTATCGGTGGTACTTTGATATAATTTCAGTCTTTTTATTTAGCAGTTTCTCAGTTTCTGAATGTAGCAGTAGATATAGTAGAAAATTTTTATTAACTTATCATTAAAGGTAATTTAATACTTGAATCGATAATAAAAGAAAGAATTAAAAATACTAGAATACCAAAATACTCCTTTAATCAAGTTAAAATAAGACAAATGTATATAAGAAAAAAAAAACATGGTCATACTGTTGGTGCTGCAGCAAACGTTCTTAATACTAAAGTTTTTAATGATGAAGATAAAAACTTTAGAGATTCCTTGATGTTATATGAAATAACTAAAAATAAAAACTTAATTTTAATACCAAATTATTTTCTTTATTGTCAAATGTAAACGGAGGTTCTAATAAAAAATTGAGCGAAATTAATTTTTCACTAATTGTATATCATTCTAAAATGTTAGAGAAAGTTTGAAAATGCCTATGTACTTATTTTGAAAATGAATAACTTCATCTTTATTATATTTTATATCACAACATTGGTTGATCGAGCTTCTATAAAACAAAGCAAATTATAATGAAAAAATATTACAAATGTATATACATATAAATAATGTTGTTGATTGTCAAAGATTTGCAATATTAAAATATTTTATATTATAAACTTTAGCTAATACCTGGTACTGCGGGTAACAGTAACATATATACTAAATAGATCTTGTTTACCTATTAAGTACTCTTGTTATTTATACAATATTATACATGATAATGAAAAGTTACTATTTTTGTTCATATGATTAAACTTATCTATATATTCAATATTACAATCGCTTAATTATTATCGAAAATAATGAAAATTTTACTCTTGAAAACAAAACATTGCACCAATACGATTTGAAAGATTATTTCCTTTATTTTAGAAATTTTTTTTTTCCTTTTTTTTAAGAGCAAGGCATACTGAAATAAGTTTAGTTTGGGAAGACATAGAAATTTAGTCTTTTTACTTTGAGAATGTCATTTTTAAAGTCATGATGTTTTTTCCTTTGCTTTACGGAAGTCTGTTTTAAATGATAACAATGAAAGGACATAACACCTGACCCAATTAATAACTTTTTAACGGATAGAGATTTTTTATTTCGGAAAAACGATAATTATAGATAAAAAATATTATCATTCAAATAAATAAAAAAATTATAAGTTTTGGACTTCATTTTGCCGAGCTGCATCAACTCGAGTAATAGACAATCTTCCAAACCGTTGTACTATATCAGGATCTAAGTTTTTAAAGCGGTAGTCAATTCTATTACGAAGTTGTTTCAAATTTTCAGCTTGCCAGCATTTAGCATAAACTGTTCGTTTGATTTCACTCTAAAAATCTTTGATCGGTCTAAGTTCTGGAGTGTTAGCAATATTTCTCTCTTTTGGTACAAATTCGATGTTTTTTGAATTTAAGAATGCTTGAACTTTTTTTGAATAATGTGACGATGCTAAATCAGGCCAAATAATTAGCCTCACGGAAACGTGGTTGAAAAGTAATGTAATAAATTCTAATTATGAGCTAAGTAATTACGTGTCAATTCACCAACTGCGTCAAACCCACGTTGGTGGTGGTTTAAGTATCTATGTTCACAAATCTATAAACTTTATTATACGCAATGATCTCATTGTTAACGAAATAGATTGCGAGTTGTTATGCATTGAAATAAATAATAAGGCAACCAAAAATATTATTATCAATTCTATTTATAGAAAACTAGCTGGTAATTTCAAAAGACTTCAATCTTATTTGAAAAATTTCTTAAGCAAAGTTAACATTACACAGAAACACGTGTACTTAACTGGCGATTATAATTTAAACTTGTTAAATCATGCTTCATATCTAAATATTCAATGTTTTTTAGATGCACTTCTTCAGCACAATATAATTCCCACAATAAATAAGTCAACGAAATAACCTAGACCACGTCGACATTATTAGATAATATATTCACTAATAATTTTCATGATTGATTTTTAGAATCGGGTATAATCACTGATCTTAGTTACAGATAATGTAACTCTTAGCCATTCCGTCTCTAAATCAACAATCTTTATACGACAAATCAATGAAAACTCTTTATTATACTTTCGAAATCTTTTATCTGAAAAAACTGATTGGAACCTTATATTACAATCACAAGACGCGAATAATGCGTATGAACTATTTTTGACGCAGTTTTGTAAACACTATGATTTAGCATTTCCAGTACAAAAAAAAAGTTGTAAATCCTAATTCACTTCTAAGCCCTTGGATGACCAAAGGTTTATACAAATCGTCAAAGAGAAAACAAAGACTTTATGAAAAATATTTAAAACATAAAACATATGAAAATGAAATAAAATACAAAAAATATAAAAACACGTTTGAAAAAACAAAGAAACATGCAAAAAAATATTATTATGCAAGGTTGTTGGAAAAAACACGCGGAAACACACAAAAGACGTGGAACGTGATTAAGCAGATAATCGGTAAAAATAAATATCCAAAAAATAATTTGCCACAAAAACTATTAGTTAACGGGAAAATGATTTATAATAAAGAAATCATAGTTAAAAAGCTCAATAAATTTTTTCTTGATATTGGCCAAACTTTAGCTGATAAAATTCTAAAAAACACCTCAAACTTTGAATTTAATATGAAATCAATCAATATGAAAAAAGTAAAGTTAAACATAAATGAGTTGCGAAATGCATTCAGCTGTCTAAAAAGTAATAAATGCGCTGGCATAGATAATATTAACGTGAATGTTGTTAAAGCAGTGTTTGATATTATTGAACCGTCACTGTTTTACATTTTTAACCTTTCACTAGAATCCGGTATTGTACCGGAGAAATTAAAAATTGCAAAGATCATACCTATTTTTAAATCTGGCGATGACACGATTATGTCTAACTATAGACCTATTTTTGTCTTCAAAATTGTTAGAACGAATTATTTATGATAGACTTAATACTTATTTAACTGAGAACAATATAATGTATAACAAACAATTTGGGTTCAAAAAGAATCATTCAACTGATCATGCGGTAGTCGATCTAATAAATTATATATCCAATGGGTTCAATAATGATTGATATACATTAGAAGTTTTTATTGATTTGTCAAAAGCATTTGACACTGTGAACCACGATATTCTTTTAAAAAAACTAGAACTGTATGGAATACTTAATAATAACTTACTATGGTTTAAAGGTTACCTGTCAAACAGAAAACAATGCAAATTATATACAGCAAATGAAACTGAAAATCATATTATAACTTGTGGTGTTCCCCAGGGATCAATCCTAGGGCCGCTCTTATTCCTACTCTATATTAATTAATTATACTTAGCATCCAAAGTTTTAAATGTTATTTTGTTTGCTGATGATTCGAATTTTTTTTTACTTACACAATAATATAAAAGAACTGTTTAGAATATCTAACGAAGAATTATTAAAACTAAATGACTGGATTACAAATAATAAACTTTCATTAAATGGTGAGAAAACTAAATTTATCTTTTTCCGCAAACCTCGTAGGGGAGATAACCTTTCTCTAAAATTACCCAATCTCTTTATGAATAAAAGAATTATTAAAAGAGAGTCAACTGTTAATTTTCTATGAGTGATTATAGATGAAAATTTATCATGGAAATATCATATTGAATCTATTGAAAACAAAATCTCCAAAAATATTTCAATGTTTTATGAAATTAAACCATTTCTTAATATTGAGTCTTTAAAAATTATATATTTTTCATTTATTCATAGTTATCTTTCTTATTGCAATATTGCATGGGGAAGTACTAATTATGGGAAACTTAAAAAAATTTTCAGCAAACAAAAACATGCATGTAGGATTATATTTAGCGTTAACAGAACTGTTAATGGTGAATCTTTTCTAAGCGAACTTAATGCACTTAATGTTTATAAAATTAACTCTCTTACTCTTACTTCACTAAAATTACTCATAAATACCCCACAAAGTTTTCAGTTGATATGTTTGTTATTCCAAGTTATTCTTATTTAAAACTCAGCTCGTTTCAAATTCAATACAGTGGACCATTTATATGGAAAAGTGTTTTGAAAAATATTATTAAAAATAAAACTCTTCTAAACTTCTCCCTAGAACAATTCAAAAAAGAATCTAAACGTTTTCTATTAGGAAAAAACTTTAATTTTAAAAATTTCTTTTAAAAATAGTACCTAAAATAATTATACTGTAAAAGTCATCACGACTCTCTTATTTTTGTCTTGATTTATTTCTTATCTATAAATAATATATATATATATATATATATATATATATATATATATATATATATATATATATATATATATATATAACTAAAAAAAATTTTTTATTTATATATCTTATTATACGATTTACTACTTGTAATGTATTGTGTTGTATTTTATAATTTTTAATTTGTTACATAAACTGAAGGCAACAATGTAAACGGGGCTTGGCGATAAGACAATATACGTCTTCTTCTTGCTCCGGCCATATATTGTATATGTACAATCTTTCTTATTGTAAATTTTATCAAACGGCAAAGATAAAAAAAAAAAAAAAAAAATTCTTTTGAACTCTTTTAAGTTTGACTTCATTTGACGTAGTGTCACGATCGCTCGAATAATATCCTAAATTTCCAGACAACTCGAAGTTGCTCAAACCAAAATAAGACTCATTATCAATTATGACTTGTTTTTTGCGAAAAAGCTTGGGAAGTTGATAGCATTTGAAACCGCGTAAGTACGCGCAACCTCTTTTTGCTTAATAGTTTTTTTAGCCGCTTTTTTATTTTTTTAATATTTGATATTTGTCTTCTGTTTTATTGTTCTAAATATTGTTGATTTAGACACACCAAATTTTTTTGCAAGAGCACGTTGGCTAATTCCATGATGATGATCACTTGAATTTTTTAAAAGTGTAACTTTTGCTTTGGTCATTTTTAACACCGGTGGTTTCTAACTTTTCGTTCAGGTTGTATTTTATTCTTCATTCTTTTTAAAAAATTATAGCAGGTTGATCTAGGAATTTCTTCCTCTTGAAAGTGTTTAACAATCTGTGGTTTAGTCCAAGAAGAATGGTTTTAACGAACTGGCACATAGTTTTTCTTATATTTTCTTTAACCATTTATAATAAAATTCAAATTTCAAAATAATTTCATATAATATAGAATTAAATGATCTACAAAATGACATATAACATCATGTGATAAAGTTATTAACAAATTAAACAAGAATGACTTGAAACTTGTCCAGATTTAATCGGGTCAGTTTGTTCCCCATAAGATTTTAATAACTAATAAGCAACGTTAACGCCAGGTTAAACAAAATTCGATTTAACAGTCACGAATTTTCTGGCAATTTTCGTTCCGAAATTGCATTTAATTTTTAATAATTGCATCAATTTTTCTATTCTAAACTGCATTCTCTTATAATTAAAGTATGCTTTTTAAAAATAGATGAAGTGATAGAAGGGTACGCTGAGTCTTTATATTTAAAGAGGTAGCTAGAGGCAAAAAACTTGTAGAATCCAAGCAAGTTTTGAGTGCAAAACGTCTTTTTGCCTTTTACTTTAGTTTTTAAGCAAGAAAAAGGTACAGTTTAAATTTATTTATTCTGATCCGTAACTCGTGTAAAGTGCAAATTGTAGATAAACAATGATCTATTAATCATTGTGTGCACTTATTTTCTATCTAAAAAATTATCCGTTGTTTTTTATTAATTAAGAAGAAAGGTAAAAACATCCTGGTATCAATAGAGATCGACATTGTTTTTGTTCATTTATCCACTATAAAGATGGCTCCGAAATCTCATACGCCAAAACCACCTCTTATGAAAGTCGGTAATTGCAGGGTTTATAAGTGCACGTTTGCAAAGTTATAAGTGCATGTTTTCAATGTTATAAGCGCACGTTTGCAAAAGTATATGTGCATTTATAAAATTAATTTCAACTTATATTTTAAATATTTTGGAAAAAAAGCGCGGAAAACAGTTACAGCAGAAACTAAAAGTATTATTATTTTAATAAGAAGTTCTGAAAATTATTCAATCAAAGAAATATCCGCGTTTGTAAATTAACTTAAAATGCAGTTAGTCGTGTTATAAAAAATAGTGATAACAACATACTCTTCATGTCATATGTAGTAAAAGAAAAGAAACGTATAAAATTAAAAACTCTACAAATACCAATCTCGAACAGACAATATTTATATCCGTGGTCTGTAAGAATGCCGTAATTCGAAAAGAAATTTAAACACAAATTCTAGAACAACATGACAAAAACGTTTCAATTTATTTTTATTTGTATCGTTGTTTGCACAACGTTATTTATTTTTATATATTTCATTTTTTCTAAACTAAATTTAATTTTTATATTAATATATATATATATATAAAAAACATCAAACAATATAGATTTAAACGCATATATATCTGTATATATGTACTTATATTTACATATATCATATGTTTATACTTATACTTAGATATTTCAACCATTTAGATAAATTAGCCTTGTTAGCGTTGTGGTTTATCCTCCTTCGGCTAGTTGTCATATAGAGGCATCGTTACCAAGGTCCGCAAAGATCAGTTCAGCTCACTAAATAACACCATAACCGGCCTCGCAGACCAACAATAAGTTATTTTAAAAAGAACGAAGGAGTTAGAGTGGAAGTCAGAAGAAGTCGAGTTAGAAAGATAACATAGAAAAAGCAGACAGATATTGCAGTAAATGTTAGGATGTGCAATTTATACTATTAATTAGGTCACCTAATTAGTACAACCTAATTAGTATAAACGAAGTCAACATTGTTTAAAGTTATTATACGTCTGCATCTGGTTAAAGTCGCATTACTCATGATTGCCATGCTTGCGGTCTAATATTTCGTTATACAAATAAGAGGAAAAAATATAAACACAATATATCTCCATAATCTACTAAAACAATTGAATGAAAAATAATTCTTATAAGTTATACAATTATATTTTTGTATATCTGCATTTTCTCGATGCAAACACACCGTTGATCCACTGTATATTATCCAACGTTGTTCTAATGTGTATAACTCAACGTTGATTCAATTTATATAATCTAAAGTTATATAATCTAAAGTTAAACTATACACATTGCATTAACGTTGGGCTTTAAATATTGGCTCAACGGTAATCCATATACATTGGATCAATGTGGGGTAATACATATTTGGTCAACGTTGATTTATACATAATAGATCAACGTTGATTCCTGTACATTGGATCAACATTGGGTGTAGATCGGAAAAATAACTAATTTTTGCGGTGTTTTTCCATAGGTTGGACCAATGTAATTTTGCTAAACATTTTTTATCACATCGTTATTAAGGTTTTTATAAATAAAAATTTGAATAATTAAAATTGGATCAACCTTATATTGGCATTGAAGAAAACAACCGTTCTCAATGTATTTACATAAGTCGACCCAATACAAGTATTTTAGCTGGGCAGGCATCGATGATACTCCCAGAATTATAGTAACAGATCTTACCCTTTATAAAATATCCTATTTTAAATATTTTTAACTCATCAACTTTAACAAGAACTGTACCAATAAAATTAAAAATAGAACAATTTTTACAAATATTTTAAATTGGAGACACGGTATCACTAACAAATTATAGACCTATCTTAATTCTTTCAGTATTTTCCGAGCTTTTGGATTGAATAACCTACAATAAACTCTATAAATGTCTAATAGAAAACAAAATTTTAAGTAAATAATAACACGTTTTTCTAACGAATCATTCAACGGAACATGCAATCATAGACCTCATGAACAACATCAGCTCATCTTTTGATAAAGGACAGTTTGTATTGGGAGTTTTTAATGATTTTATAAACACTTTTGATACAGTCAACAATAAAATTCTAATTGAAAAAGTGAAAAAATGTGGTAATAAAAACAAAACTTTAAAACGGTTCAGCAATTATTTAATTAATAGACAACAATATGTCATAATCGACAATTTTTCTTATTCAAAATTAATAAAAATAAAATGTGGTTTTTCACAGGTATCATTTCTTGCCCTGATGGTATTTATTTTAAGAGCCAAGAATTGTAAGTTGTTGAATTAAAAAATCATTCCTTTTTTTCTTAGCGATGGGAAATTATGCGGTAGTGGTGTAGTGGTAGAGCGCTCGCTTCATAAACGAGTGGTTCCGAGTTCGATCCCCACCACGTCCCTGGTAGTACCGCGCTCAACTCGTTTCTCTGCGCAGCGGCCTTGTTCGTCAAGGTTCGTGTTTCGGAGTTATAGAGTTGAGAGAGGGTTATAGCCACAAAATAAGTAGCCTTCTCGTCTGTAGTGGCCTTCTCGGCCTTGAGGAGGTGAAGTAAAATAAAATAAAAAAATCATTGACACTTTTTAATGGAATAACTGAGGTATTTGACCAATATCAATTATGGGAAAACATTAAAGTTATTATGTGTGATACCGCAAGTGTCAATACTGGAGTATTTATATTTATTTCAATTTAAAGTAAAAGACATTCCTTTACTTCAGTATATATGATGTCAACATCATGTGTTGGATTTAGTCTTAAAACATTCAATAGACCAAATTCTTGATGGAAAAACAACATTTCTTAATTTAGCTTATGATTTTACGAAAGATGTCAGTAACAACTATACAAATTAAAAAACTGACTTCCAAGAAAGTAATGTAAATATGAAAGTTAAAAATATTAAATGGCGCGAGCATTTGCAGTTTTTAAACTAATTGGGAAATGCATACCAATGTTATCAAGAACATGGTATATTATTCCCATTATTATTTTTAAAACGTAACCCAATATATGTAATGCAAGATGGAACTTTTGAGCAATATATGCCTTATTTGCTTTTGTACTGCTCTCAGAAAAACGTGAGCTGCTAAACGAAATTTGAGAATTGATTTGTAAAGCTTGATTTGATGTTTGGTCCAGTGATTATTTTTATAAAGTAGACAGTTATAAAAAATCGGACAACAGTTTCAAAAAAAACAAAAATGTGCACACCATTTTTAAGAATAAAATCAATTAAGACTACTATATTTGTAGTGTGTTAAATATTGTCATATACTCATTAGTATAGTTTTACTAATTTATATTAAACTGCAAAATTTTGAAAATAGTTTTTCTACTTATTGGAGGAGGTTTTTGAAATAAAATCATTAATGTATGTCAATTTCATGGTTTTTATTTAAATATTTATCTTGTACGGCAATGGCGATACAGGGTTGTAATAATGACATAACCCTAATATATATATATATATATATATATATATATATATATATATATATATATATATATATATATATATATATATATATATATATATATATATATATATATATTTGTTTTATTTTTTTATTTATTTGAGTTTTCATGCTATATTTTTCTATACAATGTTCTTATATCCGAAGATATTGTTGGCTAAGCATAGGAACAGCCACAAATAGTCATTGAGACTAATCCAAAGTAGCGTCCGTTATTGACCAACATTTTTGCGTACCGAAGTGCTACTCAAGCGCTGAGTTGGCGGTGGCGGGATTGGAACTCGTATCGTTCAACAGTCTGGGTTTTAACTTTTCCTTTGACGCTCTAACCATCTGAGCTATCCCGCCTAACATTTAGACATAACATATTATGTTATATATATATATATATATATATATATATATATATATATATATATATATATATATATATATATATACACACTACTAGTGCTTGATTTACGGGTACATATTTTTTTTTCCCCGTTAATCGCAATTTTTGTTTCTCTATTTTTACTATATTTTTCATATATGTTTTTTTTTTTATTTTTATTTTATGTCAATTTTTATTTATTCATATTTAAATTTATTATTTTCGTAAATAAAATTATTTTTTATAAATTTTTTAATTTTTTTCATTTGATTATTATCTATTATATTTTATATTTTTATATATATATTTACAAAAAGGATTATTTACATTAAAATAACTAACTCTAGCCCTCACTCTAAGCCTGAACTTGCTGCCTGGCTAAACCATATTCTGTCTTTTACTCCTACAAGACAAAGGAGACAAAAAAGATCTTTTTTAGCAAGCTTAACAATTTTTTTCAATTCCAAACAATTTTATCGGAAGTTGACCCATTTCTTCCCCTTTTTAAAGGAGACTGTGTGGTTTGGGCTCAGAATGGAAATTGCATGCAACCACAGCTATCTTTTCAGAAAAAATAAAGGTTTTTTTTTCTCCACTGGTTTAAAATTATTTTGTGTTCTTGACAAACTTTTTCACTTCTGAAATGTCTAGTGCTGACCAGTCTCGCCCGTAAACCATGACTTTTCTATATTGGTTAAGTATGTTTATATATTCATTAAGCTCCAGAACTTTATATATATTTATATATATATATATTTCGAGCTGAACTTGACTGAACACACAATCTACTGGCAGATATAAGTATCCACGTTCTGGAAATGAATGTGTAATATGCAGTTTCTTGGAATATTGCTCTCTTACAAAAAAAACAAAAAAAACATAGTTGCCATATTAATGCTTCTGTTCTGCCCATAGTATTAATCAGAAAACAGCCTAAGTGATGAATCATCTGAACATTTATCCATTGAATCATTTTAAATAGATATTTTACAGTTGACCAGGTCATATTTGAATCTTTTCTATTCTCACAATCCAGCCACGTAAACAAAATACATCACTAATAGACTGAGTTTTATTACCTTTATGAATAACATAACCTATAAAATATAAATATAGCTGCCTGGAATAGTAGGCTTCTTCTATCAATAATTTTGGTAATACAAGATTCTCCATCATGTCAAAGCAGATAGGTTTTTTTTATTTGGGTGGATATTGTTATACGAACTGTTAAATTTTCTTAATTTCCTTCGGTGAAGAATGAAAAGGGCAGTTCTTATTTTCTTTTGGCCATCAGTAATATTTTGGTTTTTTATACACAATTTGAACAATTGACATGTAGATTATGTAACTGTTGCTGAATATCCATATGCTAAATTGTAATGGTTTATAAATACCCCATAAGAATAATGCTAGCCCACAGCAATAGTTATACCATTTTTATCCTCAAAAAGTTGGTACGTGCCTTTTAGATTCAAATCAGAGGGCAAATAGGTACAATCTTCAATTTTTATTTCAACCAGAATGTTTGAAAAGATCAACTAGTATATGCCCAAAATTATTCAAAATCTATCTTTATTGAAGTTATCAAAACATTAAGGAAAAATGTCTTCATAGTGGCTTTATATATCGGCATCCTTCAATTAACTAAGAGGAGTTTTTTATTGAGTATTTTAATCCTTAAATTGAAAATCTTAGTTCTGAAAATAAACAGGTTATGCTAATAGTTGAATTTATTATAGGCTTACTAAAATACAAATATTATTATCTTTTGCTACCTTGACTCACTACGCTCTTTAAATTTTAACAGTTATTGATAATATAACTTAAATTTTAAAATTCCCAATCTTAATTCTCACAACCGAAGAATTCAATTTCAGATTAGATGGCATAATTTATTTGCATTTCTAGTACTCCTTTCAGAAGATCGAAATTCATACTACTGAACGGTCGTTTAAGAATTTCGACAAAATAAATTTATTCTAGATAAGTGTAATATTGAGAGGGAGTTTCTTATAAAAAAGATAATAATGTCAAAGAATTTATAACCTATTTTGCAAAATCTTTTAACAAAACTATTGATTATTATGCGCAGTACAAAAAAGCTACTCTTAAACCAAGTTAAACTCAAATAAAAACAGGCTTATTATTATTATTACTATTATATATATATATATATATATATATATATATATATATATATATATATATATATATATATATATATATATATATATATATATTTATATATATATATATAAAACTTAAATGCTTTAACACAATAAGTCAACTATTCAATAAATTTAAATTTAACAGAAATAAAATAAACAACTCGGTTATAATTTCTGAAAATTCATACTACATCTCCTTCTTTACCAAAAATCTTAACAATACAAAAAATACGTGGAAAAGATTAAAAGAAATTATTAACATCAAACTCTTCACATAAACTAAATAATACATTTTCAAATCTAATAGTAACAATAAGTGGTAAACAGATTCTATATGTTGACCAGCTTCAAACCCATTCTTCATCTATTAGGCTATTGTAGATAGCCTAATAGATGAAGAATACAACTCACCACAGTGCAGTTGATAGATTTGTATAACAAACTGTTTGCATTTTAAGATGGTAAATGCTGGACATTTTGCATGGACTTATACAAAAGGTTCAGCATATAGCATCTTAATTGTATTTAATACCTAATTGCATTTAAGCATTTAACATCTAAACGCATTTAACTCATCAATGAGTTAAATGCATTGTATTAGCATTTAACTCATTAACATGGTTAAATGCTGACTCACTGCATGGGTTTTGCTTGCGCCTCTGTTTTCATGACTAGGCAATTTATTCTATTATCTTCAAATGAGGGTACAGTTCTAAAACTCAGTTTTATGGTTCTTAGACCGGCTGGTAGTCAGATTTTCCAAACTTTGTGGTAGCTCTCAAAGAGGCTGATTCCATTAACAGTTGATTCAGCAAATAATTTAAGTATCATAGTAATAATAGTGTCAAGATGCACATGGATGGTGTCCATATTAGTATTATTCCTGTTGAGCCCTTTGTAAGCATGGTTGTATTAAAACGGAGGCTGAGGGGGGTATAGCCACAGGCCGGCTACAAAAAAAAAACCACATAAAAAAAGATAAAGCAATTATAAATTATAGGCCCACTCCCATAAAAAAATGTTAACAAATAAAAAAAAAACATATTAAAAAACGTCAAAAAGAAAAAACACAAAATCATCAACAATCGGTTATTCAAACTCGCGTCGTGACCTATTAAATGTTTATCTATCAAACATCTAAACACTGTAAAAAATGTTTATCTATCAGATGTGTAACTGATGGAAACCTGAACACTACAGCAGTATATTTTAGTTCGTTGCACGAATTTATTTTTTCTCGTTTTCATTTTTTTTTAAGTCCAATTCAATAGTAAAAAATTTAACGCAGATTGTTTGCTCATTATATTACTTATATAATGTTATATTTTTATAAAAATAAAAAAACTAATAGTCATGAAAAAACATAAAAGCAGATGGGTAAAACCAAAATTCAAGAAAGAAAAATAAAAATGTATAAAAAAAAGTTCTGGCAGTAACGAAAAAGATTACTGAACTCTATCAACCTTACAACACTACCAAAATCAAATATTGAACTTGGTACAAGTAACGTTATAGCAACTGATAATTGTCAAACATATGATGATGATCAAGTAATAGGTATGTACTTATTAGATAGGTCAACAACAAATATAAATCATGAAAAAGAACTTCAGGATAAACCTGTTCGAGTAAAAGGAATAGCAGAAGAGGTTAAAATAGATATGCAACGTGATATACTTGCAGATGAAGATACAAATTTTTTTGACAATGTAGAAATGTGGAAAGTTATTGATGTTTTGCGCGATTACTTCTGTCTCGAAGGAATTGCTAGTTTTCAACACATGGTAAACAATTTTAGCTTGTCATAAGCTATATTTCCAGGTGATACGTTCAAACGTTGTTTAAAATCTTTTATTTTTTGAGAGTAATTAAATGACGAGAAATTTCAGCGTGGTTGACTTTGTTATTCTCCAAAAACTGGCAAGATATTCTGTGCTAGTTGGAAAACTTTTTGCAAAAGCCAAAGAACTGTCATTGTTTGCAACTAGTAGGTTATTACAATTGGAAGAATACAGTCAGCAATTTAAGTCTCCATGAAGTCAGTAATTTGCAAATATAGTATTAAAAAAGGTATTATCGGATGACATCTAAAAAACGAGATTGGATTTAAATGAAACGAATCTCTTTAAAAAAACAAAATAAAGTAAAAAAGAAAAATGTTCTAAAAAGTTTTTTGATTCTAGTTTTTAAATAGACGTTGTGTGGCCGTAGTAAAAAGTCTTACTCTTTGCACAAATGACTAGGTAATTGGATCTGTGAACAATGGAAATTACTTAGGATATTTGAAGGTACTTGCAAAGTATGATCCAATTTTTTTAGAACACATTGAATAATGCTCTAACATAGGTAGAGACCACATATCATATATGTTATATATGATATGTGGTCTCTAGTTTTATAACGTTTTAGGACAAGTATTTTGATATTTAAGTACACTGGTGAGAGCTTGGCAAAAATATTACTTGCATTTTTACAAGAAAATGACAAAAACATTAAAAACAGTTGAAACCACTCGTATGATAATGAATTAAATATGAATGAAAAATATATTTACATGCGAGCCTGGATTCGTAGAGAAAACAGATTAGCTAAATACATTCTAAACTATGGACATTTAATCTACTTTTAACTGGCTTAACTCTTTTCCGAATACCTACGTTAAAACGACTTTGGATACACGTTACTTTGCTCACCACAGTGCAGTTGATGTACTGCAGAAAGGATACAAAACAATTCAACAGATTTTCGTCAGTATGTTTAAATCATAAAAAAATTAGGAGAGAAGGAATATAGGATTATCATGATTTATAAGCAGATGATGCTGAAGCTGGTTTGACTCCTTCGGAAAAGTTTAAAATGCACACATTTCTTCCAGTTATTGACAAGCTATTATTAGTCTTGAATCAGTGAATCTCTTCATACATTTTTATTGGAAATAGATTTATTTTTTTGTCTCAGGTTAATACTTTAAAATCTTACGATTTGCAAGTTATATCAGTGCATTTAGTTGAAATGTACAATGAAGAGTCTAAGTTTCAGTTATCTACTACAGTTTAACAATGAAACGTAAATTGAAAACTTTTTTGATGTTTTTAAACAATTGCAAACAAAATTTATATAAGAAAAAGTATAGAATTGTAGGTATTCATATTTATTGGTAAGCATATGATTGTGGCTGTTTTTCCAAATGTTTTAATTGCATTGCGTATGTATTGTTATTTACTGGTAAGTAATTGGAGCGGAGAACGTTAATTTTCTCAAATTAGGTTAATTAAAAACAATTTAGGATCAATCATAGGCCAAAAACGTTTATATGCTGTTATGCATTGAAAACAAACTACTTCAACAGCTTGATTTAGGCTCTGTAATAGAAGAATTCGCTAATAAACAATTTTAAAAGTAGTCTAAGGTTTTAGAGAAGTAAACAACCCTTAGACTCGCAAAAGCTGCAATGTTATTAAAATACCATTTGTAATTTATTGCATAGATATATTTCTTTATTTATATTTTTACAATTTTTTACTTCATAAAAAACTACTAAGTACAATAAATATTTTGAAACGATGCTAACTGCATTTAATTATAATAGTTATAAAAAACGTTTCCTATTTTTTTTTGCTGTATTACTGCTAAAAACATTGTTTTGTTTTTGTAACAATAGGCCGTAGACCCACTCTAAATCTGTACCTCAGGCCCACTTGGCCTATAACCCGGCACTGTTAATACGGCTTTGGAATTATTATTTAAAATGAGGCCATTACACGGGCTACTTTTTTTTTTTTTTTTTTTTTTTTTTTTTTTTTTTATATTACTTCACCTCCTCAAGGCCGAGAAGGCCACTACAAACGAGGAGGCTACTTATTTTGTGGCTATAACCCTCTCTCAACTCTATAACTCCGAAACACGAACCTTGACGAACAAGGCCGCTGCGCGGAGAAACGAGTTGAGCGCGGTACTACCAGGGACGTGGTGGGGATCGAACTCGGAACCACTCGTTTATAAAGCGAGCGCTCTACCACTACACCGCTACCGCATATTTATAGTGTACTTAGTACTATTTATACTGTCAGTCGTAATCTATATAAAAAGTTTAAAATTTTTTTATAAAATTAAAATTTTAAAAGTTTTTAGAAATCTAAAAATGAGTAAAAAGTACCAAAAAGAGTTTTTCATTTACTAGTATTCGTGGTCTTTGAAGTAACTTTTCTTCATTTGAGTCTTATCTCTTGCAAAAATAACTAGACCTACATGGTCTTTGTGAGACTAATTTGAGTTAGGCTGTGTTATCTCGTAACTAGTGTTAATGGTTATTTTCCTTTAATTTGTTAATTAAATGTATAATTATTATAAAATATGTATGAAATATTTATAAGATAATGAAATGTTTTTTCTGAGCATTTACATTTATTGGAATTACCCATTTGTCAAGAAACTAGGTTTGAATTTACAGACTATTCTTTTGAGTGCTTTTATTTTGCATTACTTCACTCTATCACCTTTCTCTTTGTTCTATATAGCTCTTGTTCCCCCTATTATTGTATCTCTTTCAAGTATCTTAAAGCTAACTGGGACTCTTTCTGTGATTTACTACGTGAAGCCGATTGGCTAGAAATCTGTTGTCGTCCTGCTGACAATTGTGTTTATTTCATTACACTTGTGTTTCTTTTAGATACAGGCTGGCTAACATTTTTACATTTCCCTCTCGACAATACCAAGTCAAGCTACACTTATTGTTATGGTTTTGTTCTCATAATGCTACTGCGATAAGCAAGTGTAACCATTACTTCCCTACCTATCACCAAAATATTTTTTCAGAAAACGTACGTCTTTTTACTATTACTAGAAACCATTGTAAAAAGATTTTGTTCAACGCCAAAACTGTTATTCAGGTAACAAAATTAACTATTTTATCTAAAATACTAGACTTCCGAGTCTTCTGGAGAATCTTTAACAGAGCTATAATTTGGGCAAAGCTGTTATTTTATCTTTCTTTTATGGTTTAGAATTTATCACCACTTTTTAACAATCTTATCTCTTGATTCCATTCTACCTAATATGACCGAAAAACATATATGTGTATATATATATATATATATATATATATATATATATATATATATATATATATATATATATATATATATATATATATATATATATATATATATATATATATGTATATATATATATTTATATATATATATATATATTTGTGTATATATATATATATATATATATATATATATATATATATATATATATATATATATATATATATATATATTAATAAATTTATATATATATATATATATATATATATATATTTATATATATATATATATATTTGTGTGTATATATATATATATATATATATATATATATATATATATATATATATATATATATATATACATATGTATATATATATATAAATATATTTGTATATATATATATATATATATATATATATATATATATATATATATATATATATATATATATATATATACATATATATGTATGTATATATATTTCCCCTTCTGAAAATCCTCCCCACCTGATAGACCTTGTGTTCATGATTTTATGTAATCAAATAGTCTAATCTATTTGATCGCCATTAAGACTCAAATACAAACTAGAAAGAGTCGTATACTACAAGAATTTTATAGAATTCGCTTTTAGTAAATGCAATGTTTATATCTGCGAATCTGCATAAATCTAAATAGCATAAATGTAAATTTTTTAAATGGGCGACGTAGTTGCAGAATAATATAAGTGTAAGGTGCAAGCAGAGCCTGATCTTCCACAAGACACGTAAGGCCCGGCCCTTGGGCCCCCAAATTTTTTGGGGCCCCTTAGTTTTTAGCTTATAATAATTTTTTAGTCCATCAGAACTTTTCTGACGTAACAGCAGAATTTAAAAACTCTAATTTTATTTTAAAAATTTTTAGATTAAAAAGAACTGAAACGATTTCAAGATGATTTGTTTGGATTTAACCTTAGTCCGCCTTTTGGTGCTCTAGCTAGATCCGAAGTATGTTTTACACAAAATCTCATAAACAATAAAGTTATCAACATGTGGTCCACAACAGTCCGGAAAAGACCGACAAACGGCCGACAAAAAAGTATATTATCGGCCAAATATGTACTTAAAAAAGCATAAAGATTATGACTTATAAAGGTCGCCAATTAGTTGAATCAGAAATTCAGAACTTCATAAATGAGCTGGAAAAAAGTGAAAATAAAGATTATGGAGATGATTAGTGGCAATAATGTCTATCAAAAGCAAAGTTACAAAAAATCTAGATTTTAAAGGAATTGTGAATCAATTTATGTATGAAAAATCAAGGAAACAAATATACTAATTGTGATACATGTAAGTTTTAACTCTAAATTTAAAATTCACATAACATGTCCCTTTTTTCAAGTTAGGTTAACTTGTTTTAATAAAAAATAACATTACCATGGAAAATTAAATTTTAGTTCAAACTTTTGAAATGTATAAAAATATTAAATGAGCAATAAATATAGTAAAGCAGAATATATGAATCGCTAACTGTTAGCGATTCATATATTCTGCCTAATTATATTTATTGCTCATTTAATATTTTTATATATTTCAAAAGTTTGAGCTAGAATTTAATTTTTCATGGTAATGTTATTTTTTATTAATACAGATATAAGTTATTCAAAGTTTAAATAATTTAAGAAAAAAAGTTAAAAGGTTGAAAAAATTTACAAAGTTTAAAAAAATTTACATATTGGTACATACTTGTATTGTAACAGAATGGAAATATAAAAAAAACGTATTATATAAAGTAAATATATAAATTTATAAACCTGTACATAATTGAGTACATTTAGTTATATATAAATTTTTAATAGAGATTTACAATTTATACAGATCAAAACATGTTGAAGACTTGAAGTAATCTATCCTTATTTTCATACAAAATTAAAACAGACAAAAACAACAAAAAAGATAAAATAAAATTATTTTTTTTAATGAAAAAAAGATCGCATTGTTTAAAATAAGTAAGTATTTTTTTAAAGTTCTTTTAAATATATAAGTAGATTTTTTTTTTCTTTTCATAATTTTGTCAAGAACCGAATTACACAATTCCTTGACATGTAACTGAGTAGTCTGATTTTTTAATGATGATAGTGGAATGTAGTAATTACTTATTGAGTGTCTTTTTTCATTTTATGATTAATTAAAGAGAAATTTTTCTAAAAATATTTTGGAATTATTTCATTTAGAAGTTTAAACATAAATAACAAATTAGGTAGATATTTAGTTTGCATACGTTTAGAGCATTTATTTCCTTGAGAAACGGCTCGGCAGTTTTGTTCCTATTAGAGCCATAAACTTATGGAATTGCTTTTGTTTTGTACGAATATTTTAAACTTTATTATTTCCAGGTGGAAAATTAGCTAGCATCTAGCTAACGACTAGCTAGCTCTATAGTGATTTTTAAGCGGTTTTTTTTTTCTTATTTTACTTTTTGTAATTATCTTTAACATCTTTAAAAATTCGATTTTTAGTGTTGAGTCTGTTATAATAACTTTAGGCATTGCGATTTTTTAGCAATGTGTCGCTTGTTACATATCGTAGCTTTGTAGCTAGCTACAAAATATCTATAAATCTATAACTGGTTGATACCCAGCGGGCACAGACGTCAATCAGATGTCTTACAGACGTCTTAACTAGGTCGCGACGTCTCAAACCAAATTAGGACGTCCTAAAGATGTCCGGTAAAAACGTCTTTGTTAGGACGTCCTAGTGACGTTAACATAAAGACGTTGACAGGACTTCCGTATAAAGACGTAAAAAGCAACCCGTAATACGGGTTTTGGTCGGTCTGTTACATAATTAATTTATAGAGGCTGTATTCCACAATTTAATTTTGCAAAACCTTAACTAATACCCTTTTAGAAAATCGCCTTCAGCTTGAAAAAAATAATCCATCTGCAAAATTAACATAAAAAGTATGAGGTAAAATAATTTACCAACTACTACTTAACATATACCATTATTACTTAATATTATTTGAGCAATTTACAACTGACATAGGTCATAACAGTGTAAGGCAGAACCATTTTCATCGACCTTCCAAAGTTCAACACAATACGTTTTTAGTTACTGACACAAAATAATAACACTTGGCCATACTTTAAATTGACGAAAGTATCAACTAAATCCTTGTAATAATTTTTATAACACGAACCATTAAGATGAAAATGAAGTTAACTTATATTATACAGAAGTTATCAATTTTTTGGTATCCCCTTGATTAATTGTTCTTTAGAAAAGAAAATTGTTAACTTAAAAATGTTAAATGCACACATTTAAATAAATTTATTAAAAATAACAAAGTTTATTATAAATAACTACGCAACTGAGTACAAACAAAAAAAATTTAATTTATGATCAAACATGGGTATAACAAATTTTTTAATGCATTAATGCATCATATGACAAACCTAAAATAAAAATTATAAGAGATAAGTAGACATAAAAATTTGTAAACCAAGCTGACCCGACCCGGGTCTTGTTAAGTCTATTCAACACAGACCATTTGTAAATTATTTGTTTGGCCTCTTTATTTTATTAATTTTTAGTAAACGGTAATTTGCCAACATTTACTAAAATTTCCTTTTGTAACTCGAGATTTAATTTTCCTAAATATTTTGACTCTAATAAAAAGGTTCCTTCCCTCTTTTTGCTTTAATGGTGGCCAGGTGAATAAAATAAAATAATAAAATGTAGAACAATAAAAAAATCTGCATATATAAGAATGTTTTCTTTCTTTCCTCAAAAGTGTTGCAAATACAGACTAAGCTAACTAATTAGTTAAACACATAAATAAAACTTAAGTAACTTGATATTAATGCGCAAAGCTACAATATTCTCCATATTTTTAAAGGCTTTTAGTTTTGACCCCCCATTTAAAAAGATTCCCTTAAAATACGTACAACAAATTATTAGGCATAAAATAGATAAAATATAAAATTAACTAATAGCATATATTTATATCTTTTTAACTAACAAAAGTTTACAATAAAAAGAAATTAGGTTTTTTTTATTTTATAAATCTTATAAATGCGTCATAACGTAATTCTAAAATAAAAAAGTAATGAAATTATGATATCATAATTACTAAGAGAAAAAAAACAAAAACCACCACACAATTACCAAAAATCGATTTACCTATTTATAGTAACCTATTTTGAAATTGCAGTTAGAGATTTATCGAAAATGTAACTATAAAACCTGTTTCAAAGTACCAAAGCATTAACAATACTAAAAAAAAATCAAATTAAGATATAAATTGTTGTTTTGGCTTTTATAATTTAAACGTATATACAACTATAAACAAATATGACTTTATGTAACACGTATAAACACATTTTACAACTATTGAATGATAGATATATTTACCAAAAACTATGAAAAAAAATAAATAATGATAAATAAGTTATACATACAAAATGTGCTCACAACCTTTAACAGTAAATTTTCAAATTGAAAATTTAAAGACTATAAATTAAGAACATTAAAAAATATAACAATATTTATGTTACATTTTTTTTACCTACTATACCTTGAATATGTTTATCAATTTTGAAAAATAAACTATTAAATGCTCTAGTTTTTAAAAATGCAGCATATAGTTGTCCATGAGAGAAACACGGTTTTTGAGATATTTCTTTTGTCTATGTTTAATTTCGCGTTACGTAATATATAGACGATCCCTAAAAAAAAATACTTGAAACTAAAAAGATTTTATTTATTACAATATTTGAACAACCAAGGGACAATTTAAAGAATTATATCTTTTATAGCAAAATATCAATCGCAGTATTAAAAAATACGCAAGAGCTCAGTAATTCCAGAGTTTAATCAACTCTCTATCTACAATTTTCAATACTAATTCTTATTTAAGTCTCATCTAAAAGAGAAAGGAAGTGTTTTAAAAACAGCGTGTTAGAAAAAGTAAAAAAGTCATGCAATAAATAACAGTAACTGGTTTAGTTATGCTACGAATAAACAAAACTATTTTTACCTTAACTAAAAGTTAATTTTCAGCATTTCTTAATTAAGTTCCAGCTTCTCTCTTATTGTTGACAAATGATTAATATTGTAAATTTCATATTAAATTTACAAAATTAAAACCATGTTTCAACAGTAAGCAAAATAATCAAGTGATGACAAAGACAACTAAAATAAAAATGAACACAATTATGTTTAAGATTACAAAGAAAAAAAACACTGAATTCTGGCAAATAAGTTTTTGATTCATCAAGCAAAATTTCTTATATTTCAACGACAATTTATTTTATCACGCCTAGATCTATTTCTTTCATGTTACAACAATTTCAAGTCACCTATAACCATATACACTAATAACTTATTCGAGCCTAATATTATACATCTGTTATCATTAAATATATATTACCAGTGAATAAACAACTGAATAAATGAACATTTTATATTTTTACAACTGAAAAATATAAAACAAAACTTATTGACATTATTTTAATTTAGCAAAAAATTTAGAACACAATGATATGTTATTTGCATTGTGTTCTAAATTCTTTGCTAAATTAAGAAAGTCTTCAGACACAATCTTAATGCACACAAATAATAAATGCAGAATCTTGTATAATAAATGAAGCAATGTCAGTCTAAAGTAATATATATATATATATATATATATATATATATATATATATATATATATATATATATATATATATATACATATATATATATATATATATATATATATATATATATATATATATATATATATATATATATATATATATATATATATATATATATATATGTATGTATATATATTCAAATTTTTTCTATTCTTTTTAATTTTTTCTTTGAGATAATATTCATATAGATTCAGAGAAATATAAAATATTTTGATATATAGGCACATTTATGTATATAAACTTACCTGTCAAAAATTTAAGTCAAAATGTTGATTGGAGTAGATTTTTTTAAAAAGTTTAAAATGATTTGTCCTTCTATAGCAAATAAATACACCATAAATCTGAAGTTAAAAATGTAACGAATAAATAAATACAAAGAAAAACATCATACGTGAATTGAAAATCAATATACCTGATAGAGATAAGCTGTTGTGATATCTGAGTAGCAGTTGCTAAATATTGTTTTTTCGTGATAAACAAATTGTATTTATAGCAAAATGATGTCTTGAATGAATTTTGGTAAATAAATAAAAACAGTGAGTTCTAATAATGAAACTACCTGTTATTCATTTTTAACAGCTGATACCAACGTAAAGATAAGATAAAGGTAACAACATTACGCGAAAAATTATTAAAGATAATGCAATGTGTATTCAGAATAGTTATATTAAAAGCTAGGCAACACTTAGACCTAAAGCAGTAACATCGCTTGACTGGTAAGGTTGATAAATCTTGCTCTACACGTTTGCCAAGTCATTCCACTTTGAAATCATGGAAACAAAATTATATAAACATATATACTAATTTTAAAACACAATTTATTTTTTTAACGTTACTTAGCATATAAAAACACCCCATTTAACAATCTTTCAGAAATTAGATAAAATACATTTCATACTATTATAAAAACACATTTATAAAACAACTATATAACATGTATCACCACATTCACGTATTTATCAAAAAAATTTTAACTTTGATCATAATATACATGCAAACATATATGCAAACTTTTAGCAACTATAAAACAACATTTATTTGCATCAATTATTTTAAATGTAACAAAGAATGCAGACTACAATGCACGACATTGTTAATAAAAATGAAGTTATGTCAGTCAGTATATATTTACCTAAAGTAACGAAAAAAAATAAACCATTTAAAAACAAAATGAAAAATTCCTAATGAATATATATTTAGATACCTTAAAATGAAGCATAACACAACATTCTTTTGACAAATTCCAGAACAAATTTTCTAAATTTTTCTATTTCTTATTATTTTTCCTTAGAAAATATATACATTTAGATATATAGAAATATAAAATATACTGAAATAAACGAAAACTTATGTATATAAACTTACATTACCACAAATAACAGTCTTATTTTATTTACCTTTTCATATTAAATACATAAATAAAATTTTATTCTCATTATTCTTAAATCTTAGCTTATATATGAGAAAATGAATTAAATTTACTAAAAAAGCAATCAGTTTCTCTTAACTGCTCTAAAAAATAAAGCAAATACTTGCTTAAAATGTTTTAAAAAGACTAACGACAAAACTGAAAAAGTTTTCTTAAAAAAGAAACAATGTACTAATAAAACTATTTTACCAGTCAATTTAGTTCTAACTTCTTCTGAAAAATAAAAAATAAATACATATTTAGATACCTTAAAATAAAGCATAACACAACATTCTTTTGACAAATTCCAGAAGAATTTTTTTTTATTTTTCTATTCTAAATAACTTTTGCTAAGAGAAAATATACATATAGTATAGATATAGAGAAATATAAAATAGACTAAAATAAACGCAAACTTATGTATATAAGCTTACATGAACAAAAATAACAGTGTTATTTTATTTAACTTTTCATATTAAATACATATATAAAACTCTATTTTATATATAATTCTTTTTGCAAAAAACAATCTTTATCTATAAATAAGATAACGAATTGAACTTACTAAAAAAATCATCAGCTTCTCTCAACTGCTCTAAAAAACAAAACAATACTTGCTTAAAATGTTATAAAAAGACTAACGACAAAATGAAACAGTTTACTAAAAAAGAAACATTTTACTAAAATAACTATTTTACCAAACATTTTAGTTCTAACTTCTTCTAAAAAATAAAAACAGGCTATAAAAATTAGAAAAAATAAGAATAAGCAACAACAAACTAACAATTATTTAAACTTTTATTTTAAAAAATAAACAAAATCAATTCTTTTTGAAAATAAGTATATCAGCTCCAATTTACTTGCTGATTTTACTCGAAAGACCGCGTGGAATATATAACTGCGCTTAGAAAAGCTTCAAAACTAAGAAATAGTGTATTTTGCATAATGCAGAACCGTAATTAACAAAACGAACAATAGTCATTACAATGCGTAACTATGCGCACTAATAATAATAATAATATTCATTCGGCTATCAATATTTAGAGGTTAATTTTATTTAGTTATTTATCGTTTTAAGGTATTTTTCAATTCTCTATATTCTATACCTATGATCTATAAACTATAATCTATACAATTTTTAAATAAAAAAAAATTGAGTTTAGTTATTAAGTTTAAATAAGTAACCAGAATAGTGAGCAAGGCCGGCGCGATAGGGGTGTGTGGGGGTGACACCCTCCCATCAATGATTTTTAGTCGGCAAACTGGACCCTTAGTCGGCAAATCGGACCTTTTTAGACTAGTTAGTCGGCAAATGTCGACCCTTTTGATATAGGTTAGACAATCGGCAAATGTCGTAATGGCAGTCGGCAAATTTTGGAAAACGAGGACCTTTCTTTTTCTTTTTTTTTTTTTTGTCGCTAAAAGTTGTAATGGCACCCCCCCCCCCCCAACGTGACACCGACTCGCGCCGGCCCTGATAGTGAGGGAATTTTAACAAAAGATATCAAAATTGCAACAAGACGTTTCAGTTGATGTTTTATAGAATAGTAATGATACTTTGGGTGTCTATGTTATATATATATATATAATATATATATATATATATTTATATATATATATATATATATATATATATATATATATATATATATATATATATATATATATATATATATATATATATATATATATAAATATATATATATATATATATATATATATATATATATATATATATATATATATATATATATATATATATATATGTATATATATATATATATATATATATATATATATATATTTATATATATATATATATATATATATATATTTATATATATATATATATATATATATATATATATATATATATATATATTTATATATATATATCCCCGTGGGCACACGACGGAAAAAAGACGTCTTATGTACGTTCAGTTCACGTCCGCTCGATTTATTCACAATATGAACTATAATAAGACGTCTTATGAACGTCTTTTTCTCGTCCGTTCCGAAAATTAGAAAATTTATCACTTTCAGTTTTGTAAAACCTTTCTAATGGCATTATTAAAATTATTAAAAGGTATTTTAATAATGGCGATTCTTGTATGGAGAGGTCACAATTACTTATTGGATAATTGTTAGATAACATACGTGTTTTATATTGAGATATGTATATAGATAAATAAAATATACAAAGATTGTTTATATAGTAAAGAAAAACTATATATAACTTTATATGACATATATATGTCGTGACATGTTTTTTTTTACTTTATATGTCATTAAATTTTCTTTATTTTTATATATTTTATATTTTTTATGTCATATTAGATATATATAAAAATAATTAAATTTAAATTGATTAATTAATTTTTTTATTATATTACTGTATGAGTATTAAATCCTATTTTATTTAGTGTCATTTATATTTTAAGTATTATAGTTTTTTTTTTTTAAACGTAATACTTAAAATATAAATGTCAGGAAATAAAATTATAAAATCAAAATTTTATACTCATACAGTAATAATATAATAAAAATCAGTTAATAAATCTAAATTTTCATTATTTTTATATATGTTATTTTATTTTATTTGAAGTTAACTGTCAATAACCTAGTCCCTGTTACTATATTATAGATGCATGTATCTATATTATATATCATAATATGATATATATGACAATATGATATATATGAATTGATTCATATATAATATAGTAACATACATATATAATATAGTAACAAGATATAACAGTAAAAAAAATTATATGTGTAATAATAATCGAAAGTACTTTGAGTTACAGGAAAGTTCGAGTTATCTGAGGTTTGAGATATTGGGAGTTTACTGTATTCTTATGATTATTATTTTTACATTCCATCTAGATAGAATTTTGAATTTTATGCTGAAAGTTGCACTTTTTTATATATATATATTTTTTAAATTTTAATTTATTATACTTTTGCAACATTTAATAAAAATACGTATGATAAAGCTTTATTAATATATCAATGATTTAACATTTAGTGCACAAACAAATTAAATAATACATTTATTAATGTTTGAATATGATTGTTTTATGTTTTAATGGTGAAAAAATCAAAATTTTTTATGATATTTTTAGTAGAAAATTTTATAAGGATTTCTTGAAAAAATAATGACAAAATTGATAGTTTTTCGTAACTTCAAATGTTATAACTTTTCCAATTCTTATCAAAATGTATACAATTTGGTATAAAAACAAAGATATAAAAAAGACAAGGCCCCTGCAACAACCAGTAATATGTTACGAATGTATATTTGTTAATGAAAGTTTTTTGTTTTTCATTGAAATTTTGGATTTTTATTTGCAATTTTTTATATTCTAATAGACGATCATTAAATATGATAGATAAGTAGAAAAGAATATAGTAACACATAATACTCTCCTCATATGTAATGCTCTCCTTAAACGTAAATCAAATTGTTTAAACCGGATATGATAATTAAATGTTGTATCGGCATGGTTTTATCTGTCTACTTTGTTTTTTCAATTTGGTTGCCAGCTTCAACCCAATTCTTGATTTAGAACTATGATTTTGAACTAAAACATTTCCGTGTTGAATAAAATACTATTTATTCTTAACTGTATTTTTTTTGAGGCTTCAGTTATCAAATGTTGGTGGTAATTTTAGTTATGCCACTGTGAAAGCGTCGATTGTTAAGTATGTGTTTACTTTTTGTATTTTGTTTTGCTATGCAAATAATTTTTAATATTAATTACTTAATTATTAACTAAAAAGTTTTATTTTGTTAAATTATTTATTATGGTTATTGTTTATCTGTATACATTACACTATAGAGTATATGTAAATGCATGTGCAATAGCATAGGTTGTATTTTTTTATGTATTCACATAAGACATTTTCAAGCACATTGTTCAATCTGCAAACTTAATTATTTTTATCCTTATGCCGAATGACAACGTTTTGCCCTTTCCCATCCCTGAATGTGAGGGAAATGAGTTCTGTAAATAAAAGTATTTTATTTAATATTAAATTAAATTTCATCAACAGGTTTGTAACTTTATTAGTATTTTAGCTTTCAAAAGTTTTGAACATATTAAGATTAGTTTCCCTCCTTAAATGAGGAGGTTGCAAATTGTACATCATCATAACTTTTGAATGCTAATATGAACTCATTTCCCTCATATTCAGATATAGGAGAGCAAAATTTTTTTGGTATTTTAGTTTTCAAGCACCTATGTATTATTTATAACAAATAATAGATTACAGTTTATTTTTTTCATTGTCATTCCAGGAAGACATAAAAAGTTTGAAGTATGCACAAAGCCTGAAAGTGTCAAATATGGAACCTAAAAAAACCTGCCTTTGCCACTAACTGTATAAAGGTTTTTTAAGGTAAGAGCTTAAATAAATTAACAGGAAAAAAATATTATAAGTTATACATTTTTATACTAAAATAGAATAAAAATATATATTTGTAATTTCAGTTTTTATTGTCACAAATATTAAGTATTTGTCACACAGAATACAGATATTGATGTCTGTCGTCTTTAATGTCATTAATGCTTTATCTACTGTTTTCTTTTTGTGCATGACCTAATTTCTTTTCATATCCATATTTTTTAGGTCTGTTTGTCAAGCGTCAAGTCAGGTTATCTTGCTACTGGTACCATGTAGTACATCCTGTTTAAGCAGGTTGTACGCCATCCATACGACGTTTGGGCATCTGTTTGTAAAATATTGCTGCAAATCTTTTTGAGAGAGTCATTACTATGGAGAACCATCTAAACCATACAAGTGTGGAAACATGGATGTAAATCTTAAACACATTTGTGATATATAATTGTAGAATGTTATATGTTATAAGTTTGGAAATTATATTCTGCTAAAAAAACTTTTTAAATGTATTTTAGCAGAACATACCTGGCCCACATTTGATCCTAAAAAACATTCTTTTTGGACCAAATGCTGGCTGGGTAATTTGGACTTGTAAATGAACTTATATTCATAATTTTTAAACTGCTTATGATCTGATCTGATTTTATTTTTGTCATTTGTTTATTTAGATTAATGTGAAATAAACTGATGAGTTTATTTAACTTAGCTGGTAAAAAAAAAAGTTTTTGTGAAATAAATTTAATGAAGACAATTATAGGTATACCTGTTAATGTAATATATTTTGTATTGTATTTATTTTGCTTGTTATTTTGCTTAGTTTTGACGAATTTTTAAATACTGCAAACTCACACTCGCACAAAAATCAACTGTGAACTCTTATTTAATCAGTTTCAAAAGTTGACTTTGAAAATTTTGTATAAGATATTATAGCTTATTTATTAGACTGTGTTTTTAGAATGAAGTTCATTCATTTGCTGGCAACATTTTTAAACGTGGTCCAGATCGAAAAAATTTGGTGCTAGAAATTGTCGATAGTGGAAGTGATAAATGCATTGAACCTAATTTGTAATTAATTTCTGTAAATAAATTTCACTTTACTAATTTTTGTGTTGAATTCTTGTTTTTCTAATGGTATTTGAAATTAATAAGTCTATAAATTAACGTATAAAAAAATACGCACCAAATAAGACCTATTTATGGCATTCCATACCTAATGTTTTTCATTATTTCTAAACTGTAACTTAAACTAAACTCAATTTCTTAGTCCTATCGGGACGTCTTTTTTATGTTCCTCGTAAGGCGTCTTTTTTACGTTCCTCTCAGGACGTCTTTTTCACGTTCCTTCTGGGACGTCTTTAAAACGTTCCACGCAGGACGTCTTTCTGTATTTCCAAATCCAACCAATATAAGACGTCCGACCGAGACGTCTTAAAGACGTCTTAAAGCTGTCCGCGTGCCCACTGGGATATATATATATATATATATATATATATATATATATATATATATATATATATATATATATATATATATATATATATATATATATATATATATATATATATATATATATATATATATATATATATATATATATATATATATAAATTATGTTTATATAAATAACTATATATACAACCCACAATATTGTGGGTTGTATATATATTGATTATTCTATATAACCCACAATATTGTGGGTTGTATATATATATGATTGTTCTATATAGAACAATCATTAAATTAAATGAAACTAAACAGTAACAAGACCCAGGTATCAACATAAGTAACAATCTGAATAAATATATATACAACCCATGATAGGAAAAATCATCAAATTGAATGAAACAACACAGAAAGGAGACCTAGGCATCAATATAAGTAATAATCTGAAATGGAAAGACAACATTACAAGGATAACTAAAAAGCCTACTCAAAATTAGGTAGACTAAAGCGGACATTTAATTTCTCGTCAACTGACTTCTTTACTACGATATTTTATCTCACAGCAAATAAATATATAATTGCTACTATAGAAGGATTACAAAAATCCTACTCTGCAAAGATTTGTAATATCTATGCTGGAGAAAAAAATAAATAAATTGTATATATATATATATAAATGTATATATTTATATATATATTTATATATATATAAATATATATATTTAGAAAAAAATAAATAAATTGTATATATATATATATATATAAATATATTTATATATATAAATATATATAAATATATATATTTATATATATATATATACAATTTATTTTTTTTTTCTCCAGCATAGATATTACAAATCTTTGCAGAGTAGGATTTTTGTAATCCTTCTATAGTAGCAATTATATATTTATTTGCTGTGAGATAAAATATCGTAGTAAAGAAGTCAGTTGACCAGAAATTAAATGTCCGCTTTAGTCTACCTAATTTTGAGTAGGCTTTTTTAGTTATCCTTGTAATGTGGTCTTTCCATTTCAGATTATTACTTATATTGATGCCTAGGTCTCCTTTCTGTGTTGTTTCATTCAATTTGATGATTTTTCCTATCATGGGTTGTATATATATTTATTCAGATTGTTACTTATGTTGATACCTGGGTCTTGTTACTGTTTAGTTTCATTTAATTTAATGATTGTTCTATTGTGGGTTGTATATATAATTATTTATATAAACATAGTTTATATATATATATATATATATATATATATATATATATATATATATATATATATATAAATATATGTATATATATATATATATATATACATATATATATATATATATATATATATATATATATATATATATATATATATATATATATATATATATATATATATATATATATATATATATATATATATATATATATATATATATATATAAATATACATACATTATAATGTTTACATGATGCATACATATTTATTTTATATATATGTGTGTGTGTGTGTGTTTGCGTATTGATCAATGTTATATACTGTTGGAAATATAGCTCTAAAAGGGAATAAAAAATTTAGTTTTACTATATCGCTTTGATTCGGTCAAGTATTGCATATTTGTTGCAATGCTAAACTTGTATTTTTTGTAATGGTTTTTTATGTATGTATATATAAATTATGTTAGTGTATTCTACAAATAGAGTGATGTCTGCAATGTTCTTAAACAACAGAGCAATCAGGGCTGTGGAGTCATGGTGTTAGAGTTGCAACATTGTTAGTGGAGTCAGAGTCGGTAAACAAAATCGCAACTCCGGCTCCAATAGTAAAACTTCTCGATATTACATGTTCATATACAAATTATTTATCCTTTAAACAACTTTTCATATATTTGACAAAAAAAAAAAATTTAATTGTCGCGTAATGTTTTTAAAAGAATTCAAAGAAATGTTTATTTAAATTTTATTCAAAATTTAAAAAATTTTGCTTTGGAGTCGGAGTCGTTCTCTAAAAATTCCAGCAAATAAGAATTGGTACTTTTTTTTCGAACTCCACATGCCTGAGAGCAATAATAAATTTGTAATAACACTTATCTAATTCTCTTTGACAGTTTGATTCTCCATCAGTAGGTTCATCAGGAAGCTTCCTGATGAACCTACTAATGTAGAAACAAGGTGACAAAGAGAATTATATAAATGTTTTTTATCAATTTATATATATATATATATATATATATATATATATATATATATATATATATATATATATATATATATATATATATATATATATATATATATATATATATATATATATATATATATATATATACATCTTCTTGGGATCATCTACCTTTATAAGACAAGGCTTCACAACATTCTGAGTAAAAATAAATAAAACACAATATTAAGTTTTGTATAAAAAGCTCTTCATTAGATTAAAAATATATAAAAAATAGTATAATAACGTTAAAATTCATCATTTGTTTCTCAGGAAAGCCTGCATCAGCATACTGACGGAAACAGTTATCTAGGTCTCCAAAACTTCTGAGATTACCAGATTTCAGAACAGCTTCTCGTCACACCAGGGACAACTGTATTTTCCACCGTGAGTCTATAAATATTTTTTAGTTTAAAAAAATATTTATAGATTTTAAAAAAATAGTTCATTTAAAGAATAAATTGTAGTTATTTAAGTAATTTAAATACCGAAATTCCCAACAAAATATTGATGAGTTTGAGGTCTGATGCCAGAGAATATTTACAGGTATGAAGTTGAAGTTTGCAGCTCCTACTGCAGTAGAAATCGCTTAAAGATTCTTTGCTCCATTTCAGTTTAACTGATGTTGAAAGAGGTCTTCCAGCTTTAACCAGGTACAGATTTCTTTTACAAGTAAGGCATAGTCCAGCTGGATACTTTATAACCTTAATACTATAGTCATCATGACAATGCTTTACTATGAGCTTTTCCAAACTTTCTGTAACTGGAATACACTTAGTGTTTTTAGTAAAGCAACAAGCACAAACCAAAAGTCTGTTCAACTTATGAGATTTTTTAAACTTAAATCTCCTTCCTTTCTTCGATATTAAATAAGGCATTATGAACTCTGTAAATTTAATAGTTACTAAAGTATCTAGAGTAAATTTATTAATAAACTTTAATTAAATAAATTTAAATACCAATTGCAAACTTTGTTTAACTCAAATTATTCATCATTACCTTTAAATAACTATAAACAATGAATAAATAGTAATTAATGAAGTAAAGCTAATTTTATACCATAAACTATACTCTTTTGTATAAAAATACTTGCCCAAAAAAGTGAAGCTAAACAAAAAATGTTTATTAAAAATAAAGGGGCTTATGATATTTAGACATTTTGAAGGCTAAAATCTTTTGTATACAAAGTCACATGGTATTATATGGTTATAAAAAAAAAAGTTGTTTCCAAAAAATAACTGTGATTAAACCCAAAAATTTGAGGCCACCTGCCCTAATTGGGAGGGGGCCAAGTGCATAAGAAAAATATTTTTGTAATTTCTTAGACCAAATTGAAATTCGTTATAAAAGTTTCAAGTTTCTTAAAAAAATTTTATGTACTTTAGAAGTTATGGTCATGTAAAATTTAGAACCTCCTCATTTTTTTGCAAGGGGGAGGGGGAATAAAACGTTTTTTTGTCATAACTTTTGAACTGTATTATATATTTTTTAAAAATTTGAATTCTGTGAATAAAATTTCATTTACTATAAGATTGTACAAAAATATTTTTCAAATTTTTTTATTTGCCTTGTTTGGGGTTGGTGCCCCGAAAGCGTTCGGGTTACGACGTATTTTCTATGTTCCCAAAATAATTTTTTCTTTTTTTTTAGGCAGAACATCATTATTTGATATTAGTATTAGTATGTAAAAATTTAAGGTTTTTAGGGTTTCTGGAAGTTTGTTCACTTGAACATGATATTTTTATAGGGCCGCCCCCTTTAAATGCTTTTTCTAAAAATGTGCCACCTGCAGGATTTTAATTTTTACAGTTTTGTGTAGCCTCAACGCTTCTTAAATAGAATCTACAAAAATATTTGGGGTGTTCCAAAATCAAACCTAAAAGGTCAATTTCTGACCTGTGTTAAACATGAACTTATAAAAAGTATATGTGTATCCTTAACAACTATAATTTACATATATAATAGATAAAACGCATCTTGTATTTATTATGGATTGTTTTAAGTTTCTTACTTTTGTTAACTTATTTTTATTTTTTAACCTTGTAATTATCTTTTAAATTTTAACACGAACATTTCTAAGCGGTACTCGACGACAAGACCGTATGGTCTTCTACGAGTCCCCGCGTTCTTTTATTTTCTAATAACGACCATTTTATTTATATATAAATTTATTATTATATATTTGTATTTAAAATATTGTAACGAAATGCTTATTTTACATGTAATAAAAGAAAAATATATATATATATATATATATATATATATATATATATATATATATATATATATATATATATATATATATATATATATATATATATATATATATATATATATATATATATATATATATATATATATATATATATATATATATATATATATATATATATATGTTCGTGTATAGGTAGCGAATCTTTACAGTTATTGGCGTTAGACAAAAACCTTATAATTTTTTTGAACTTTACTTGTTTTTTTTTTTTTTTAAGTTAAGCATGAAACTTAAGATTTTTTTGCATTATTTAGTTTAAATCTACCTTTTCCAACCATTTATAGAAAGTACTATTTACTACTTTATATACTATTTATATGGCTTCACTTATATATTTTACTTTTCAGAGTTTTAGAGAAAAGTTATGTTCCAATTTGCTGAAATTAAAAACATTTTAGTAAATAAAACTGCTCAGTTCTCTCATGATCCAAAAAGTTATAAGCAACTTAAAAGTTCAGATAAACTTAATGTTTTGAAAAGAAAAATTGCAAATGGAGATATCGAATACATCACTTTTGTATGCCCTAGTTTGATCTTTATAGTTTATATGTTATATTATTACAATTTTTTCTTTTGAATTGTCATGAACATTTTCAATGTTTCTTTTGCATTGTTTCTTTTTAGGTAAAACAGTTATCATTAATTGGCGGTAAAAATTAGTTGATACAATTAAAAATATTTTGAACTTGTAAGTAATTAGCATAAGTTTAAATTTTAACATTTATGTTTGACAGCATGACATTTATTATCTTTTTTATATGTAGACTGACAACACTATTTTTAGAATGCAGCGTGAATGGTCTAAAGAAGAAAAAAAAGTTTAAAAAGTTGACAAGTCTATGTATCGCTATCACTGGTATTCTTATTAGCTTATTATTGTGTTTAATTTACTTTTAAAATTAAAAAGGAATCTTTTAATAAAAAAAAAATTTTTTCTTAATTTCTTTGGCTATGGAACATGACATGTATTTTATTTTATGATCTTAATGAACTATGTCTTGTTGTTTTCATTAGATGCTTCTTCAAATTCAAATAAAAGCTTAACCAAAATGGATCTCATGCAACTTATTGGAAGATTAATTAGGTATTCTTCTGACCCATTCAATAGAAAATCCACCAATATCGATATCGATAAATGATGGCTTAATTCAATCTTCAATCAACTGTTGTTTTTTTATTTATTTTGCATTTTTCAATTATTTTCGTTTTACTTATAATATACTATCGATTATACTGTACAAAGTATATTAGTTTTTAATTTGAAAAGTGTAACTTTGTTTGCATAATTTTTCTAAGCTTTTGTAAAACTAATAATTTATTTTAAATATATGAAATTACACTTTATGAACTTTGATTTCTCTTTATACCTTGAGTTGCCATCTAAGGTGTGTATTGCATATCTCATTGCATTTTTAAAATAACTTATAACTATTAAAAGAATGTCTAGATAAATTTACGTCTCTAGGACGTCTGATTAAGACATCCTTAAGTCTTTCACATGAGACCTGCCAGAGACGTCCATAGGACGGCTGAAAAGACGTCTCTAGGAAGTCTACAATAAACGTTCCTAGGACGTCTTGAAAAGACGTCTTTAGGACGTCTGGAATAGACGTCCTCAGTTCATTTATTTGAGACCAACAAAGGACGTATTACGGACAAGACTTGAGACGTCTTATAAACGTCCTTAGGACGTTAAAATACCCGCTGGGTAGCTACATATCAAAATTTTAAGAACAACGATTTTATTGCGATATGACGCTAGGTACAATAGCCAGTAGATCTTTAGCTTACTAAGCTAGCTGGCCTCGTAGCCAAATTGCTCTCTTTATCTTCAAAAATATTGATAGCTTTTCTCTAACTTAAAAAAGCTAGCGATCCTCGTGACCACATTGCTGTCTTTATCGTAACGATTATAGCTAGCTATAATCGTTTCGATAATTTCCCACCGGGTTATTTATTTTAACTTTGAGTTTAAATAAATAACATTTTCTTTTAAGACTCAAATTTAAAAAATACTTTTCATTATATAAAAACAGAACTAATTTATCTTAATGAGTGGTTAATAGCAAATGAACTTTCGTAACCTAAACTTTGTAACCTAAATAAAACTTTAATGTCATTTAGGCTACAAATATGGTAAAAACCATATGGTGATATATCTAACCTAACCCTTATACTGGGATCGGGTAACGTTCGGGTGGAAATGTAATGCTTAGGGGAACCTCAAAGTTTGTGGATGATTCCAAGAATTAATATATTATTAATATTAGTTTATGAAACATGACGAGAATATAATTATTTTGCGGGTGCAATTGTGTTACATTGGGTAGGTTGGGCAGAAAAAACTTTAAACATAGTTTACAATTTCAAACGAAATAAACTTAATTATACTAGCAGAATAAACTATAGACAACAAAATTAAACTATTACTTAAAATGCACAACAACATAATTACTCAGTTGATTTGGATTAGCGAGTTTGAAATGAGCAATTTAGGTGGCAAAAAACTTATCAAAAATTAATAAAATTTCTTTAAATATTGCTTTACTTTATTTCATTTTTATAATTTATTTTTATATTTTTTATGTTTAGTTTTTCTAATTTAAATGTTTATTGAAAATTATTTCAAGCATTTTCAAACTTTACATTATTAGTTTATATAACATGTTTAATATATTCTTGCCCACCCGGGAGAGGTTTGATACATCGGGCGAGAATATCTTTATTCTGCGGGCGACATTGAGTTATATTGGGTTTGTGGGGCAGAGAATAATTTTACACATAGTTTGTCATTTTAAACAAAATAAACTTTATTATACTTACAGAAAAAGTTATAGACAACAAAAGGAAACTTAAAATGCGCATAATTATTCATTTGATTTGGATTTGCTAGTTAAAATTTTGCAAAACAGAAAGTACAAAACTTGATAGATACTTCTTTAATTACGATTTCTTTGAGGTCAAGATTGTTTTGATCATGATAAAAACTGGTTTGCTGCTCTAAACAAATGCTTTGTGTAAATTTTTGGTGCGTTGACTGATTTGTACGCAATCAAAGATTGTTGACTGGATTGAGTCATGAGCAAATCAATATCAAGTTACCCTAAATAAAAACGTATAGCACTAAATTCTGGAAATTATAATTGCAGTTTATGTAACTAAAAATATCTCGTGTATTTAAAATTATTTTAATCTTAATTAAAATATTTTCAAATACATGAGCATTCTATGTTTACTAATAATTTATTTGTAAAAAAGACATTGATGTCAAAAAGAATATTTTGGTAAAAATGAAAAATATGATATACTAATAAGAATATTGTAAAGTTAAAAGAAATTTCTAAGTGTTGTAAGTTATATCATAGATCATTTATAGATTAAACTAAAGACTGTAAACAATCGAATATGAATACAATAAGATTTCGCTAATCTTAAAATTTTAAATTAATCATAAACATTTAAATTAATTTTTTGTTTGTCTCATAACTTCGTTTTTATATTTTTTGGTGTTTGATTTTTTTTACATGTATAGTTAAAATAATCAAATAACTTAAAGTCTTTTTTTTTTTATATAGTTATACAGAAGTTATACAAGGGATATTGAACTTATAGAACCTTTAAAAAAAAGTAGTAAATGAAATTATTTGCATAATAAAGTTTTTTTTCCTAATTGGATAGATGAGTCATTTTGATGTATAATCTCATGTGATAGGAAAGAATTGCGTAACGTGGAAATCCACATTACGCAATTCTTTCCTATTGCTTTACTATGGTTATTTTTATTTGATGGCGCCAATATCTTGGCTTTTAAACGATGAGAGATAATAGTCCAAAACTTTAATACGTCATTGTTCAGACTCACTGTGCTTTATTCGCTTAACTTCGCTTATTTCTTTGCTATTTACCTGACTTCGCTATTTACCTGAATTTTATCGTAATGAATTATATACAAACTATTAATATCGTCTGCTTTTATTTTTGATTTGTATTAAAGAGTGCTTATTAGCAAATTTTATGGATTTTTGTTTTTGGATTTATTTTAAAAAGAAGAAGAAATTAAACTTCAGATGTTTTTTTCATACTTGAAAGAAATTCTTTTGTTGAAGCACGCACGTACTCCGTTATATTTGTTGTCTTCTTGCTAATTTGTTACTTATTTTTATAAACAGGTGATTGAAGTATGCATATTTTATAATTTTAAAAATATACATAACTATTCGTAATTAAATTACAGACACTTCTTAACAATTAGAAAAATTTTTCTTATAAAGTTATTTATCGAGTTTAGATCTTAGTTTCGTACGCTTAACGCAAAAAACAAAAGATGTTTTTTATATACAATACTGACTGCTCAACCTTGTAATTTTAACCTATACTTGTGTTTTTACATTTAAAAAATAGTAATCAGTTGATATATGCTTGATATCTTCTGATTATTATAAATTTTATATAGACTTTTTTGCAAAGTTTAAATGCTTTTTATTGTTTTTTTTTTTTTTTTTTTGTTGTTTCTTTTATATCTGGTCAAACGTTTTCATTATTTCCAGGCCCTAGTGACAATTTTTTTCCGGGGTGTCCCACCCACTAGCTAATGCATTGCCGCTGGTAATTCCATACATAAACCTTCTAATATACGTTTGGTTACTACATTCTACATAAACGTACAAATTACCTATTTCTGAAAAACCTAACAATAGGTTAGTATTTAGATTTGTATTAAGTCATAAAATGTAAAAACTTTTATTTTAATAAATTTGTATATATATATATATATATATATATATATATATATATATATATATATATATATATATATATATATATATATATATATATATATATATATATATATATATATGTGTGTGTGTGTGTGTATATATATATATATGTGTTTGTGTGTATATATATATATATATATATATATGTGTGTGTGTGTGTGTGTGTATATATATATATATATATATATATATATATATATATATATATATATATATATATATGTTTATATATACACACCCTTAAAGTGCTAAGAGAAGTATATTTTTCATTTAAATTCATAACAATAAGTTTTACAGAAATAAATCAATTTTATACCAATATCTGATCATTAAGATCACTTATTACTAATAATATTGTTTTTTTCTATGAATGAGTCATGTAGTTATTTTATTTTTAATCACTATGCTAAAGGCAATTGATAGACTTGCATGTTTAATTTAATTTAAATTCAAATAGTTTTAAATTCATTTTAAATTAAATTCATTTTTAGTGTCATCTTTGAAAATCCCATTCTGAGTTAAAATACATAAGCTTTATCTAAAGAATTTTTTTTTCTAAAGTGAAATGTAATCAAACATTTAAATTGAATTTTTTTTTTTATCTTTTTATAAAATTTTAGAACTCGATTCAACTCATGATATATTCATTGTATAATATTATAGATACTTCAAAAGCTGTTATTTCAAAATTTCAACAGCTTTTGGAATAAAATTGGTTTAGTCACCTATTGTGAGCAATCCATTCTTGCATTAAAATGGAAATCACGTTGAAATTAATTAGTTTATTTACGGTTGGTTAGGTACATATATATTGGAGTATTTATTTATGCATTGACATTAGAAACTTAGAATGAAGTAGAAAACAACAGTAAATTTTAAGGATGAAAAAAATTTCTTTTAAATATGGCTTTATTTGATGAGAAAATATTGTATGATATCTGGTTATTTCTTTAAATAAATGGGTTAATATTTAAGGTAAATCGTCGTTGTAAAAACTTTTTTTTTTGACTCATTGCTTTATTAATTTTTAGAAAGTTTTTTAAGTTAGATAAAACAAAAAATAAATTATTTAATTTGGGATATATTAATCTAAACAGAAATATCCCAAATGCAATAATAACTGAATTCTAACTTTTTCTAAATTATATAACATAGTATTTTGTAATATAGTCATTTATAAGCTATCCTGCGTGGTCGGATAGCTCAGATGGTTAGAGCGTTAAAGGAAAAGTTAAAGCCCGCACTGTTGAACGATACGAGTTCAAATCCCGCCACCGCCAACTCAGTGCTTGAGTAGTACTTCGGTACGCAAAAATGTTGGTCAATAACGGACTCTACTTTGGATTAGTCTTAGTGACTATTTGTGGCTGTTCCTATGCTAAGCCAACAATATCTTTGGATTTAAGAACATTGTATAGAAAAATATAGCATGAAAACTCAAATAAAAAAAATAATAATAAAAAAGTTTCCCATTTGTAATATAGTTGCACAAAAATTTATCTTCCCATAAATTTTTGAAGACTTTTCTCTTTTTATTTCGCACTTGTTAGCTCTCTTTAAAGTAGTTACAATTTTTCTACAACAAAAAGATAGAAATATTTTTTTTAGGCAGCTTAAATAAGTCAGAGCGAAACAGATCAACTCCTGCCTAAAATATTAATTACATTATTAATTTTTTCCATAAAAATTAAACTGCGCGAGTTTTATATATCTCAAAAAACGACAATATGAGTTCACCGGGAGCATAAATAGTTTAACCTCTTACAAAATAAATTAAGCTATTTTTTTAATTTACGTATATTAAATTTGAGCTGTAACCACTTTTCAAAAAAACACATTCAACTTTATGTACTTATTTTTGTTGATTTTTTCAATATTATTTAGAAATGACTTAAGTGCACATAATCTACTAAATTTTTTAAGCATAAATGCAGCGAGTCTTTGTATTGCATCAACTTACTGTTTTTGTGAAATCAGAAAATACGATTAAAATTTTTACTTCAATCAGAAGTCAATCGTAATTTAAGAATATTTAAAGAACTTTTATTGACAAAGTATATATTGGATTAAAAAAAAGTTATCATTTTATCATTATGGTTATCATATCAAAAGTATCGAAAACTTTGCAAATATTTCTAAGAATACTTATTTTGTAATCCACAAAGCATGTTATTTTTCTTGTTCATCACTTGTTATGTTTTATTGTTCATCACTTGTTATTTTTTTCTTGTTTGTTACTTATTATTTTTTCTTGTTCTTTACTAGTTATATTTTCTTGTTCATTACTTGTTGTTTTTTTTCATTATATAAAGATAATTTTGACAAGTTGTAATTTGTTTACAAAATTTGACCTTTTTTATATTTCAAGATACAGTTACTTGTACTTGAAATGGAAGTTACAATATATGGTCCAGTCCAAAGCTTAACAAATTTTTCGCCTTTTTTGTTATCACATCTACTGTTTCTTAGCAATATTTTTTGGTTTACGCTAATTTCAGAATTAGAAGCAATTTTCCTATGAAAATAACTTTTTTGTATTTTTTGAGATTTTTCAATGTTTTGATCAAAACATTTTGTGCTTTATCAAAAAGTTCATTTTTCATTTTGTTTCATTGCATGAAACATTTCTGAAACTATTTTTTTGTTGTTGTAAGAATCATTTAAAATTAATTAAACTGCAATCGAAATAAATGGCAAGAACTGCTTCTTTTGGTAAACCAATCAAAGTTGTGAAAACCCAGACTTTTGATTGCTAACTCTCAACGAAAACAAAACACTATCAATAATATATGGCTATTCTAGACCTACACCTTAACTAATGCACGTTTTATCGGTTGATTCTGTAACTCAACTAAGTCATTACCTTGAGGATGGTGTGCATTCGCAATTCTTTGAATTGTCCCTGTTTTTGTGTAAAGCTCTTTAGAAATTTCATTTAAAAACTCGTTGCATTTATTTATATTTTGAAATAACCATGTCAACATATCTATTTATGCAAAAATAAGGCCTCTTATCTAGCAGTTTTATCAGTTAGTGCTTCTGCTTCAATCCATTAACTGAAGTAATCTACTAACACAACCAGGTATTCATGACAATTAAATTGTTGTTAGTTGTTCTTATTAGTTCTTATTATATTCTTCGCAAGGTCATCACAGGTGGCGGTCGTGTTTTTTTAACCGTTGAAAAGACAAGCAATTAAAAACTGAGTAAATATCAATTGTTTCAAATAAAGAATTCAAAAATATCAAAAAAAAAAAGAGTAAAAAAAAAAAACTTATTATAAAAAAAGTAACTTTTTACAAATAAACGCCAGAACAGTTTTCATTTTATAATTGGAAAGGTAATATTTCCATAATTGGATGCTTAAACGAGGATTGATTTTAGAAATAAAATGAGGTAAGAAGGCGCAAATACTAAAAAAATACTGCCTATTTTTTTTATAATAAAAGGATCTTCAAAACTAAAAACAACATGACTGAAATGTGTCAAATAACCTTCACGCACCCCTCCCCCAACTAAAACTACCCCAAATCTAAACTCATATAGTAAGACCCAGCCTAGCCGTTACGCTGGCTATACAATAATCATCTTAAAGATGAACCCTGAAAAATATGTTGTTAATTAATTGAAACTAAGATATTTAATTTGCAAATCCCACTTTCCCCAAAAAATAAAATATTTGCGAGAAACTTTTAGATTAAATTATAATGTAATTAATGTCACCAGAAAGACACGTGTTTAAAATATTTGGAAACTAAAAATCTACTTTTGACACTGCGTTTGAATTTTAGATTTTCATTCCTGAGATCTTAAAATAATACGCCATTGTGATTTGTTTTTGGTTAATTAATGACTCAGTTGAAAAACTAAGAGATACAAGAAGATTACTTGGTAATTTGAACATTTTCTCATTGATAAGTGTATACGAAAACAGAAATAAATAAAGTTATTTTCCTTAACTTGCTCCAATTGAATAGGGTAGAGCATGGCATATCGGACAGTTGGGCATAACGGCAAAGTTATGCCTGAAGCCTTATATCTCAGCTAAAAAAGTTTTTTTTTCCAAAGTTATTTTTGATAAAACATTCTAAATAATTATTTTTTTAATTGTAAAAAAAATTGATTTTAGAAATACCAAAATGCAATAAAAGTACTAAAATGAATCGCTAAGCTTGCGAAAAACAAAGTTAATTTTTTTTTTTAAGCGATTAAACGATAAAAGATTTATCGTTGATGACTTTTGTGGAGCATATCAAGACAACAAGTTATTTATGTAATTGACTATATTACTATTTTGTTTACAGTTTGATGACTTTATTTTTAATCTAAAATACTATTTTTATTATTTAAAAAAGCAATATTTGTAGTAATTACGAAGGGATTATTTTTATAACTTCGATTCTTAATAGTGTTTAATGTAAACATTTACAATAAGAAAATATATAATTATACATTACTAAACAGATAAATAGTTCGAGATTTCTGGTCGCGACAAGCTATCAAGTACTATGAAAAGCCGAAATATCATATAAATATATATAATTTTGAAAAGCGTTTTGATATTGCATTTAGTTTTACATATTTCATTATTTTTTCTAACGTTTATAATTAGATTACACATTGACAGAATGTTTAAACAATATTTAAATTTTAAAATACTTAAAATAATCCAAACAATTCAGAAAATAAAAAAAACCACTAACTTATCATAATATATTATGACAACTTTTTTTTGTTTGTATTTTGGTTTGAAGTTTAATTATTTATTATTGTTATTTAACTATCTTATTAATTAAATAAGAGGCCATTCATAATTTACGTCACGCAGTTTTTGTGACAATTTTTGTCCTTTTTTCTCCCCCTCTCCCTCAAAACGCATCCGTAACACTTTATTGATCCTCCCCTTAATATTACAAAAAAATTTATAGCCCTGCCCCCTCCCCCCAAAAAAAAATTTTGAAAAAAAAATTTTGAGGGAGGAGAGGGCAAGGGGGTGAGAAACTTTACAAAATACAAAACGGCTATTCCACGTTGTCACGGCGTGACATTTGACTTTTACTTTGGGAAAAACATCAGATTTTAGCGCATATGAAATTAAAAATTTAAAAATTATAGATACTAAAAAATTTTCTAAAAACAAAATTATTTAGTTTTAATATTTCATAGACTTTTAGGTATACACATTAAACAGTTGAGTCACGACGTGACAAAAGTTATCTAGCATTTTCTGTCATTAGAAGAAGTGACAGTGGTTCAGCTCTTGTGGATATTATGAAATATTTTTTTGTTAAGTATTGGATTCTTAAAAGGTATTTTATTATTTTTAAACATTTTGAAAATGTTTTATAAATTTAAATGGAGACACAACATAAATATATCAACGGAGTTTACATCACACCGTGACGTCACGGTGTGACCAGTGCAAAATTTTTGAATATTAAGACAATAATATCATCAAAAAGACAGTTGAAACAAAAGAAACCAATTTATTCGGATTTTTATAAGATTTGTATAACAATAACATACTTCTACACAATCAAAAAGACGAAAATCTTCAAATTTTCATTTTTTTTTATTATTTTTAAGATTTAAGATCAAAAGGCTTTAAGATCAAAATTTATCACAGAATCTTAATTTGTCATCTAAATTAAAAAAAAAGGAAATTGAGGTTATTTCAACTTATTTTAATGTTGGTATAGTTTTTTACTCTTAGCAACGCCCTTAGCAATCATGTTATAGAATTATAACACCTCTATCGCAAGTTATTTCTTGTGTAATTCTCAACTTGTTTTCAAGTACTCTTTATGCACTTAGCATAACTAAAAAAAAATGCTATCATAAATTTCAATGATGGTGTTAATTGTATTGGAAATATTTTGATTGTTTTAGTATTCCGCGTAAAAGGTTTTTTGAAAAAAAAAGCATTAAAAAGTGGCCATTATAGAGCTTTAATTCATTGTAAATAGTCATCTATTATTTTAAAAACACCGGGAAAAGTAAAAAAGTCTAAGAAAAGAATTTATATTTAAAAAAAAAGACACTAAAGAATGCGAACCTTATAGTTCTGGATCCCTTGAGTTAGTTCTGTTTTGCTTTATGTTAATATATATTGCCTGTTTTTTAAAACTGTTTTTTCACAGAATGTGATTTTTGTTGTTTTGGTTATACCGTTACATAATATCTTCACTAATACTTTATGAAACTTCTTGAAATTTTCCACAAATATTCGTTACTAATATAGCTACAAAATGACCTTCATTGAAGTGTCTCGCTTATTCAGATTTGTACTTATGAAGTTTTGAGTTGGCGAGTAAAACTGTAAAGTTCACCAAATCTTATGAAAATGACTATATTTTTGCAAGTTTTGATAGTTTGAACGTGAAAGTGGCACATATTGTAGTTTACTTTGTTATAAAACAACTGAGCAAATTTCAAAGCTTAACAGTTTCCCTATGATAAATAATCGTGTAAACGGCTTAACCTCTTTATAGGACCAAAACCACCTTTTTTTTTATCAGAATTTAAAAAAAAAAATTATTTCATTTTGTCTTCATTAGACTTATATTTGTAATTAATGTTAACTATTTTTGCAATTAATGTGTTTTAAGAAAAAAGTTGTCTAATTGTGTATAAGTAACAGTTTATTTACAATAATTTTAAAAAAAATCTTGTAAAAGTCAACTACGTTTTTTTATAAAATTTTATGTAGTTAACTAAGTATGATGCACTTGAATAAAGTTTCATTTCTATTTTATCATTAAATTTTTTAAAGCAATGGGAACTAAATATTCCAGGCGTTTTACAAGCATTGTTAATGATGTTACCAAGTTCTGTGACATCAAAAGAGGCTTCAATTTTTTCAGCAGCAATCATGATAACGTTTATTTGACTTTCATCTCTGACGGCTTTACAAAATGCTATAGCGTCATTAATCATAGCTTCTCTATGATTAATGACGCTATAGCATTCAATCTGTTTAATGTTTGCTAGCTTCAATCTGTTTAATGTTTGTTTTTTTTTCACCCCAAGAGTTTTGTGTAAATTGTATAAATTAACATTGCTCTCCTAAACATGATACCAATTTTGAAAATCTAGTTTTTCCGATATATCATACATGCAAAATATTATATATATATATATATATATATATATATATATATATATATATATATATATATATATATATATATATATATATATATATATATATATATATATATATATATATATATATATATATATATATATATATATATATACAATCGATAATAAATAATAATGTATTATACATGCAAAAATTTTATTTTATATATACAAATTTTTTTACTAGCAAAGCAAGGGTTCCAAGTTCGGTAGGAGACTTTTTTTTTGGCACTGTTTAGTTAGTTCACAAAGATTGTTTTTTTGCTGCTGTGCACTTTTTTGCTCCAATTAAATAAGGTTCTGCACTTGATCCATATAAAATAAAATTTGTTGTACTTAAAATTTGTTGTACTTAAAATTTGTTGTACTTGAAATTTGTTGTACTTAAAATTTGTTGTATTTAAAATTTGTTGTACATAAAACTTGTTGTACTTAAAACTTGTTGTATTTAAAATTTGTTGTATTTAAAATTTGTTGTATTTAGAATTTGTTGTATTTAAAATTTGTTGTATTTAAAATTTGTTGTATTAAAAATTTGTTGTATTTAAAATTTGTTGTATTTAAAATTTGTTGTATTTAAAATTTGTTGTACTTAAAATTTGTGTACTTAAAATTTGTTGTACTTGAAATTTGTTGTACTTAAAATTTGTTGTATTTAAAATTTGTTGTACATAAAATTTGTTGTACTTAAAACTTGTTGTACTTAAAATTTGTTGTACTTAAAATTTGTTGTACTTAAAATTTGTTGTACTTAAAATTTGTTGTACTTAAAATTTGTTGTATTTAAAATTTGTTGTATTTAAAATTTGTTGTATTTAAAATTTGTTGTATTAAAAATTTGTTGTATTTAAAATTTGTTGTATTTAAAATTTGTTGTATTTAAAATTTGTTGTACTTAAAATTTGTTGTACTTAAAATTTGTTGTACTTAAAATTTGTTGTACTTAAAATTTGTTGTACTTAAAATTTGTTGTACTTAAAATTTGTTGAACTTAAAATTTGTTGTATTTAAAATTTGTTGTTTATAAAATTTGTTGTACTTAAAACTTGTTGTATTTAAAATTTGTTGTATTTAAAATTTGTTGTATTTAAAATTTGTTGTATTTAAAACTTGTTGTGTTTAAAATTTGTTGTATTTAAAACTTGTTGTATTTAAAATTTGTTGTGTTTAAAATTTGTTGTATTTAAAATTTGTTGTACTTAAAATTTGTTGTACTTAAAAGTGTTTTTGTAATTTTGACTTGTGTATTATTTTAAACATTATAATTCGTATATTTTAAACATTATAAATACTATATTTGTTACATTATTTTTAGTATATAAATAAAAAAAATATGTTATTAAGTTGCCCCAAGAAAGAAAATAGTTTCAACAGAAAAATAAAAAAAGATTTATATTATAAAAAAAATTCTTATACTATTTTGGTTTTTGTGATTTTATTTTGTCAATTCTTTTATACTAAAAAATTATACTACAAATTCTTGTTTTATTAAAGTTCTTTTATTTTTTTTTATTTTTCTTTTATCTATTTATTCTATTAAAGTTATTTTATATTGTTTTATAATATTTTATTTTTCTTGTTAAAAAAATCAAAACACTTTACGTTTACAATAGGGGCTTTATGATAAGACTACTGTCTTCTACTTGCTCCTGTCATTCTTTTTATTTTATACTTTATTTTAAAGCCAGTAAATAAAAACTTTGTAAAATGTTTATATATGATTTGCAAGAAATTAAGAGCCTTAAAGAAAAAGATGATCCAAGTTCATTAGATACTAGAAATTTAAGTTGAACAAAGATATAACAGTTGGCAGAAAAAGCGTCGATCCAGGTTTAAGAAAAAAACAAGAACTTGAAGCAGAAGATCTAGGGTAACAATAAATCAATTGATTTTAAATCAATTTAAATAAAAGTTTTCACGCTTAGACACTAAATATTTTCTTGTTTATCGTTTATAAATACGCAAACATTTTTTTGAACTACTGGCATTAGCTTCAATAAAAAGGCCTCTGGAGATCCAATGAAAGTAGATTTTGTTGTTCTGTTTGCTCTTGTGAAACATGCAATTGAGAAAGTTAAAAACACGGAGATAGGTTTCTTGAACAAAAAATGAATAGACTGATCAAGTTTGTGGCCAAGTTAGAAATAGCAGAATGAAAACCTTTTACAGCTTTCACATTAAATTCAAACTAGAATAATCATTTTTGATGGTAAAGTTTTTAATGGTCATAATTGTGAAATTAATAATCCAGCATTGATCGGATATAAACCAGTTAATGAAAAAGCTTTTAATCTTTAAGACTTTTAACTCTGATTTGCTTGCTCAGATCTTTTAAGTTAAACTTTGCGTTGAGGAGACAAGACGGCCATTAAATTTTTTTTTTCCAAAATCCGCGCTGAAATAAAATAAATAAAATTGTGAGAGAAGCTGTGTTTTATAGCTAATATTTCCATAGGGTTTTCGTAACAGTATTGATGGGAACACTGCAAGAATCACATTTAAAAATGATGAGATTTTTGCTGATATAACCAGGGCCGGGTTAAGTACTTCGTGGTCTCTCGGCACTTCAGGCTTTTTGACTCCTGTTAGCCTCCTAGCATTTAAATTTAAAAGCTGTTTAAAATTAAAAATCTTTGTAATTGTTGCGCTATGGCTTTATAATGTATTTTCTTTTGTATTTAAACAAGCTTCTCGCGTTATTTATTATTAAAAACACTTTGCGATTAATATTAGTTTTAAAATACCTTTTGTCTGCATTTTAAGATTACAAATGCTGATTTTAGGTCAATGGAACCCAATACCCGGTTTTTTATTTGAACGAAAGAAAAATTTAAAAGACGTTACTAAAAAAGCTTCAAATGGAAGACATTCGATCAATAAGTGATCAGTAGGATAAAAATCAACAACATGTTGCACACTGCAAGTATTTTCCAAGATATCCATGCTGCGGAGATTCTTAATCATCTTGTAAATAGAATAACCCTTTTCAATTGCCTAATAAGCATCAGTACGAGCTAACCAACGAGTTTGTGAGAGAGTCTAGGAAACCTTAACACGTATTGCATCAAGGAACTTTGACTTTAAGATGCGTTGATGCGTTAATGCAAAAAGTTTTGATTTTAAAACATCGATGCGTTGATGCAGAAAAGAAGTTATAAATTTTTTGAAGAAAAATAAAGAAACTAACAGCAACTCCGTTAGATTCCGGGGCAATAGCTCCTACTAGGTTCAAATAGTGAGCAGCACACGGAATCTATTCGACAAGAACGTTGATTTCTTTAATTCTTGCTTGAAAACTAAAGTAGATACCAGACATATTACTGGAATTGTCGTATGGCCATAGCCATTTTGAATGTTGTTTGCATACTAATCTAATTTTTCAAAACATTTTCAAGCCTGGAAGTTGCAATATGGTTATGCATGGGAATAAAAGCTAAGAGCCGCTCAACTGGTTTTTCGTTGTGTAAATTGAGATTAGAATCAACGATGACTGTTACTTAAGGTTGATAATATTAACAATAAATTTCATAACCTCGGTAGCTATTAATTGAATGAGTTCTCTGTAAATTTTTTTAGATAAGTATGAGATAAATCTTTTCCTTTATTTCCATAAGTTATATTGGTTACCTTGAAGTTTTGTCAATGTGTTGTAATAAAAAATCAGATCGTTATTAATAACAATTCTTCTTTTTTTTTTTTGTTTTGTTTTGTTTATAGAAAAGAAGGAAATAAATTTCTTAGTTTAATTAGTACATTATTAGTGCACGTTTTGGTTTAAGGCAGATAAATTTTTTTTTTTAAGTGTTTGCGCGCGTAAACAACTCACACACATACGTGTGAGTATAACGCGCTTTAGCTAAACTCAAACTTTATGTTAAAACTTTATTATAAAAAGATGTTTAAAATTAATTTTAAAGACACATTTTACTATTTTATGTGGTATTTAGGATAAAAAAATTCAAATTTTAGCTTTAAAGTAATATTTTGGCGCGTAATTAATACTAACTCACGTACGCGCAAATTGTACGTATCTTAGGAACGCGTACTTTTTTTTTAATAACAGCTATAACAAATAATAACAATAATTTAATAACAACAATAACAAACTTAAATTTTCTGATCCAAAAAACGCTATAAAATGATTATTTGGTTATAGTTTTTTTTTTTCTTATGCATAAGGCAAATATTGCAAGAAACTTTTATAATAAAAAATCAGTTATTTATTGTTTTAATGATAGTTTCTCTAATAGTTTTTCCTAATAGTTTCAACTTATACTTATAAAAAAATCAGTTGATATATATTTGATCTATGCTTTTTATCTTAATACCTAATGAATTTTCTTTAATGATTTTGAGGCTCTTATAATAAGATTTTAGTAATAAGATTTTAGTAGGGGACCTCGATTTCACTAGCCACGACATTGCTACTAATAATTCTGTTTTGAGAACTACATTCTACATAATTGTATGTAAAATAAATGTATGAACTACATTATACATAAATGTATTAAGTAAACTTGATAAACCCAATATGAATTGACGAAGCAACAAACACATCGTTATCAACTTTTATTTGCTATTAATTTTTATTAAAACGTTCAATCAAATGCAAAAACATTTTGTTTTTTTAAGTGTTGATTGGGTTCTGTAAATTAAAGTAATAACCGTTTTTATTTGCTCTTAAATTTAGGAATCAAAATTTGAAACATGGATCTAAGAAAAAATTCTTTTTCGACTTTGCGTAAAACAAAAATGATTTGCATATTCATGACAGCTATAGCGGGTTTAACACTCTTTCTAACAAATGCTGAAGACGTTTTCCGCACTAATACCGACAAAGAATATAAAAACCTGACAATGTTAAGTATTGCGACACAATATAGACTTTATTTAAATGGCAGCAAAGTTTTAGAAAACACCACCAACAAAGAAAATAAAGCACTTGAAAAAGTAGTTTTAGACTTTGTTGAAAAAAATAGTTCAATAGTTTATACAACAGTTTTTCTAATTTCTTCGCGAGTGAATCATACAGAAAGAAGAAATTTAATTCGCGAATCGTGGGGAAATTCTTCGTATTGGAACACAACTGAAACATATTTAATTGTATTTGTTGTAGGCATAGTGACAGAAAATAGAATTATGAATAAAACGTTAGCTGAAGCAAAAGTAACAAAAGATATTCTTTATTTAAATGTTACAGAAGATTTCTACTTGCTCGCTGAAAAAGTTATAATTGGATTAACATGGGCAAAGAAAAACCTTAAATTTAAAGCTGTCTTGAAAGGCGATGATGATGCTTTTATGAATATAGATAACATTCTAGAGTTTATAAATCGTAACAACGTGATAAACGGGTACTTTGGAAACAAATTAACTAATTTACAAGTTTTACGAACTGGTCGGTACATGGTAACTAAAGAAGAATGGAACCCAGACTTCTTCTATCCGTACTGTTCTGGCGGCGGTTTTTTGCTGACTAACTCTAGTGTTTATAAAATGATAGAAATATTTGATTTACAAAAAAAATTTCGAATAGATGATGCATATATTGGTGAGGTTGCATTTCAAGCGGGTATGTTAGTTATTTAAAAATTTATTAGAATATTTATAATAATTGAACTATAACTTTTTGTTCTTAAACTTTATTTTATTTTTTACAGTTTTTCATTAACAGCGTGAATAACAAGAATATATATAGTTATTTAAAATACTTCATTGAAGCAACTTATTTAAGCCACTCACAGTTATTTATAAATAATTTAACTATGTAAATTTTATACTTGTTAGGAATAACAGTAGATGGTGTTAATGGGTTTTATATGTTCAACTACGGGTGCGAGTATAGAAATGATATTTTGGTTTCGCACCCTTCAACAGATGTTGGATGTAACACCTTTCTTCTAAAGAGGCATTTAATTGACAAAAGAAAAATTCCGAGGGATTTAAAACTTGAAAGCACTAGGTGTTACAGAGATGTTTTAGATTGTTAGTATTTGTTACCTTTACATATTTAATTTAGTTTAATTATTGTTAAAAAGTACACTCTATTTCAAGAAAAGACGCAAATTTTTTTTAAATATATACCTATATATCTGTAACTATCTTTATGTCTATGTATATATATATATATATATATATATATATATATATATATATATATATATATATATATATATATATATATATATATATATATATATATATATATATATATATATATATACGTATATATATATATATTTATATATTTTTGGGTGGTTCTAAAACAACATTTTTTAGAAAACGTCTTAATGGACCCCCTAAATGTGTTCTTTGTAATAAATTAATACTATATTTAAAAAATATTTGAATAAAAAAAATATTTAGGGGTCACTCAAGACCCTTAAACATCAGACGGATCCCTAATATTTGAAAAAAAAAGTTCTTTAAAAGCATGTTGGGTCTTAAAGGAGTTGCAATTTAATAAAAATTTTAATTTATTTTTAACAAAAAATATCTATTTTTAACAAAAAGTATCTATTTTTAACAAAAAATATCTATTTTTAACAAAAAATATCTATTTTTAACAAAAAATATCTATTTTTAACAAAAAATATCTATTTTTAACAAAAAATATCTATTTTTAACAAAAAGTATCTGTTTTTAACAAAAAATATCTGTTTTTAACAAAAAATATCTGTTTTTAACAAAAAATATCTGTTTTTAACAAAAAATATCTATTTTTAACAAAAAATATCTATTTTTAACAAAAAATAAAAAAGTACATATACTCATAGTTTCTAAAATTATTTTTTTAGTTTGTGTTTTAATAAATTTATTTTTAGAATCTTTAGAAAATTTCACTTCTTTTGAGACCCAACATAATATGTTTATTGAGAACTTTTTTTTAAAAAATATTAGGGACCTCTCTGATGTTTAATATTATGAGCGATCACTAAATATATTTTTTTAAGCAAAAATTTTTTAAATGTACTACTAATTTAATACGTTGAACGCACTTAAAGGGTCCCATCAGATGTTTTTAAAAAATGTTGTTTTTAAAACCACCCTAACATACAGTATTGTGAAAAAGTTAGAACCACAAAATAAAATAAAAAATTTTTTTCAAATAGAATTATTTAATTTTTATTCTTAAAATAATAAAATAGTCTTTTTTTTTTAACATATTAAATAGAACATAAGAAAAAATGAGATTTCAAACAAAAAAAAATTCTTTTCTCTTGAAAAAATGAGCAGAAAAGCTATTACCTATGAAGATCGTGTAAAAGTAGTGCATTTTCATCAGGAAGGTAAAACCGCTCGTAAAATTGGAAAAAAATAAAACAATTACTTAATTTGGTGCTAACAATTATCAAAAGATTCAGAGAGACAAAATCTTACGTTGATCGCCGTCGTTCTGGAAGACCGCGCTTGACGACACCCAGTGATGATTGCCTTTTATTCTTGTTGGCAAAGAAAAATCGAACCATGCCGTCGCATGAATTAAGAAGGGAATGGAAGCTCTCAAATGAAAGTCAAGCATCGACATTACTTGTGCATAGAAAACTAATAGCTAATAATATGGTATGGAGAAAAGCTGTTCTAAAACCGCGAATTACCAAACAATATATAAAAAGTAAAAATAATTTTGCTAAAGTGTCAAAGGATGGAATAAAGAAAAACGGAGGACAGTGATGTTAGTGATGAGATGAATATCGAGGTTGATAACATGATGATCGACTTATCTCTATTTATTACGTCGATATTTTAAATTCCAACTTGTTCCCATCAATAGATGTACTTGTGCAAAGCGTTCCGTTCATTTTTCAGCAAGACAATGCACCATGTCGCAGGGCTAAATTTTTCTTTGAATGTTTTGAAAGCAAAAATATTAGGCGTCTAACTTGGCCATCAATTAGTCTAGATCTAAATTGCATTGAAAATCTTTGGATTTGGCTTGATAAAGAAATTGTCAAGAAAGCACCGAAGATCTTTGAGGAGTTGCGCAATATTTTACCAACAAAACTTGGAAATGTTCCCTATTATAATTTAGAGAATTTAATAAGCTCAATGCCAAGTCGTATATATGAGTACTTTAATAATTCATGGTAGAATTAAGCGGTATTAGGTAAAAATTACCGTTTTATATATATATATATATATATATATATATATATATATATATATATATATATATATATATATATATATATATATATATATATATATATATATATATATATACATATATATATATATATATATATATATATATATATATATATATATATATATATATATATATATATATATATATATATATATATATATATATATATATATATATATATATATAAGAAATAAAAAAAAGCATATGCTCCGCGTGATACAAATTTTTCTAAAGAAATTGATAGTGTTCATTTATATTCAAAATTGAAACATACGGTATACACGCTTTTGTTTTATAAGTGAATTGAGTCTTTTTTTTTTATCAAATAGAAGGAAAAGAGTTGTTATTAGAGACATGGCTTAGTTTCTCAAGTGGTGTACCCCAACACTGAGTTGCGGGGCCAATATTGTTTTTATTCTATATCAACAATCTTTCAGATAAACTAAAAAATATATGCAAGCAAGATGATATCAATAATCTTTCAGATAAACTAAAAAATATATGCAAGCTCTATGTTGATATCAATAATCTTTCAGATAAACTAAAAAATATATGCAAGCTCTATGTTGATATCAATAATCTTTCAGATAAACTAAAAAATATATGCAAGCACTACGTTGATATCAATAATCTTTCAGATAAACTAAAAAATATATGCAAGCTCTATGTTGACATCAATAATCTTTCAGATAAACTAAAAAATATATGCAAGCACTATGGTGATATCAATAATAACTTTAGAATGAAACCCAGATTAAGGTTTAGAATAAACGTCCATAAAATCTTCTTTATTTAAACGTATTTTTGACGGAATATTACACGCAAATATATGCAAACACTATGTTGATATAACAAAATCTAAACGCTTTATGTTATAAAAATTAGTGCAACTTAGTGCTTCCTTATATATTTTTTAGTTTAAAAACGCTTTATGTTATATGTTATAACATAATGCGTTTAGATATCAACATAGTGCTTGCATATGTTTTTATAACATAAAGCGTTTAGATTTTTTCTAATTTACCTTTAAACTTAGTCAAATTAACGTATATAAAGCGTTTAGATTTAGTCAAAGTAAACTTATAGATCTTTTCTAATAGTTTCTTTGATTTAGTTAACGTTATTTCAATTTTTTTAAGTTTTCAAACTTATATAAAATAAAATTACGTTATAACTTTTAAACTTTATATAAATAATAAGAGTTATATAGGTCTTGAAATTTATAAGTAAGATATAGTTATAAAAGTAATGAAATTTATAAAAAAGATATAGTTAAAATATAAATAATAAGACCACGTCTTTCAATATATATAAAAGACCTGGTCTTATTATTTGTATTTTTTATAACTATTATAATATATTTATAAACTTTTATACTATACTATTTATGCTATAAGTTTATTTTATAAAACTAAATATAAAGTTATAAACTTATAAAAAACGTTTCCATATAGTAAGGATTTAGAGAATAAATATATGTGCACTTGTTCATGTTTCAATAATTAAAAAATAAAATGATCAAGCTTTTTGCACTGGAATTTTTATAGTAACAATTTCTATCAAATTTTTTAAATTTTAGCTCATCAGCAGAAAATAAAAGTTTACAATAAGATTGAGTAAAATAAAAATTTACATTAAGATTACTAATAAAATTAATAAACTCATAAAAAAATATTTTCGATCACTGTTTTCTCTGGTTTATGCATTATCAAAAACCTGTTTGTGAAACTTATCTTCTACATTCGTATCCTAACCACCTGATTTCGTAACCTGATTTGTAGCCGAAAAAACTAGAGTAAAATAGTTAGCACTTTAAATTTACATTCATAAATCAAAATTGAATTTAAACGGAACAACTTTTCATATGGAGGATTTTGTGAATGGAAGTTTCCGAAATTTCCTGTACCATACATGTTTGTTTTTGACATTAAAATATTAGTAACGTTGCGACATACGTATTGGTAGGAACGTTGCGATATATGCATATGTATGTATATACGTGTGCAATGATTTTTACCAGCTCTGTTTCATAAATTTTCTTAAGCAAATGTTATAAAATTAAGCAAAAATGCATCTAAAATAAAAATTTAAATATTTAATTATTAAACCTCTTGATTATTGCAAAGATAAATATCTACTGTTACACAATCATACGTTTACAAAATGAATTTAAACTGTTTATAAAACTTACAGAAAAAGTTCTTGCAACAGGACTTTCATAACAAGAGTCAGCAACTCATATTTTTAAACTGTGTCAATGTCGTCATCAGTAACTTCTAAAACATCGGAGTACATTGATTTGTTGGCATTCAGGAAAGTAGATTGTCGCGATAAGAGCTTTTTAACTTCCATGAATTAAAATGGCGCACCCGTCATTCAATGATTATTTATTTATTAGTCGTTTTGCTTTCAGTTGTTGTAAGGAAATGAATCTTGAAAACGCATCTAAAAGTCTAATTCATTTATTTAGCCAATAAAAAATAATTTTGTAATAAGTTTTTTATTTCGTTTTAATTATGCTTATTCCAACTGCATGACTTAAGCAGTTATGCGTTTCTTCTGACCAATGGCTATATTATTATATTATAATATAATAAACGTTTATTAAACGTCGATCAAACGTTTAAAATAGCGACTTATATAAGTCAATATTATAAACGTTTAATCGACGTTTGATAAACGAATTTATATTAAAAGATTTAAAGCTTAGATTTTAAATCTATAAATGTTTACGTTTAGTTAAGGTCGATTAAAGGTTTACAATTTTGACTAATGTAAGTCGATATTCTAAACGTTAGATAGACGTTTAGTAAACGTATATAGAAAAAAAGTTTGAAGTATACATTTCAAATCATGTGTCGATTTTGAATCAATAATTGGTCGCTAAATGTTTTATTTATTTTTCGACCGATTTCGACTTAATATTTACTAATTCTAAACCAATTTGTGTTATTAGGTAAAAAAAAATGATTTTTTATAAAAGTATTTAAAAAAAGGCAACTCTGATTATCAATTAAATATTTTAGAACTTGAAAATGACTTTGTTGTTATGTTAAAAACGATACAGTTATATATAGAAATATATAGAAATATAGTTATATATAGAAATATATAGAAATATCATATATCTGCTTGTGATTCTAAAGCAAAAAAAAATATAGGTTTTATTCTACACGCATTTTTTTTTTTTAAACGCTGATATTTTTAAGCCTGATATAGTTAATTTCCGAAATAGGTATTATTCTTATTAAAAGAATATAACGTAGAACAAAAAACTATTTGAGATTAAAAAGATTGAATTTAGTAATCATATCAATTAAAAGTAAAAGGCTTAATTACCTTTTATATATCTATTAATCATCTTTACTAGCTTAACACGTTATTTTTCATAAGGAACTTCGATCTACTAATAGGAACAACTATGAGTTTCTGTGATTATATATATCATCAAAGATACATTTCCGAGAAAAATAGAAACTCAATTAAAAGAATTTGTTTTACTAAACGCGTTTTTTGCAATTTGCCGTTTGAAGAATTAAATCAGCATTGAACTTTAAAAAAAATATTTGATGAACACAAACAAGTGACTTAATATATTAAAATGCTGTTTTAAAATTTGCTTCAAAAATGGTTTACTACTCACTGAGCAAATATTCACCACAGCTAATAAATTAATAAATTGCATTACTACAAATAAATAGAGGACTAACTTTTTTAGTTATTATTAGTTAGAGAAACCCGAGCAATCTCCGGTATTTTTTACAATTAAAAGTATATTTTTCCAGCAATTAAAATAAAATATATTTAGTTAACAATTTGTTTAATAGCTGTTAGAGAGGAAAAAAGAGTCTTAAGGAGCTCTTTTGTAAGACTATGGTAAGAACTTAGTCGAGACCAAAAGCTGCAGAAAAGTTTGAGTAAAAAAAATTTTATCAATGAAAGCCATATTGATTTGGATTTCTAGAATTTGATAAATCTGTTTCAATTTACCATGGATGCGAAGTCAAAGTCCGGAGTCCAGGAGTCCCTGTTTTTACCCGGTGTCCAGAGTGCCGCCCGTCATAAAATTGGAGGTACTTCGTAATTTTTTTAATTTTATATCTGGATTTAAAATTCTCCTAACAAACCGTTATTAACTTTTGTAAGTTTAATAATTTAAAATTTTTTAGCCAACAGTTATGTAACTATAAACCACTAAAAGCAAGAACGTATTGAATTAAACTGCGTCTGACAAGCCATACTTCATATAAAAAACTCAAAAATGTGCAGCGCGTTTATAGTATATATCGCCTATGACATACAGAACTTTAAAAGTATTTAGGAGGCAAACCACAGCATAAGCAATGTACAAACACTTTGGTGTACACTGATTGCTAGATGCCAAAATATGCTAAGGCAAAAACATACACACTCAAACCTGGTTTGATACCAAAGTAAATGATAGTATTTTTCAAATGTGTTTACAGTAATAGTTAAATAAACAGATATGGTTTTACTAATTAAAAAAAAAAGTACGAAAGTCATATTTTTAAGTAATATAGGTGGCTTTCTGAGCTATTAATTATTTTTTGGTGGAAAATAAATGATATAATAAATTATATTTTTTTACAGCATAATTGAAACTTTATTTAGTCTACTCTAATTCGATTCTAAAGTTCATAGTTCAAAGTCCCTGGAGTCGTTTTTTTCCCTCAAAATTAATGGATCTTTGCATTTCTTGAATTTACTATTTCCAGAACACCCATATGCAATAAATAACGTCAGAATGTGTATTATTATAACTACTATATATATTATACTACTACTATAACTTGCAAATTAAAAACTTCTTAAATTAAAAAGAAAAGTTTAAACTTTACAATCAAAAAAATAAAACAATAATTAAGAAAAATATAAAAACTAAAAGCAAAATAAATTTCATTCTCTTACGGTATCATATATTAATTTAGTTTTTTTAATAGATCAAATATTAGCAACTATCGTCCTATCTCTGTTCTTTCGGTATTTTCAAATATTTTAGAAAGAATAATGTCTAATAGAATACACAAACATCTTATCAAAAATAACTTACTATATAACAAACGGTTCGGCTTTAAAAAAGGTAACTAAACAGAGCATGCAATAATCCAGTTTGCGCTTAAAATCTCGAAATCTTTTGAATAATCGCAGTACCTTCCCAGTTAACACGGACGTAAAAACGACGTCTTTTAAACGTCTTATACTCGTTTTGGACGTCTTTTGAACGTTTTGGACGCCTTTTGAAAGTTCAAAAGACGTCTTTTTTTGGTCCGGTGCCCACTGGGTTTTAGGTATCTTCATTGACCTATCAAAAGCTTTTGGTAAAAAGTTTTAGGTACCTTCATTGACCTATCAAAAGCTTTTGACACTGCTTTTGGATCATTATAGTTTACTATTAAAACTTAAATATTATGGAATTAAAAGTACTGCTTTAAAATGGTCTAAAAGCTACATAACAAAAAAAAATTATTTGTTATTAGTAACGACGGTTATCAAAATATTTATCTTGATATCGTATGCGGTGTTCCTCAAGGTTCAATCCTCGGACCCCTAATTTTCCTGATATATATAAATGACTTGAGCAAAGCTTCCAACCTTATAAGTATCATGCACGCAGATGATACCAACCTATACCTCTCAAGCAGTAATGTATTTGAACTCTTTACTACTATGAATAAAGAATTAAAATATAACATGTTTTAATTCTTTGTTCATAGTGGCAAAGAGTGACAAATTTGGAAATAAAAAATGATTTCGTTACAAAATTTTTTGGTTATGCTGATCGTTTTACAAATACAAAACCTATTTTTACTAAAATGAGATAATTAAATTTTTTTGAACTCAATGTATTTAAAGTTTTATGTTTTGTATATTTATGGAGAAATAATTTATCCTGTACCGCTTTTAATAATATTTTCAAATTTAAACCTAACAATATATGCGATATAAGAAACATAAATTTTTTAAATGAGCCGTTTTATCACATAAAATTTAATCAATTATGCATTGCTTATTGTGGACCCCACCTATGGAATAATATTGTTCTGCGAAATCTTAATTAACCAACTTCTTTTTATCTTTTCATGCTCTATCTAAAAAAATATTTAGTTGATAATACACTTTGTCACTTTTAATATTTTGAAAATTGTTATTTGACTTGGGTTTTATTAATTTTTATTTTTTAATTTTACTTTATTTTTTGTATGTTATACTTGTCTTTATTTTGCTTGCTTGTATTTTATAAGGTTCTGACGACAAGATCTTGTGATCTTCTTTAAGATTCTAGCTTATGTTTAATTGTTAGTAATTTTTATATGTGCGCATCTATATATCTGTAAGTGTATATATGCTTATATTTATATATGTGAGTGTTTTTCTTCTTTAATTATACTGGTATTGGAATTTTTGTAATTGTAATACCATATATATGGCATATAATTGTACTGTGACAATTTAATGTAAACAAAACTTGAAAAAAAAAATTAGCGTAACTGCATTGAGCTTGCAGTTGGATTAAACGCACTTTAATTTCGAATGCTTTAGGTTTGCAAGTAAGGTCATCAAATGTTTTGAAGTAGAAAATTGGATAAACAGTTTAAAAACAGTTTTTTATTTTTTTTATTTTTTTTTTTATATTTTTATTTTTTTGTTCTTGTTACAATATACTATGGTATAAATATCGTTGCACATTAAATATCAGAACACGGAGACTCAAGAGGATCGTAAGATCCTGTCACTGAGAACCGTTTAACAATACAGTAAAAATAAAACCAGTTAAATAATTACAATAAATGACGTTTAAAAATAAAATTTAAATTTGTTAAACACATATTTTCAACTTGAAGAACCGATACCTATAATGAATGTATTTTAGAAAAATTAAAAAAAATCAGTTCAAAACTAATAAAATATTTTGAGGACAAGCAAGGAGAGTTGCATTACATCGTTTTGAAAAATCATAATTTTACGATTTTTTGCATAATATTTCTTATATATAAAAAATATATATGATCTATATGGAAATTTATAGTCAAGATACACATTAGCTCGCCTAGTACACATTCTTTTTTTTTTAATCAAATTTTTTGGTAATATTTACCTCATAAAATAATCAAGATTAAATACCGGAAAACCCTCTTTTCCGGATGGTTTAGAAATTAAATCATCATAGCTCACTCAATATAAAAGATTTTAGAATAGTTTTTTTAAATAAAGACATAACAAGACTAATCAAACGATAAAAAAAAAAAAAAAAAAAAACTTATTTTTTGAACTTGAATTTGCATTATATTTAATTTTTAAAAAGCATCGTTTTTATCCGGAATTAAGGATCAATGTGCCTTATGTCGGATTCATATAAAATATTTAAAAACAACACATAATTAATACAGTAAATTACTTAAGTTATTCTTTAACGAAATTATATTGTTTTAATTTTCAAAAAATCTTTTATTCACATTTATTAGAAATAAATTCCATATTTGCCATTGGTTTTCTAAGCCCAACACTTTTACAAGATTAACAAAGAAGATTATCAGATACCAAAATGCTAGTTGAAGCTTAACGTAAATGTGGGTCTTCTGATTGATTCTTCAGTTTTTGACCTTTTTTACTTGGTGGTTTAGCCGATTGTTTTTGTTTCAACTTTTTTTATTTCCTTCTCTTTTCTGAGCATTTTCTGCTTTTTGAGTAGTAGTGGCAACCTTTTTAAGTAGTAGTGACAACGTTTTTTTGCTCTCAAGCTAGTTTCTTTGCAACTTGTTTGTCAAATTTTGTTTTTTCATTACTTGTTCAACTTCATCAAAAGCTATGGCATCCGCTGAAGTCATATTGTAATTAGCTGGTTGCTTTATTCACTTACCTTTTTTTATTTTATATTATAATCTTTTTTTATTTAAAGTTGATCTCAATAATTGATTCCAAATAATAAACATGCTCAGAGATCAATAATTGATCTCGGCTAAATTAAAATCTTTTAAGCAAAAATTCACGGTTTAACATTCTTGACAGTGCGTTTGGTACATTGGTTGCATTTTAAAAAATTAATGGACTAGACTAGAAGAATCAAAAAAGTTTTTTAATATTGTTGTTTTTGAAAGCTTGAAACACGATGCCGATGGAAGTTTTTTGTAAAGAAGTTTGTGAATAGTTTATTGGAAATATACTAGTATATGAACTACTATTGTTATGAAAAATATTTTCAGCGCCGCCTCTGCACCACTCTTTGGTAATATGTCTTTATAAACTTCTTGATAGGGTAAACATGCCGAAATCATCACTAAAAGTCAAGATTGTCATCATTTGCTTTAATTCAACGGTGCTAGCTTTTTATGGTATTTTGCTCCTTTTCAACAAATAATTTTGCCTTTACCTTCATCAAGTTGCAAACCAGATTTGTTACAATTAAATATATGAAACGACTTATCGCTTAAATTATGTTCATTACATGGTGCAGCTAATTATACAAACAAGTTGTCAATTATTGCTGGCCACTGCTCTACTTCTGCTCCCGCTCTACTTTTACTTCCGCTTACTTTTCTTTAGCAAATTTCTTAACGATATTTATTTATTCAACGACCTGGATTTAAAAAAGATTACTTTGCTGATAAGGCAATATTTCATCTTGTTTATTTAATTTCTAAATCTTTTGATAAGAACAAATATACTTAAGGCATTTTTATTAATCGTAGCATAGCTTTTGACACTGTAAATTATTATCGCTTATAATTAATACTTACTTAACGCTGCCGCTGCTGCTGCTCACCATTCGTGCACCTTTACACGGATTTTTTTGATAACCCCTAACCCTGACCCTAACCCTAACCCTAACCCTAACCCTGACAGTGATGCTTACATTTTTTTTTTAATTAAAAAAAACTAAACATGTTTAACATATCTGTAACAGTTTTGACCTGTTTAATGTCAAACTAATGTCTAGTCTCATATATATTCTAAATACAAGAAGGCATAACAAAAGTACCCGTTTTATTTAAAACTTGTTTAATTGTAGAAAAATATTTAGAAACCTTTGGCACTGACAGGCACTGGTTTCAAAAAGTTAATGTTTCTTCAGTTTTTCTCTCAACCAAGTTCTTGTGTTGTTAAGTAATCACCATTTTTTTTCTGATGGTTTATCATGTTTATACTTTATCTAATCGCTTATAATTAATACTTAACTTAACGCTGCCGCTGCTGCTGCTGCTCACCATTCGTGCACCTTTACACGGACTTTTTTACCATACTTGGCCTTTGAGTTTTATTATAAATTGCTTTACTTCTGAACTCGCGTAATGAGGCTCTTTCAAATCTTAATAATCTGTCAGTATCTGCTTAATCAGTAATGAGATCAAAAACTTTGTCTCATCAGCTTAATTAGTGATAAGATCAACAATTTTTATTTGATAACTTCTGTAGTAAAGGATGAACATTATGTTATTATTGAATTAGTAAAGTAACTTTTAAAGTCAGGTGATTTATTTAAATCATGCATTTTAGTCTTTTGTCAATTGTATTTAAATTTATTAATTTATAAAATTAATCTGTAATTTTTAAATTAAAAGACGACTCAAGAAGACGTTGCTCATTTCAAAGGTCAAGAGGTCAAACTCTTGATAAAGTTAGTGTTTAAAACACTTGCATCTCCCACGGTCAACTCAATGTTACATGTTAAAGAACAAGATCGTTTAATACCTTATTTAAAAGAAGTTATAAAAATCCGTATAAAAAACCAGATTGTTTGATAGTTTGTTTTTGAAAGTTGTTAAACATTTATTACGAGGTATTTCAAAAAACAAAAATAAGGTTGTATTTGTAAAGTTTCAAATTTATATATTTTTCTTAATTTATATATTTATCTATATATGTGTGTTATTTATATTGTGTTTTATTGTGTATATATGTGTTAAGGTTATATGGGTTTATATTTTGTAAGTGTGTAAATATATGAAATGTTTCAATGTTTGTGGTGTGTTATATGTAATATGTTTATAGTTTGTAAGTGATAATTATGTTGTTTGCATGGTTTCAAATTGTTGTGACTGGGCTTAGTTTACAAGCCACTTGGCTAGCAAGATTGTTGACCTTGCTAGCCAAGTGGTGTACTTTGCTATAATGTGACCTGGCTTTGTTGAGAGCAAAAATATTGTCCTCGCCAGCAGAGTGGTGTATTGTCATAAAAAAACACATAAATTAATTCTGATTGTAATTAGTGTATTTCTAAAATGTATTTAAAAAATATTGTTGAAAAAATGTGTTTTAATGTTGTTATCCTCTGTTCTTAACAATGTATGCTTTTGACAATAAATAAATTTTGTTAAAAAGTTACTAACAGCTCCTCCTCATTAAAATTTTTAAGAGTTTCGATTTTCTTCATTAAATACGTTTAACTCAAATTTTTTTTATATATATAAAAGTAAGTATACAGCGTGTTGAAGCATATGTTTTAATAACTTTTGTTAAACTTTTAGGATTTTTTGTATAAAGAATGTTTTCTTTATATTATTATTTTAATGTTTTGTATGTACATCAATATATATATATATATATATATATATATATATATATATATATATATATATATATATATATATATATATATATATATATATATATATATATATATATATATATATATATATATATATATATATATATATATATATATATATATATATATATATATATATATATATATATATATGTATATATATAGACACACACACACAATAAAATATATAGAATTAAAATGTCTATACATATATTATATGTATAGACATTTTAATTTTTTTGCCTTAGATTATTGTCCCTTTTTCTTTAGAATATTAAATATCTAAAAAAAAATTAAAATAGTAAAAGAAGTTTCAATATTTCCAAGTTTCTTCACTTGAAGCAAATATATGATTGTTTATAGAGGTTCTTTTAGTAGTTTTGTATTTATTTATTGCAAATCTTGCGTTAAATGCCTTTCAAAGTAATGAAAGGGTTTTGTAGATGGATGATTACATTTTATCCTTCCATGCTAGCAGTACCTGCTGAGTTGACAGGCTTTAAATTTTGCTTTAATTTGCTTTATTTATGAGTTCTTATATGTAAAAAATTTGTTTTTTAAATTACATTTTTTTTTTTGTTTTTTTTTTTGATTAAATACTTATAATATTTTGTCAATAATTAATAACAACTACCATAAATATATAAACAATACTTAGTTGAAAATATTATATTAATTTATAACTTTAGTTTAAGTTTTTAATAAAACTACGTTATCTTAACACAATGCTATATATGGTAGAATATAATAGATTATAGTATTATGCTTTGTATTATTTGCTTACACTTTATTTTAGATAAGTTTAAAAAAGAAACTTCAACTTTCATTATATTAGGCATCATTTTTACCCACTCCTTTGATGCCTAATTATGTCTAATAATTTAAGAAATGAAATTATTAGACTTCGTCAAAATGAAAGAAGGCAGGCTAGGCGAGCTGAGATAAACCGCCGTCGAAATGAAAGAGATGAGCCCAGGCGAGCTGAGATAAATCGTCGTCGAATTGAAAGAGATGAGCCCAGGCGAGCTGAGATAAATCGTCGTCGAATTGAAAGAGATGAGCCCTGGCGAGCTGAGATAAATCGTCGTCAAATTGAAAGAGATGAGCCCCGGCGAGCTGAGATAAATCGTCGTCGAACTGAAAGAGATGAGCCCCGGCGAGCTGAAATAAATTGTAATCAAAATGAAAGAAATCAGGCTAGGCGAGAACTTAATAGGTATAATATGCATCGCATAGCAAGAAATAATATTGCTATAGAGAGTAACTACCTTGGAGAATCAAACCATAATTGTCAGTATTGCAGTGCAAAGAAGTTTTTAAATGAAACTCATTTTTTGTGCTGCCATTCAGGAAAAGTTATATTAGCTCCTCTTTCTCTTCATCCGCCATTGTTGACTGGTTTAATGACAGGAAACCATGTTGATCATGCTGTAAATCAAAATTTTTTTAAACACATAAGGAGTTATAATTCCTTTTTATCTTTTGCTTCCTTCACTGCCGAAATAGTTCCTCCCTCAAATAATGGCCCTTTCTGTTTTAGGGTCTGTGGGCAAATTTTGCATCGTGTTGGAAATTTAAGGCCTGCAGAAGGTTGTCTGCCCAAATATTGTCAGCTGTATATCTATGATCCTAATGCAGCAGTGTCATTCAGAATGGAACAACCTGGTAATGATGGTTGTATACATGAGTTAATGCAACTCTTGCAAACATTAATTAATCAAGAAAACCCATTTGCTCTTGCATTTAAAAACATGGCAGAAGTAGAGGATGAAGAAATCCGCCAAGCAGCTTTAGAAGGTAGACCAACCTCTGTTGTAAGAATGTTTTTGCTTGAAGGTCATGATAGACGTCGATACTCTATTCTACGTCGACTCTAGCTGCTGTTTCATCTGTTACAAGTAAGTTGTTCTATTCACTTATACTTGACTTAATTTATGGATTAATTGGTTTTATTGCATTTTTAACTTTCTTTTATTTATCTCTAGCTGCTGCTTCTTCTGTTACAAGTAAGTTGTTATATTCACCTTTACTTGACTTATTACATTGATTGATTGCTTTTATTGTACCTTTTGTTTTTTAATATAGCTACAAATGTGCTTTCCAGTTTAATTAGTTAATGTAATAAGTCAAGTATTAGTGAGTAAAATAAATAAGTTGTTGTGCTCACTTGTACTTAATTTATTACATTATTTGCTTTTATTGTTTTTTTACAGTAGATTTTTTGTAAGTATTACCTAGGTAGATAGTTGTATTTATATATAATTTTTTTTTCAGGCTCGAAGTCATGGGATGATTTCCGAAAGTATCGCTTCCAGCATCCAGGCCCTCTATCTATGAGGGCCTTCCATCGCTGGTGTTTGTATGGAGACGACCATCCCACCTTTAGATGGAGGGATGGCACCCCAAACAACACGGGGAATAGAGCGGATGCTGGGAGGAGAAGACAACGTGACTCAAAAGTTGTCAATAATTTTTTTACATTTTAAAATGTAAAGAAATTGACAACTTTTGAGCCACTTCATTTTTTTTTGTAATTTTTTTTTTGTAATATATTTTTGTAAATTTATTTTTTTGTTGTTTTTTAATTTTTCCCATGAATGTTAAATGTTATCAAAGTAAATCATTTAAATAAAGACACCTTTATCAACAATGCTCATTAACTAGAAATAAAAGTCACGGTCATACATTTGATAAAGTTAATGTTAATCTCAAAGGGATTTGGTTTTCACACAATCAAATTCTATGTAGCAATTTCCATAACTAAGAGTATAAGTGTGTGGTGTTAGTAGTTTAAAATATGTATAATAAACTCAGAATAACTCAATAACCCTCAACAGAACTATGAACTAATTTTGAAATTCAAGTTGAGCTTTTTTATTTATTAATACCTCCCCTCCCAATAACTCTAATTTTCCTTAAAAAACTAATTTTTTTGTCCTTTGAAGGTGGTTCTGCTATTTAATTAATTGTTGTGATGTTTTATGCAAATAGATTTAGCTCACATTCATGTTGGTCTGTCAGGGTTATGTAAAAATAAAAAAGTAAGTTTCTTATTCGCATTTTTGAGTTTTCAAAAGTATTGATTGCATGACATGTTAATTTGTAATTAATGTGTATGATTATGCGTTTAAATAACTTTGTTCCATTTTTAGTTCTGTTTCTTATAGCTGACTTGATTATGGCTTACCTAAAGCTTAATATTTATGAAACAATGATTCAATTTAAATTGTATTATTAGTAGCTCTGTTGAATAAAATTTTTTTTTGTAATTTGTACTAAAGGTTATATTTTTATTTTATATCAAGAAAAATATGTTTTTAAGTAAATATCTATATTTTTTTATTTTGGGATTTATTGTTTTAAATGGATATAAAAATCATTTTTGCTTTGTATTTTATATTTCCTTTTATTATATATGAATAGGAACCATTTATGCTTTAATCACCACTAGCACTCGAAGTTTCCATTTGCATTAAGTATCGATTTTTGGCACACACAACAGGTTTAATAACTTAGGCAGTAAAAACAGCTTGAATGATTTGTTAAGAGTCTTTAAAGAAACGCTTTTACGAAAAGTATTAAATAGATAAAGCTAACTTATTTAAAATAATAAGTCTTTAACCCGTTTTTCTATATCCAAATTTACTTTTTAAATAAATGTTGATGAAAGGGTAAAATATCGTTATAGCCTACGTTAATTTTAAATTCTTTTTAAATTAAAGGAAAGAGTTTTGATACTTATTTAAATAGGGTTAATAAAATATTTTAAATTATATTATATATATTAAATTTAAGAAATTATTAAACTAAATTAAATAAGATTTTTAGATGAAACAGTAAAAATAATTGTTTAAAATACGTGCGAGCAATTAATTCCTACAAATACTAAACGTAAAATAACGCTTACAAACACCAAAAGTATGTTTGCAGTGAATAAAGTTAAGTTCAAAGATAAATAGGAAGAAATGTTTAAAACTGTTTCAATAATAACATTCATTTTTAATTACTTTTGTTGTAAAATAAGATGAAAAAAAAAGGTCACTGGAGTATGAACTCCCGGGGTGAGATAACTATATCTGTCTAAGTGTTGCGCGTCTACCAATTAGCCCATAAACGTATTTTCTATTTAGAATTTAAGATTATTTATGACGCATAAGAAGTGTAATTAAAAATTCAAAACCAAGTTTGCAACAACTGAATTTAAATAAATTCTAATTAGATGTGTATATGTTATGAACGTTAACTAAGGCGTACTTTAACGGCGTCACGTGTTGAATGTTTTAGCATTTTTTTAAGTTCGTAGTCTTTTTTACATTTTTTCTTATTAAAATTTTTATAATCGGCATAATATTAAAATCGTTTGAAGTTTTTAAAAGAACATTTTAACAGAAATGTTTTTGTCATATCAAAAAGTAAGTATAGTTTTTTATATGTACATTTTAAACGGTTTTAAAAAAATATTGAGGTAAGGAATAAGTATAGAAAAGGTCGGTGTGGAATAGATTTACTAAGACCCTTAGTTTACGTCCGGATAGCTATAGATAAGTATAAAAATGGTCGGTTCGGTAAAGACCCGTATTTTACGGGTCCCCCCAGCTAGTATTTTATTAATAAAATTAAAAAACAACGGTATTAAACACTTAAATCTTGAATGATTTAAAATCGACTGAAAAAATTTGGATTTATATTAGGACCGCTCTTATTTCTAATATATATCAATGATTTAAGCAAATCTTGTAATATATTAGACACAATCTTGTTTGCAGATAATACTATTCTATTATACTCACAATGATATAAAAATGTTTTTCAAAATTGTAAACATAGAACTACTTTACCTTGATGAATAGTTTAGAGAAAACAAATCTCAAAATGTAATTATAGGCATAGAATTAAACTAATCTGAAAAGGTGTTTTCTTAAAACACTTAAGTTCCTCTCTTTACTTGTGCTCAGTCTACTTTGAAGTGCATCAAATATTAAACATTGTATTTCGCTATAATTAAGTTGCATATATTCTGGGATAAATATTGAAATGGCAGGAGCAAATTGTGTTTGTTTTGGCTATTCAGTTCCAAGTTATTATTATGGATTGGATACATATTTTGTTCTCCGAATGAAAATAAGGAATATAACATAAAATAAAGACTGTTGATAAATTACTGATAAAATAAATTCGTGACAGAATTTGTAGTGGTATGAATATGCATATTCAAACCATATAGCATAAACCATATATCACCATAAACCATATATCATATAAGCATTAAAGTTAATTGCTATATGAAAATATGTTATAGATGCAAACATTTCATCGGCTGTATAACTTGATGGATGTATTCGGGTTTAAATGCTTTATACCATACATTAAGAGTATATTTATTTAAAATGTTAGCTAATAGAGCTTAATAAACTCTATAATCTATATAAAGTTTACTTAGCTGAATTAGTTGATAGCATATATATCACTCTCTTCACTATGTTGGTATCTTTTCTGGAAACAAGAAAAAATCAGGTACAATTTTATCATTTTAGATGGTTTAAAAGCACTTATTCCTGGAAAATAATCTAAAAAAATTAGAAATTTTTATTTAAAACTGTTAACATTGCTGCCTAAGTAAGAAGTTTTTGCTGTACTAAAAATTTTGTTACATTATGGAATAGCTTATTTGAAAGTTTTTTTTGACACATACAATCACTTAGTACATGCAAGGATAATCCAAAATAAAAAAACTAAAAAAAAATTTTAGTTGCAGGAAATGTAAAAAAAGATGTTATTAGATTTGTTCAAAACTAAATATTTTTTATATTTGTAAAATATATGTGAAACAGTAGTGTTGTCATTATTATTTTAAAATTAAAAAGGCAATTATAGTATTTTTATTATTCAATCTTGTATTGTTGTTTTATTATAAAGTTGTTACACCATAAAAATATTGAATATACATGAAGTATTTATTTTACTTTTCTAGGAGCTAATTATACACCAATATTATTTTTAAAAAATATGTAAAATATAAAAAATATATCACTTTCTCTTTAATATTCTTGTTCCAAAATAGAGGGTGTTTTTTAAATGATGTTCTTTATCCATCAATTCTATTTGACTTTTTTTATATCTTGAAAGCTTTTTAGGTTATATTTTGGTTATCTTTCAGGTTTTCTTTATAAAGCGATGGAAAGTTTTTTATAAGATAAAATCTACAAACTTGTATAAAAAGTGTTAGATTATTATGCGTATTTAGCAGCAAGCAAATACAATAAACATTGCTCATTATACAACATAGACATTTAAGAACTAAAACCAATCGTAAAATTAGAGGTACCAAAAACATACCCTAAGCAATAATATAATATTTTGTTTAGTAATGTAGTAGGATACATGCTTATGATAAAGGATACATGATTATGATAAACAAAGCTACTTCAAAACATGAAATAAAAGTATAATTTTGGCTAAGCTTTAAAAAGGAACATAATTACTATATTAATTACGCTAACAGAAATTGTTTTGTTTCCCTGCGTGCATTAGAAGCCCTAATTTTAAAATGTACCTTAAAAAAGTGCTTACAAAAAAAGTTAAACAAAAAAAGGAAATATTTGTGCCCCACTTCTTCCGGTTGCCGTTTAATTATTTCAATTGGTGAAAGCTCTTGAACATTTTTATTTCAATTAGGGGATTTTATGATTTTATCAGTTTCTATTTAATAATTTGTGTTAAAATGTTGTTTTAAATTTATTTGTCCCACTTCTACTCATACTTTTCATACTTTATCCCACTAGCACGGTTTCTCTAAAAGCAAAACCTTATATACTTAGTTATAATCTTCTAGAAACCTGAGGGGATTAAATCGATGCCTAAAGTAAAGGTTTTTTCGTAAAAACTTGTATAGTTCAGTTTATACATCAAATAAAAAATATTCTGTAATTACCCTAAAAAAACGATTACGTGTTCCACTTCTGCCCAGTCTCTTCTAATATAATAGAGCTGCGATCGATAATATGGTGGTTGTAGGGGAGAGGCGGGTAATGGCAAACGCGGGGTAACGGCGAACAAGGTCGTTACGTCATGTTAGAAAAGGATAGTTGACAATCTTTTTTTTTCTGACGAGAGTGGGTTCCTTGCTCAGTTCCAGACAGTAGTGTAGTATAGATGCGCAGGTTGTTTAAGATGATTTTAAGTTTTTTACGGGGACAAAAAATTAACGGGTACACTAAATGTCCCCAATAACGCAAATGTCCCTGTTACTTTTTTGTAAAATCTGTTCCCTTAAGTGCTAATCTAGGTATATATATATATATATATATATATATATATATATATATATATATATATATATATATATATATATATATATATATATATATATATATATATATATATATATATATATATATATATATATATATATATATATATATATAACCATATTTAGTAATATGTATGGACTGAAACCAATAAATATTTATTATGTTTGAAAAGTCTTTTCTAACTGTAGCTTTATCTGTTTTTTTATCATATATATATATATATATATATATATATATATATATATATATATATATATATATATATATATATATATATATATATATATATGATAAAAAAACAGGTAAAGCTACAGTTAGAAAAGACTTTTCAAACATAATAAATATTTATTGGTTTCAGTCCATACATATTACTAAATATGGTTAAGGTAAAAACTAAACTTTTTGTAAACAATGATCGTTATTAATTTATTCTGTAGTAATAAAATTTGGTTATATATTATATATTATTAATGCGGTAGTGGTGTAGTGGTAGAGCGCTCGCTTCATAAACGAGTGGTTCCGAGTTCGATCCCCACCACGTCTCTGGTAGTACCGCGCTCAACTCGTTTCTCAACGCAGCGGCCTTGTTCGTCAAGGTTTGTGTTTCGGAATTATAGAGTTGAGAGAGGGTTATAGCCACAAATAAGTAGCCTCCTTGTCTGTAGTGGCCTTCTCGGCCTTGAGGAGGTGAATTGAAATTAAAAAAAAAACAAAAAACATACAAACATAAAAAAAGTTAGTATTTAAAATGTTCATCCAATTTTTTTTTAAAGTGGTTGATACTGATATATATATATATATATATATATATATATATATATATATATATATATATATATATATATATATAATATATATATATATATATATATATATATATATATATATATATATGATAATTTTTTTTGAAGTGGTTGATATTTTTTGAAGTTGTTGATACAAATATAGACGTACAAAGGCTATAAACAAGAGTTTCATTGTTTTTTTGTCTAAATATTTAAAAGTGTGTTTAATCTGACCTAGCTTTTGATTTGCTTTATTTACTGCTTTATTTACATGGTGTTTCCATTCCAAATCATCTGAAATATACACTCCTAAATCCTTTTTCATGCTTGTGTACGCTAAAGCTGTGTTACTCATTAAAACTTTGTGCTGGCTATTTCCTATTATCATAACCTTACATTTTTGCTGGTTAAATTTCATCAACCACTCATTCGACCATTCCATTAATAAGTCTATATCTTATTGAAGTTCAATAACATCATTATCGTTATTTATTGCTCTAAGGATTTTCATGCCGTCAGCAAATAATTTAATGCTTGATTTTATTTTGTTGGAGATGTCATTAATATACACTACAAATAATAGTGGTCCCAGCACTGATCCTTGTGGTACTCCACTCACGACCTCTTCCCATTCTGATTTGGATTTTTGGATTAAATCACCTCGCATCCTATGTTCTTGTAAGGTTGTCAAGTTCATTATTTTGAATCATTTTTTGTAAGAAGATTTTTTGAGTAATGGTATGAGTTTGGTTGCTTTTTATTGAATCTTTTCGATTTGTCAATATCTTCTTTCAGATAGGGACACCAAACTTGCACAGCATATTCAAGATGTGAACGCACAATTGTTATATATAATTTTTTAACCACATTTACATCTAAGTTTTTGAAAGTTCAACGAATCAAACCCAGGACTGAATTAGCTATACAAACTGCTGCATTATTATGCAAATCCTATTTTAGTTTTAATTAAATTATGACACCAAGATCACGTTCAGATTCAGTTATACAAGCTTGAAGAAATTGACTCTATATTAGGTAGGCAAATACACAAATGTTTTTTATTTATTAGTACTTTATTTTGTCAATATAAATTATACAAGTAAGTATAATATATATTGATAAAACTTCATCTTGACTAAACTCTAATAAAGATGTGTGACACACGCATAAAGTTTGTTTCAAAACTTTAAAGTCTTTATGTTCGAAAATCCAAGAAACAGTTTTTTTTTAAAAAATCAGTTATTAGTGGGGTTCGGCAAGTTACTTACCGGTAATGTTACTGACCGGTAAGTTACCGGTAATCTACCGGTAGCTCAATTTTAGTTACCGGTCACTTTCACACGGATCAACGCAAGTGCGTTTAAATATTAAAAATCTATTTAATTGGGTGTTCTTAAAATTACATGTTTTTATATTTCATATCTTTGTTAAAATGTTTTATAATAAACATTTAATATAAATGATTTATATTAAAAGTAAGTGTTTTAGTTTAGAGTATTTTTGATATAAGATCGTTCTATTTTTACTTTACAACTGAATGTATGAGGTGTTTTAAATTAAAGTTTAGATTATAGCGCCTCAGAATGCTCAGCAATTTAACATTTTTATATATATTTAGTTTTTATATATTTGGTTTTTAAGTAAAAATCCAACAATTTAAAAAAAAAAGTTTTAGTAAAATATTAAGTCTTTTATAGCTAAATAATTTTTATATAACAACAAATTTTGTTGTTTACAACTTTGTTTATAAGACTTTTACAACTTTATTTTAAAGTTTTTGACAACTTTGTTTAAAAATTTTTACACTTTTGTTACAAAAGTGTTAAAGTGTTGGTTATTTGTTTAAATAAATAACATTATCATGTTGCTATTAAATTAATATTAATTAACTGAGTTTAAAAGTTACGTTTTACTGTTATTTAACATTAATTTAGATGAAAGCTAAAATATGTATTGAAAAATATCTAAAAAGCAGGAATATTTTTACTAAATAGGGAAAATGCATTCTCTGTGGCATTGAAGTTTATTGGTCATCTGATAAATTACGCAGCCATAAAAGAGCTAACTGTTCTGGTATATCTGATGAAGAAAAACAGATTTTTTTTGATAAACCTGTAAATACTAAAGTTAATATAAGTAAACAACATAGTGGTGTTAATTTGGTAAGTCAACAAGGTGAAGGATCTGATATTCCAAAAGAATTTAAAGAAGCTGCTACCATAATAAATTGAATGGACACTTTAAGCAAATCTGACCAATTGCAATATAATGAATTATTGTCAAATTTTGTTTTTCGAACTGGAATTCCATTTAGTGTTATAAACTTTTCAGCTTTTAAAAACATTATAGATGCTTTGAGACCGGCTTATTAAAACCATATGCCATCAGAAAAAAGTATTAGAACTACTCTTTTGAGGAATCAGTATGAAAAGTTACAAAAAATTACAATATTGGCTTAAAAATGCTAAGTGAAAGTCCTTATTTTTAAATTTAAAGTGATGGTTGGTTAAATATACGAAACGATCACCTTGTAAACTATGTTATCATAATTCCTGGAAAAAATTCTTTTTTTTTTAAATCTATAAATACTAGTGGTGTTTCTCAAACAGGGAAATCTATTGCTGAAGGAATTTTAAAGTTTGTAGAAGAATTAGAAAGTGATAAATGTGTTTCAATTATAACTGATAACATAAGTTATATGGAACTGCATGGAATATTATCGAATGTAAGTTTCCTAAAATTTTTTCAAATGGATGTGCTGCTCATGTTATTAATCTACTCATAAAAGATATAATTTCTTTGGATTATTTTAAAGAAACAATGACATCTGCTTTACAAATTGTCTTGTTTATTAAAAGAATACAATTTCTTTCATATAGGTTTAATGAATTAAAAAAACAGTATAGAATTCAAAATACCTTAGTGATTCCTGTTGACACTCGTTGGTATACTCATTATAATAGTTTACCAAAATTAATGAATGCTAAATTTACTATTGAGGATCACATTATGTCAAATATTAAAGAATCAGAGAAAAAAAAAATTATTTATAAAAATTGTTTCTGATTCTGAGTTTTGGAAAAAAGTCAAAAACTTATCAACCATACTTGAGTTTCCAAGTAATATAATTGGAAAATTTGAAAGTGATAATTATGATTTAGCAAACATTTACAATGATTTTAAAAGACTCTTCTGTCATTTTGAAAAACATGATTTAGAATCAGGAATAATTGTCAAATTATTATATGAAAGGTCGGCTTTTATCCATACATAATCTATGGGTTTTGCTTTTGTTTTATCACCAATATATGCTAGTGATGACATGATTGGTTCAGATAAATTAGACACTTTGAAACAATTTAAAAAATATTTTACAATATTTTATGATTCAGAAGAAGAAATTAGTTTAGCTATTTTTGAGTTGAATGAATATTTAACACAATTTGTTTTTATGTAAGACAGTACTAAAGAAAAAATTTTTAAAATGTCAAATTTTCAATACTGGACAATTGTTGGAAAAAGCAAGTTTTCAAATTTATCTAAAATTGCAATCAGGTTATTCACAGTTCCGACAACTTTTTCTTCAAGTGAAAGAGTTTGGAGCATGTATAATTTCATTCATGGAAAGAGGAGAAACAGACTATTAAATGAAAATGTGGAAAAGTTTGCATTTCTTTATATCAATTCATCTTTATTAGACAAAGAAGATAAACAAAATTACTTATGTGATGAAAGCTATATTAACGATGATGATGAAGAAGAAATGGCTTTATTAAGCTCCTTTTATGATTTGACTTAGTTAAGACCTTTTTTAGAAGAGATCAAAAATATATATTTCTAAAGTTTCAATTGTAAAAATCGTGTAAAGTTAAACTTTGTCTTATGCAAACTTTGTCTTATTGTTTAATGCAACAATTTAATCTTTGAAACAATATTTAGCGTGAAAAACAGGAAAGTTTAGTTATTGAACAACAAAAAATTAGAACAAATTTTTTCCCTCCATTTTTGTTACTTATTTGTTATTTCAGTACAGTATTTCAATTGTAAAAACCGTATTGCAGCTGTAAAAACATTTGCTCATTGTTTTTTACGATATTTTTTTCTTAATAATGATATAAAACGTTTGTTGTTTAGTTTTTATATTATTGTTAAATAAATATTTGTTACTTATTTTTCATAAATAAGATAAGTAACTACGGATTGAAGAAAGGTATCAAAATTTTGTCGCACAAAAACAAGCAAAAATGAACCAGAAGTTCTGGTCAGGGTTAGGATTTTTCTATATTTTGGTCCAAAATATGGAAACTAGACGAAAGAAAACGTTTTTGACCGTGATTTGACTTTTCCGAATATTATTGGAGAGTCACAATTTCCTTTTGCAGGATGAAACCAATGAAGATGATGAATTTTATATTTTTACATAATTTTTCACGCCATTTCGATTCCAGAATTATCTTTTAAGTTTTTTTTTTGCCTAAGAAACGGGATAAAATAAAATAAAAATACGCGTGGCGCAGTTTATGAAGTCCGACGTTCCTAAAATACTAAAAAAAAATTCTTAATAACCTGTTAAATAAATCTAACATACGAATAGTTAATACGTTTGTATAAAGAGATTTTTCAAAAAATTTGAGTTAATTTTTTAAAAGAATTATGTCAAAGGGAAACATAAAAATGGTTGAAATAAAATAATGAAATAAAGTAATGAAATTAATTTAAACTAAACACGGCGTTTAACGCTTAATGTATATATATGTATATGAGTGTGAATATATATATATATATATATATATATATATATATATATATATATATATATATATATATATATATATATATATATATATATATATATATATATATATATATATATATATATATATATATATATATATATATATATATATATATATATATATATATATATATATATATATATATATATATATATATATATATATATATATATATATATATATATATATATATATATATATATATATATATATATATATATATATATATATATATATATATATTTCTAGCGAGGGACTAATTTTTGACTTTTTTTCCTTTAAAGTTACTGAAAATGTTTTGAAATATAAATGTTTTGCATGAAAACGGCTTAAATGAAATTTGCGCGAGTGTATATATATATATATGTATATATTTATATATATATATATATATATATATATATATATATATATATATATATATATATATATATATATATATATATATATATATATATATATATATATATATATATATATATATATATATCAGTGTTTGGAAGAACGCGTTCCAAAAGGAACGGATTCCTGGAACAAATTCCTTTTTTGAGGAACGAAGCTTGGAACTGGTTCCTATTGATAAAGCAGAACGAGGAACGAGAACGAATTCTTTTTCTTGAGGAACGTGAACCAAAATTTATTATTTTTTGTTCACGTTCCTCAAAAAATATTTACTAATTATTCGTCAAAAATTAAAGCTTTTCGTTAAAGTTAATCTTCAATTCAAAAAACATAAAGCTTTGTACTTAGTCATAGAACCAAAAATAGTACGTTTGGCCAACTTAAGGCGAACTTTGCCACGTGAGTTTTTTTAAAAAGGCTAACCATACAGGAGAAATTCTATTTTACGCTGTTGTAGTAAGCAATATGACTTCAGTTATTGAAATTGATAATGTTAGTAATAATGACACTGAACTTGGTGGTAAGTTTAAAAATAAAACACTTTTACTTTGTATCTATTTTATATTTTATTGATGTGCAAATTGTATTTCTTAAGTAAGTTTATTACGGTTACACATGCTTTGACTTAAGAACTTAACTAAAGTCATAATGTCTATTTAACTAAAATATTAATTATTTGTATAAATAATTAAACTATATAATGTTTTCAGGTGAGTTTTTGCCCTGGAATGGTTTAGAGTCATTTTTTGTATTCAACAAAGCAAATGGTAACAATATAAATGCAAAATGCGTTTTGTGTGGCCCTTCGGGAAAATGTATAAGTACAGCTAAAAATACATCATCTAATCTAAAACGGCATGTTAAGGTAAATAAGCATTCCTCCTATTTTAAAATCTTTTAAAAATCTTTACAAAAAATAATCTAAAAATTATATTTGAGGATATTTTTATAACATTACGTTATTACATTTTAATAGATTAATTTATGTATCAATGTATATTTTTTAGGTGAATCTTTTAACGTCTTCAAATATAATTTATAGGTTATTATTTTGATAAGATTTCAAAATATTATGTATACAAAATAAGTACAAATGACATAATAGTTAATTACATATTAAGTAATTATTATGTATTACTAATAAATAGTATTGAAATTTACTTATTATGTACTAATAAAATATTACGTAGTTAAAATAGATGCTGTTGTGCATTAACAGCGCATGGAAAATTATGTAAACATAATGTTTAGTATAATTTACATCAATAATTTGCTGCAGTTTTATTTTAATTTGCTAAAATTTCTGATGAACTTTATATTTATTTAATGAAAGTTAAAAAAAAAATTTTAATTTCAAATTTTTTTATTAAAAAAAATAAATTTGTTTCATTTTCAGAGAGTTCATCCATATAAAATGGCTGCTTTTGAAAAAGCTATAAAAGAAGGTAAAAAAAATGCTTCAGTTAAAAAAGAAAAATGGGGTTCATTGGAGAATGCGAAGAAGGATGCGGTGCAATCAAATCTTGAGAAATATGGAACTGATAAAGGATATGAGAGTTTTAAAATAAATCAAAAAGTTTTAGACCAACTTGTTGTAAATTTTGTTATTAGTGAAACACAACCTTTATCAATAGTTGATAAACCATCGTTTGTAAATTTGGTGAAGTTAGGCCTTCCTAAAAACCTAAAAGTTATTTGCAGTAAAACTTTAAAATTACGTATTAATAGCCTTTATTTATCAATGGTTGAAAATATTACTTCAATACTTGGAGATATTATGTATGTTGCAACCACAGCTGACTGTTGGAGTAAAGGTAAAAGAAGTTATATTGGGGTTACTTGTCATTGGATAGATCAAAAGACTCTTCAGCGTCATTCAGTATCTTTAGCCTGTAGCCGAATAAAAGGAAGGCATACATATATTGTTTTGGCTTCTGCTTTGTATAAGATTCATACATCCTATAAAATACAAAACAAGATTTATTTGTTCAGTTACCACAACATTTTAGATGTGCTAGTCATACACTAGACTTGATAGCAAAAGATGATGTTGAGAAAATGGTACAGAATTCACCTAGTAATTTTAAGAAACTTTATAGGAAAGCAATGGACAAGTGTTCATCGTTATGGAGTAAGCAAAATATGTCAAATAGAGTTGCAGAAAAAATTCACAATACACTAGATGTTTATTTAAAAACTCCTAATAAAACAAGATGGAACTGTATCTATGACAGCTTGTTACAAATTAAAAATATTTTTTCAGACTCTAATGGACATAACAAAATGAGCAATATAATGGATTTCTGTGAAATACAAAGATTCACAAATCAAGAAATTCAATTAATTCAAGAATACTGTGAGGTAATGACTCCACTTGCCCATTCTTTAGATTTTTTACAAGGAGAAGAATCAATGTTTATGGGGTATTTATTGCCTACGCTTTACGCTTTAGATAAAAAGCTAACTACTTTGCAACAGAAAAATATGAATTTTTGTAGTCCGTTTGTCAACGCAGTAAAATCTTCTGTTCAAACTCGATTTAGCGCAATATGGGAAAAAAGAGGAGCTAATATTAGCATCGTGTTTGTTACCTCGCTTTAAATTATTATGGCTTGATGGTGTCAAACGTTTCTCAGCGGAAGCTTCGTTAAAATCTTTATTTGAAAGTGTGGATCATAGGTCTAGTTCAGGCCCTTGTGAAATGGAATCTTCTCGTACAACTACAGGTGAATTTAAAGAAGACTTTTTTTGTTTACCTGTTGAAAGCAACAGAGTTACAAGTTCTGGTATTGAAGAGTTAGAATTATATTTAAAATCACAGTCAAGAGAGTTATCTCTTTTACTATTATACCCATCAGTATTAAAAGCCTTTTTAGAACTTAACACACCTCTTCCATCAAGTGCACCTGTTGAGCGACTATTTTCAACAGGTTCTAATGTAATTACTGAAAAAAGATATAAATTGGGGGATTTATTATTTGAAAAATTAGTTTTGTTAAAACAAAATAAAGTTGAAGTTTAAATTTGTTTTCTTATATTTTACTGTTTTCTAATTACATTTTTCTTATGCTTTTGAACTGAAATTAACATATATGCTTACATATGCGTAACTATACGTGCCGAGCCGTTAAAAATAAAAGTAAAATTTCATGCAAGCCGGCAAAAAAACAAGATACTTATAAAAAGATTTTGAAATATTAATAAAAATAAACCAATTATAATAAGTTTGCTTCCATTTTGTTGTTAGTGTAATTCGTAATAAGTAATTCAAAAATTATAAAAAAAAAAGAACGAACTTGGAACGAATTCCTTTTTTTGAGGAATTTGGAAAAAGTTCCTTTTTGAGGTAAGGAACGAGGATCTGGAACGAGTTCACATTATACCAAATGAACGGGGAACGGAACGAGATCCTTTTAAAAAGGAACTTTCCAAACACTGATATATATATATATATATATATATATATATATATATATATATATATATATATATATATATATATATATATATATATATATATATAAATATATATATATATATATATATATATATATATATATATATATATATATATATATATATATATATATATATATATATATATATATATATATATATATATATATATATATATATATATATATATATATATATATATATATATATATATATATATGTATATATATTTGTGTGTGTGTATTTTTGTTTATACATTTTTTTTATATTTACTGGAAAAAGTTAAACTTCCATTCTCAATTATGAGTCAAGAGATTTGAGTATAATTACAATGAAATGATCACAACCTAACATAAAGTAAGTTTATGTTACAATCATTTCATAAATAGATCTTTTAATAAAAGTGTAAATCTATTTCTATCTAGATTGTTTCTACTTCAGTTAGCAATAGCTCTACATTTATATAAGTAGAACTTTTAGTAGAAATAACTTTCTATATATAATATTGAGCCATGATTTTTTTTAGCCTAACCAGAAGACTTTACTCAGTGGTGACAGTCATATATTAGAAAAAAATTAAGAAAGCGATTGTATGTTAAGTAAAAAAATACAAAAATATTTTTTTCACCTTATATAGAAAGGTAGTTATAAAAATTAACAAACCTATATCTTGACTAAAAAACTAAAGAGATGTAAGATGCACGTGTAAAGTGATTCATAGTCTTGAAGTTCTAAACTTCTAGAATAAGGTTGTTTTTTCAAGTTAAGGTCATATATGTAAGTTTTTTTATAACTTTTTAAAATTAATGTTATATTTAATATTCTCAACTAAATTTTTTAATGTAAGTTTATATATGAGATTGAAGTGTGCAATTTTTGTATTTTTTTTTAATATTAATTTTAGAAGGATAAGTGAAACATATCACAATTGTTTGCACATTAGAGAAGCAAGTCCTGATACTAAAGTTCAAAATTTTGCTAAATGTAAGTTCATCTTTTTAATTCTACATTTTATGCTAAATAAAACCAGATAAATGTTTTTCGAAATATTTAAAAATGTGTATGTATTTTTAACGAGTTGCTAAATAATGCATTATGCATAATAATACATTATAAATAATATGTAAAACATTTCTTCAACAAGTTAAAAAAAATTTCAACAATGCATTGCTGTACTTTATTGTTATATGAACTCGTTCATAAACTGTCATCAAGTTTTAAGTCTATTAGTGGAATATTTATGTTATTAAATTTGTCTTTTCCTTTTTAAAAGATGTTTATTGTATTTAATTTACATTTTTAGTTTTCCACAACAGTTATTTATTATTATTATTTTACTTAGTTCGAACCTTTTTTTTTCTAATAGTTTTTCAATCTGCAATATATATATATAACTACAATACTTAAAGTCCTAAAAAATCTTTATCTGCAGTGGATATCCTGGAGAAAAAGACTGAGTTTGAAGATTCATAATTTTATTATGATAAAATAAATGATATAACAAGGTTTCTTTTAACGATACTTTATTTTTATTTTTTATTTATCAATAGTTTTTCAAATTTTAATTTAACTTTTAGAAATGGAGAACAATCTCTCTTATAATATTAATGCTAAAAATATTGTTTTTAGCGATAATAACTCAGATAATCATACTGAAACCATATTACAAAGTGAGTACTATTCAATACCTGAATCTACTCAATATCTCTGTGAGAATAAGAATAAATTTTCAGTATTGCATATTAATATTCGAAGTATGAATAAAAACTTCGAGAACTTTTAGTGTTTATTGGGAGAACTTAATCATGATTTTAAAATAATTTGTTTCGCAGAAACTTGGCTTAAAAGCAATGAAACAAGTTCTAATTTTAAGTTAAGAAACTATACATCAGTTCATCAAATGCGCAATATTTGCGTTGGCGGTGGTATAAGCATATACGTTCACAATTCTATTGATTTTATTCAACGTAAAGATCTTAATGTAAACAATACAGATTGTGAGGCACTATGCGTCGAGATAATAAATAAATTAGCTAAAAATTTCATAATCAATGCTATTTATAGAACGCCAGCTGGTAGTTTAAAAACATTCAAAACTTATCTGCGCACATTCCAAACCACAAAAAATATATTACAAAAGCATGTTTACGTAGTTGGGGATATCAACATTGACTTACTCAACCATGCCTTAAATAGTGAAGCAAAAATTTTATTGATATTCTTCTCGAATACAACCTTATCCCAACTATAAACAAAGCAACAAGAGTAACTAAAAAATCATCGACATTATTAGATAATGTTATAACTAACAATTTTCATAATAGCCGTTTTAAAACTGGTATAATCAAGACTGATTTAACTGATCATTTCCCTATATTCTTTATTACTGAGAGCGTTACTCTAAATAATGCTACCCACAAATCAACAGTATTCATGAGACAAATCAATGAAAATTCCATTTGCCAATTTAAAAATTTATTAAATAATTTCGTTGATTGGAATCTTGTACTGCAATCACACGATGTAAATAATGCTTATGATTTATTTCTAAACCAATTTTCTAAAATATATGATAAGGCATTTCATTTTAAAAGTGAAACTAATAAACTCAAAGTCAGTTGATTCCCCATGGATGACCAAAGGCCTACTAAAATCATCAAGGAAAAAACAAAAATTGTATGATAAATATTTAAAAAATTAAACTTATAAAAATGAAACTAATTACAAAAATTATAAAAATTTATTTGAAAAAACCAAAAAACAATCAAAAGTAAATTACTATGCTAAACTGCTTGAAAAAAACAAAGGAAACCCTCAAAAAACGTGAAGTGTTATTAGAGACTTAATTGGGAAAAATAAAATTGAAAAAAATAACTTACCGCAAAAACTTATTATTGAGGGAAAAATGATTTATCATCAAGAAGTTATTATTGAGAAATTAAACAATTTTTTTCTTGATGTTGGCCCAAACCTAGCAGCGAAAATTCCAATTGGTCAAAAAAAATTTGATTCATATCTTGCAACAACTGATTTAATTATGGAAGAACCGATTTTAACCAAATGTGAACTACATACTGCTTTTAATAGTCTGAAAAAAAATAAAAATGCAGGTATAGATCAAATTAATGTTAATGTAATTAAATCTGTTTTTGATATTATCGAACCCTCATTATTCCATATTTTTAATCTCTCCCTTAAATCAGGTGATATTCCAGATAAACTTAAAGTTGCAAAAATAACACCTATTTTCAAATCTGGCGATGAGACCAATATTTCAAACTACAGACCAATCTCAGTCTTACCCTGCTTTTCTAAACTAATTGAACGCATTATGTACAACAGACTTTATAAATATCTATCTGAAAATAAGATTTTATATAATAATCAATACGGTTTTAAAAAAAATCATTCTACTGACCATGCAGTAGTTGAATTAGTTAAGCATATATCAAATGGATTTAATAGTGATTGCTATACAATAGGGGCTTTTATTAATTTATCCAAAGCTTTTGACACAGTAAATCATGAAATTCTTTTGAAAAAATTAGAAAACTATGGTGTTAAAAATCAAAGCTTACCTTGGTTTAAATCATACCTAACTAACAGAAAGCAATTTATACTTAAAGAATCAAAAGACTCAAAAAACAACTTAATAACTTGTGGAGTACCCCAAGGTTCTATTTTGGGACCATTATTGTTCTTACTTTATATAAATGTTTTATATTTATCATCAAAAGTATTAAATACTATCTTATTTGCAGATGACACTAATTTGTTTTATTCTCACAAAGATATTACTGTTCTTTTTAAAATATTTAACGAAGAATTAGACAAGATCAACGAGTGGTTTATAAGTAACCGACTATCATTAAATGTAGAGAAAACAAAATTTATCCTATTCCATAAACCTAGTAAAGCCGAGAATATTCCTCTTAAACTACCCAATCTTTAAATCAATAATAAAATAATTAAAAGGGTATTGACTACAAACTTTCTGGGAGTGCTCTTAGATGAAAAAATGTCATGGAAATTTCATATTAAATATATTGAAGGTAAGATCTCAAAAAATATTGCCATGTTATACCGTACGAAACCTTTTCTTAATAACGAGTCTTTTCGTAAAAACGAGAAGTTTATATTTTTCGTTTATACACAGCTATCTTTCATACTGTAACATTTCCTGGGGTAGCACTAATCACACTAAACTCAAAAAAATTTATAGTAAACAAAAACATGCTTGCAGGATAGTATTTGGGGCAAATAGAAAAACACAATGCGAACCTCTCTTACGTCAGCTTGGAGCTTTAAATATTTATAAGCTTAATATTCATCAAGTAATGATATTTATGTTTAAAGCAAAACTTGGGTTTTCCACAGTAACATTTCAATCCTACTTTAATGAAATCTCCCATAAATATCCAACCAAATTTTCAGTGAATAACTTTGTGGTTCCCATAAACTTTCTTAAATTAAGTTCAACCTTTAGTTTGGAAAGAATTTCTTCCAATCTTTAGTAAAAAACAAAACTTCGTTTTAAACTGCACTTTGCAAAGTTTTAAGGATGATTCAAAACGGCATTTACTGAACATGGAATTCGATATACTAGATTTCAAATACCTTTTTTGAAAACAATTTAAAGGTTTAAACTAAATCACTTAAAAATAAATTAAATCTTTAACACTTTCTTTAGCTTTTATTAAAATGGTTTTAAACCATTAGTATAAAAGATAACGAAAATAAAATTGTCTTTTTCGTTCATATTTTTGATGATATTAAATAATCAGCCCAAATACTTATGTTTACATGGATTGCTTTTTTTTTTTTTTTTTTTTTTTCAATTAAACAACACATTTTTTTGTGTGTTTTTATAACTTTCATGACTTTTTGTCGTTTTTACTTTTTTATTTTTAAAATTATTCTGCTTGAAGATTGTTAGCAACAAATTAATTTATTGCTGAAGTTTTTGATTTGTTTTTGTTTTTGTATTTATACTGTCTTTTTGTCTTTTATCATTTATTGTGCATGTAATTTTTTGTGTGACGGGGCTCGGTGATAAGACAACCTGTCTTCTTCTTGCTCCGGCCAGGATTTTCTTTTATTGCAATTTCTTTTTTGTAATATTTATCAACGGCAAATTAAATAAATAATAAAAAAATAAATAATAATAAAAAAAGGTTTGATGATACTGAAATAATTTTAAATAATAAACTAAAGTTTTATTTGTGTTTATTTTTTTGTTTACATTTATGTATAAAGTTTTCCTAAATAAAGTAAAATGCGATCAAACTAAATATATTCTATAAATTTTAAAGTCTTTGTCAGCTCTGCTATTAATGTTTTGGATGAAATAATGTCAAAATGTGTTCTACCATTCTTTAGGAAAGCTGAAATAAATCATTTTGAAAAAACTTTATTGAGTAGAGTAATAATAGGTACTTTTTTAATTTTTATATTGTTCCTTTAATATACTGTGTGATATTTTCCATTACACATTTCTTATTATTACAATTTACATTTTAATGCATTTTTTTAAATGTTAGTAAAATGCATTGAAAGATTTCTATGTTATTTTTCTTTTTTAGGAACGTTAGTGTCACATACAGCAAAATTAAATTTGGTCGATAATTTGAAAGACGATTGTTTGAAGAGAATAATAGAATAAATAGCTTTTAGATTAGCAAAAAAACTACTTTATTATGTTTTTGTATGCTTAAATTGTAAATAAACACAAAATATTAAAACTTTTAGTTATTTATCCGGATCTAGACTTTTAGACATTTCATTTGTAAAAAAGTTTTTTTTCTGTAAAACATAAGTTATTTACTTAAATAACTGATACTTAGAAAAAAGGTTGTTAAAAAAATGTTAAAAACGACATAATGCCTCATTTAGACGTAATAAAAACCAATAAATAACTTTTTTTAGAAAATCGTCCGTTCACCGCTTCATATGGGCGTTTAAAAAACCAATAAAAAACGTTTTTGTAGGTCCATTAAAAAACGTTCACAAAACGTTTTTAAATAAACGTCCGTTCACCGTTTCATATGGACGTTTAAAAAACCATTAAAAAACGTTTTTGTAGGTTCAATAAAAAAAGTTCACAAAACGTTTTTAAAAAAACGTCCGCTCACTTACTGGTCCATTAGAAAACGTTCGCAAAACGTTCTTGTGCCGGCTGGGCACACACACACACACATATATATATATATATATCGAATATAAAAATGTCGAATATATATATATATATATATATATATATATATATATATATATATATATATATATATATATATATATTATATATATATATATCGAATATAATAATGAAAGTGTCTTTATTTTAATGATTTTATTTGATAGCATTAAAATGAATGGGAAAAATAAAATGACGCTGTATGAGGTGCCATCCATCCATCTAAAAGAAGGATGGTTCTTCCCATACCTACACCAGCGATAAAAGGCCCTCTGGGATAGGGGACTCGGTTGCTGGGAGCGATATGCTTTAAATTCTTCCCATATCGAGTCTGAAAAGTATATATATATATACATATATATATATATATATATATATATATATATATATATATATATATATATATATATATATATATATATATATATATATATATATATATATATATATATATATATATATATATATATATATATATATATATCCCGATGTGAAATAAGCTGGCGACTATATATATATATATATATATATATATATATATATATATATATATATATATATATATATATATATATATATATATATATATATATATATATATATATATATATATATATATATATATATATATATATATATATATATATATATATATATATATATATATATATATATATATATATATATATATATATATATATATATATATATATATATATATATATATATATATATATATATATATATATATATATATATATATATATATATATATATATATATATATCCCGATGTGAAATAAGCTGGCGACTATATATATATATATATATATTATATATATATATATATATATATATATATATATATATATATATATATATATATATATATATATATATATATATATATATATATATATATATATATATATATATATATATATATATATATATATATATATATATATATATATATATATATATATATATATATATATATATATATATATATATATCCCGATGTGAAATAAGCTGGCGACTAGCTAGCTTATAACAATTTTCATGCAATTTTCTTTTTCTTATTGTTTTTTATTTTTTTAATGACTTTAACATCTTTAAAAAGTCGATATTTAGTGTTGAGTTATATAACTATGAGAATAATTGAATTTTAAACGTTGCGATTTTGTAGCAATGTTTTGCTAGCGACATATCGTAGCTTTGTATCTAACAACAAAACATCTACAAACCTATAGCTGGTAGATAGCTACATATCAAAATTTTGTATATAACAAATTTATTACAATATGACGCTAGCTACAATAGCCAGTGGGTCTTTAACTAATTAAGCTAGCAGTATTCTTAGCCAAATCGGTGTCTTTTTCTTTACAAATATTGATGACTTTTCGCTTATATAAAAAAACTAGCAACCCTTGTGGCCAAATCGCTGTCTTTATCGTTACGATTATAACTAGCTAATCGCTAGACGATTTCTCACCGGAATATAAGTATAACTATTTACTAATATAAATACAACAGTTTACAAAGTAAGATAATAACAAAAAATCTACTATAAAAAAAAATAAAAGTAATTAATCAATGTAATAAATCAAGTATATAAGTTAGCACAAAAACTTATTTATTATACTCACTTATACATGACTGACAACTGATTTAACTGGAAAACATATCTGTAGCTATATTAAAAAACAAAAGGTACAATAGAAGCAATCAATCAATTAAATTAACTAAAATTACATAGAAAAATTAAAAATAAAATAAAACCAACCAATCAATGTAATAAGTTAAGTATAAGTGAATGCAAAAACTTACTTGTACCAGAAGAAGCAACAGCTAGATATAAATAAAAGAAAATTTAAAATGCAATAAAACCAATCAATCAATGTAATGAGCCATGTATAATTAAGCACACAACTTACTTGGATCTGAAAAAGAAGCTGCTAGAGATAAATAAAAGAAAATTAAAAATGCAATAAAAACAATCAATTAATGTTATCATTCAAGTATAAGTGAATACAACAAATTACTTGAACTAATAACATAAGAAGAAGGCAATATAACAACACGGCCCGGTCTTACATTAAGATCATTGGCACGAATAATTACATGTTTATTCATTTTTTTAAATTAACTAAAAAAAATTCTTAAAGAATAAGTAACAGAGTATATATCTTTTTAACAAAATTTACTTAAAATTATAAATGTTAAAAAAACTATAAATAATAAAAAACTATATATTTTTTCGACATTTCTTTTAAACACATTTATTCAACATAATTTTTTAAAACAATTTATGAATAAACTAATTACCAACAGATTTAGTTTATGTGTTATATTATGACAGTACACCACACTGCATGCAAGGACAACGTCCTTGCTCTCAACAAAGTCAAGTCACACTATAGCAAAGTACGCCACTTGGCTTGCAAGGTCAAGACTCTCGCTGTAAACGAAGCCAAGTTTCGACAATTTGAAACCGTGCAAACAAAATAATAACCACTTACAAACTATAAACACATAACCATATATCACAAAAATGGAAACAATTCATATATAAAAGATATTTATACATTTACAAAATATAAAATCATATAACTTAACACATATAAGCACATAATAAATAACACATAAATATTATTAGTTATATAAGTTAAAATAAAGATATAAATTAGAAACTTAATAAATACAACTTTGTTTTTGTAATATTTGCTTAACAACTTTGAAAAAATAAACGATCAATAGTCCTATATATATAAAAAAAATTTAAAAAAATATATAAAAAGGTTTTTATAAAAGCAAACAGATTTCCTTGATATATAAAATAAGATATTAAACGATTTTGTTCATTAACATGCAAGATAGAGTTGACCGTGTGAGATGCAAAAGTTTTGGAGATAAACACTAACTTTATGAAGAGTTTAACGTTTTCACCTTTGATAGAGCATCGTCTTCTAGAGTCATCATCGTCATAATAATTTTATATAAAATATAATTAATTAAATATAACTTTTTTTTTATTACAGACTGATATACTTTAAATACAAACGACTTACACTGTCACTCTGCAAAGAATATACTTTAATACAAAGGACTTGAATTGTGTTATTATTAAAATGCATGAATTAAATATATTAACTGACCTGCTAATTTAAAAATAACATAGTTTAATATCAATTTGAAAAAAACATTATTCGTTAAAAAGTTTTTTATTTTGTTACTGATTAAGCTGATGAAGCAAAATTTTTGATCTTATTAATGATTAAGCAGATATTTACAGATTATAAAGATTAAGGATGCCTCATCGAATGATTAAAAATATAAAAAGAAAGAGCATGCTAAATCTTATTTATATTGAAACTCCGTGTAAACGCGCACGAATGAGCAGGATTATTATAAAGAACAAAATATAGTGATTGTTTTCTGTTAAATAAGTAGCTTTTAAACCAAGCTATGTTTATTTTTTTGATTCTGTAGTTTTCTATTTTATTAGTTAAAATTCTATGATAAAACAGTATTGAACGCCTTACTAAGATCTAAGAAAACACCAAAAGTAAACTTGTTTTCTGTCAAAACCTTGAAAATAGTCTGATTGAGATGAACAGTTACATGATCAGTAGAGTGCCCTGTTTTGAAGCCAAATTAACTGTTATAAAAAATACAATTTTTTTCTAAAAATGAGTATAACTTTTTATACTTAATGCGTTCTAGTATTTTTGAAAAGCAGGGTAGAACGATAATAATTTAATAATAAAAAATGTTAGTATCATTTCCAGATTTAAAAACTGGTATTACCCATGCAATTTTAAGTTTTTTGGAAAGATTCCTTTTTTAAACGAAAGATTAAATATATGCAAAGAATATTATTTTTAGTAAAGAAAATACACTTAATGATAATATTACTGATGACTTTATTAAATCCTTATGCTATGTTTAACTTTAATGAACGTACAGTATCTAATTAATCTTTTTCAGCTTACTGAGCCCTTTCCGTTATTAATTTGCAAGGAGTCAAGTATTTCTCATTGCTAAACTCACTGTGTTTTAATTTTGATGCTAAGTTCAAACTTGCGTTTACAAACACCTCATTAAATGTTTTAGCAAAAATAGATTCTTTTGTAATATCTTGATGATGATAATTTAGTTTTTTTTGAAAGACCATTTTGCATAATTCCTTTTTTTTTTCAATTTACTTTCTTAATTACATGCCACGTTTTTTATGTATTGTCTTTAAATTTTATTATTTTATTTAAATAGTATAACTTTTTTAAAAGTTTTATAACCGATTCAAAGCGACTTTAATACTTTTTATACTATCAGTTCTTTTTTTCAGAACTACTTCATGCAATCGGTTTTTTGATGATTTTATATCTCATGGTGTATTTTAGGGGTTTAATAATGTTTTAGTTTTAATAATTTTTATTATCACCACAAAACTTTTATCATAGTGTTTTTTGAATACCCGAAGAAAACTGTTATAACTTATTACAGTTTTCTTCTGGTATTCAAAAAACGCTATGATAAAAGTTTATAATGTAAGCAGTGATTGTCGTTTGAATTTGGATTTAGATGATCCCAGTCGATTTTGCATTGCTCAAAATTTAAATTTGAGTAGTTACCTTTCCTAAAAGTATAATTTAATCTTTTAAATTTCTGTTTATGAGCATTGGCTGCAAATAAGTTCCAGCAAATAAATACTTAAAGTTGTTAAGTGTTATCACTTAGCAGAGGGTTTGACTCTACGTCAAAAACCCTTTCCATAGACTCTGGTAGACTTAAATAAAAGTAATTGCAACTCTTTAATTAACAAATGTTGAAAGGTAACTTATTGGTGAATAACCTTTTTACTTAAATTATTGATGAACCTATGATCTGGTGCACCAAGTCCACTAGAGCTTCAAGGCATGTTATCCAAGTCTTATACAGTTATCCAAGTCTTATACAGCCGAAAACACCCTTTTTTTAACTAAGTTTAAGGCTGCAACAATTGAACATTTTACCGCAACTTTACGTATTTGTATAGCATGTTGCGTATCAATTATTTTGGGTGGAGGCCTATAAATGCAATCAAATAAAATAGTTTCTTCATGAAATCTGATTTTGCATTAATCTTGCTCTAACCTTTTACTAAATAATGCTACGTTGGTAATGTCAAAAGTTTGGAGTTTTTCTCACATATATATCCACTCCCCCACCATGACTGGGTCTGTTTTTATTGAATTGTTTATAATTTATTAGATGAGTGCATTTGCAACGGTTGAAGAACTTTGACACCAGGGTTCTTAATTGTTTTCAGCTAACATTGCTAAGTTTACGCTAACCATATTAAAAAATAGTTACAACAGCACAAGCAAAAATGTGTATACACTTAACAGTTTGTATAAATGAACGCAAAAGTTATATGAGTGGACTTCTGCAATACCTGTGTAACGGTTGAAGCATTTTTCAATTAGAAGTATAAATAATTAAAGTACCTCCTTCATTTAACTGTCAAAAACTTCATTTAACTGTCAAAAATGTTTTTAAAACTGTTCTAATATAAGCAGCATTTGAGACTGATAAACTGAACAACGAAACTGAAGTGATAACTAAATTTTGTAAGTATGAGTATTGAAAAGATGTTTGATCAAGTTATTAAAGAAGGGCAATCATTAATAAAACAGTTAGGTATAAAATATTGCTCTCAAAAATTAACTTGCACTTTACGTGGAGAATACTTTAAAAACAGCTTATTTATTTTTAATGACGCTAAAACCAAGTTGAAGCTGAATGAGCATTTTATTACGCTAGGCTATTCTATATAAAATTGAAATTTGTTTTGGCATGAAATTTTGGTAGTGCGCTACCTGATATCATGTTTTAAAATTTGAAAGTGTTTCTAAGTTTTTAACTTCAACTAAGTAAATTGCTTTGATTTAATAAATATATTTTTGATCACAATTATTACTGTTTAAACGTTGTATGATGTTATAATTATAAGATCAATATTTGGATGACAAAACAGATCATTTTTGATGGATTATTCTATACAATACCTTATTTATAAAATCTTTTGTTTTTAAAGTGAGCATTTTGTTAAACCTTTTTAGAACCAATTATTTTGTATTGATAGGTTTTTATAAGAAACAATTTGTTTGAAGATTTTGTAAATAAGTATAATGTAATAATTAATTTAAAAAAATAAATAATTAAACATATATATAAACAAGAAAGAAAAAATATGTCCATAGAACAAAAAAGGCAGTAAAATCCTGTCAACAAGCACCGTTGTTGTATATACTGAATAAAATATAAAATTTTCTTTTTTACAATGATCTTTATAAAATAAAGACTTAAACAGATAGGGGCTCAAAAAAGATAAAGATGACAATACGTCATTGCAATCTTTTCATAGAGCCCCTTTATACACCTTCCATAGAATATAAATATTAACTAAAAAACCCTAATAGGCATAAAACTGCTGTGCTGATCAGTAAATCAAATAAAGATAAAAAATAAAAAAATTAGAAAATAAATAAAACTCCTTGGTGATTCCTTTAAGCACAAAAGATTCTCAAATTTTAAAAATTTATTTTTTTAGTAAAAACTTAAACAAACTTAACGGCTTTGCGATACATTTAAATTTTTTTTTGATAACTATTCCATACATTTGGTCCTCGATATGCAATGCTTTATTCAGTATAATTATTAAAGTTTTGAGGCAATTTATATGTCGTACTTATATTTGCTCTTAGATAATAGTTTTCGTTTATGTTTATTTCAAACTTGTTATTAAATTTTGCAGGAGAAATATTATTTGTTGAATTGATACATAAAAATTAAATGCTTATAGATATTTATTTCAAAAACATCCATCATTTTCATACCTTTTGTTATAGGTTTACCATGTTCTCGCATATTCTTATAGTAAATGATTCTATATAGCATGTTCACGCCTATTTTTATAGTAAATGTCTGCATGCATGTTTTTGTAGACTATAAATATTTTGAAGTTTTGATGGCTGCGCACTTTCCAATGATATGTTTACATACCTGATAAAGACATTGTTTATTGATATATAAGCAAACTCGATACATCATACTAATTATATTAGTGATTTTAGATTGAATTGAAGAAGCCAGAATAATTTCTTATCAACAAGAATTCCTAAAAATATAATACTGGCTTGTTTTTTGATTAAGTTATCATTTAATATAAGCTCAGGCAACTTAAGAGGAAGATTTTCTTCTTGGTTTTTTTTGTGGAATAATAAATAGTTTGCTTTTTCTGTGCTAAGTGAGAGTTTGTATCATCTCAAACATGACTGAATTCAACTTTAAAGATGCATCGCATCTTAAAAGTTGAATTATTTATATAAATTAAAAACAGGAGTGGACCAAGGATAGATCCTTGGGGGACACCACATAAAACATTTAATACTCCAGATTGTATATTACACACATATTGTTTTCTATTGGTAAGATAACTTTTAATCCAATTTAATCCAAGTTTTATTAATTATACCATAGTGCTTTAGTTTATCTAACAGGATAGAATGGTCAATTGTATCAAAAGCTTTTAATAAGTTTATAAAAACTCCTAAAGTAAATATGTTTTTGTTTTAAGCCAGCAGTTATTTGATTAACTAATTTAATGATTGCATGGTCTGTTGAAAGGTTTTTTTGAAATTCAAACTGGTTTCGGTAAAATAATTTGTTTTTAAGGAAGTGATTATAAATTCTATTATAAATTACACCTTTGAAGAGTTTTGAAAATGCAGAAAGTGTTGATGTAGGTCTATAGTTGGTTATGTCCGAATATTCATTACATTTAAATATAGGGACAACTTTTGCTAAATTAAGGACATTCCTTCCCAGATGTTATTGAGAGCTTAAGTATAGGGATCAGATATCTGGTTAGACTAGTTTTATTAAAGATGACTAAATCACTATTTAATTCATCAAATTCTGGTGCTTTTTTTTAAAAAAAGGCTTCTTAAAATTCTTTATAATTGAATTCCTTATTGTACATGATAGCGTTATTTTAGTGATTTTTTGGTAGTTTTTAAATGAATCAGATGTTAGACTTATTTTATTTGCAAGATTTAAACCAATATTTATAAAACATTTGTTAAATTTTTTGTATATTTGTTTTTTACAGACTATGTCTGTATTGTTAATAATAATTATTTTCGATAAAGAAGTTGAATTTGTTTTTTTCCTTCCCATTATCTCATTATTGATGGACCACGTTTTGTAACTATTAGATTTACATCTAATGATTTCATTACTGTAGTATTTAATTTAGTCTTTTTTAATAAGATTTTGGTAAAAATACTTATAGTTTTGTAATTTATCTCATTATCAGTGTTTTTATTTATCAGATATTTTTTATAGAGATGTATGTATGTATGTATGTATGTATGTATGTATGTATGTATGTATGTATGTATGTATGTATGTATGTATGTATGTATGTATGTATGTATGTATGTATGTATGTATATATGTATGTTTGTATGTATGTATGTATGTATGTATGTTTGTATGTATGTATGTATGTATGTATGTATGTATGTATGTATGTATGTATGTATGTATGTATATATGTATGTTTGTATGTATGTATGTATGTATGTATGTATGTATGTATGTATGTATGTATGTATGTATGTATGTATGTATGTATGTATGCATGTATGTATGTATGTATGTATATATGTATGTATGTATATATGTATGAATGTATGTATCTATGTATGATTTTATGTTGGTGTAGAAGAGGGTAAACTTAGGGTATTTTTGTTGTTAGGCTCCATTAAGTTTTCCTTTTGTACAAAATCTTGAAAATGTAAAAATATTAATTACGGCTCTTTTGTTGAAATAAATATAAATAAAAATGCTAAACAGATTAAATTAACAAAAAAATGAAGTTAAAAATATTAAAGTTGATTTATTTTTTTGTAAGCATTATATTGATCAAAAAACTAAAACCCCTATTAGCGCTCAAGATTAAAAAATAACTGATAGTAAAAAATTAGAACGACTCATTAGCATAATGTATTAGTTAACACTCATTAGAAACCATTACTATTGTTTTTAAGCAAAGTAGTCCAACCACAAGCTGCTTGTTTATTTACTTTATGAATAGAATGGTAAAAATAGAAAATAAAAGATGCGTTGAAAATAATAAAAAAATGTAAACTAGTTTTACTTTTAATTATATATAAATAGGGATAGAGTAAGAGTAACTAGATTGGAGCATATATTCTCCAATCAGATTGGAGCATATATTCTCCAATCTGTCATGTGTCTTTGATCCAATATTGTTATCTGAGTGATCGTAAAACACAGTTAGCAAAAATTAATTTATTTGAGAACAAAATATTAGAATGTCTTATAACTTATATACTCATACTTATAGGTATTGTTATTATTATTACTACAAGTATAAACATAAAAAAAGATAGAGTGTGGGTGACTAGATTAAAGCATTAGTATTGCTTAGTATTTTCTTATAATCACAACATGCTGTTTTTTATTATCCAAATTAATGAATTTTTTTCTATACTTTATGATCACTTATACCCATAATGAAGAAAAGAAACAAGACATATTAGTAATCCAAAATGGTTTTCATGAATAGTAGACACAAATCTTTGAGAGACAAATCTTTAAAACATTTCTGGGTCAATGGCAAAACTAAAAACCAAAACTCCCCAAATTGTTGCATATTTCGTTACAAATTAACAAAGTTGAAAAGTTATTTCTATATTAAAAGTTATTTATGATTGTTATTCTGTTGGAACTTGTTTTAGAATCCGTTTACACATTCTGTATTTTATAGCTTTACAAACTTCCGTCACTGAAACAATGTTTTGATCCTGAAATTTCATTTTAATGCGGAATTTATTTTGTTTATAGTAAAGAACACAAAATAATCACCATTTCATTTTTGAAAGTTACATCGGGAGTTATTTATTCATAAAACATTTCTTAATCAACAAGAATAAAAATAGTTACCATCTCAACACCGGATTTAAGATCTTTGAATTCAGTTGTTGAACTTAACAATGCTTTAGTTGAATTATACTTTGAGTTTATTTATTTTTTTATAAAATCTAGGTCAAAAAAAGATGAAAAGTTGATTGAGTTATAATTCTGCCACCTGTGATTATTTTTGCTTTTAAAATTACCAGAAAAACATGAATATTCCTAAAAAATGCTTTAGAAAGCTAATAAATTGAAATATACTTTCCCAAAATTACAAATTACTTTATATATATTTCAATGTCAATGCAGAGTGATACAAAAGATTTATCTTAGTTCAATAAACAAAAAGGGTTTTTTTCAGCTATTTTATTATTATTTTTGTATATAATCTGCTTCTATGAACTGGAAATTAAACGAGTACCTTGCAATAGTACTAGTAGACCAACAAAAATCAACGTATTAGATTTTTAAACTCGTTTACAGTATGTGAGTAAACGGCATAGGAAAGCGAAACAATCAGTTATAATTTTAAAGTTATCTCTGTGCAAGTTATTTAAAATTTCTCTGACAATAGCATGGTTGTAGATATTTTAAATTATCAATTTGAAAAACAAGTGTGTGATATATTTGGATTTAGGAACTTGACTTCATTAAAGTTCTTATAGATTTTGAAATAATGAATTAAATCGCCTCTTGCTCAATGAATTAAAAGTATTCAGTTATAAAAAGACTGACAATCTTCTCTATCTAGTAGTAGCATTTTTTCACTGTTTTACTGAAGAAAAAAAGGTCGTTAAATAAGTATTTTTAATTTTACTTTAAAAAATACCCTTTTTCTATAATAAGCTTGACGCAGAATATAAAGTACACGCGCTTAAACGTAGAGGAGGGTCTGCAAGTAGCGCATTAAACCTAATAGACAGTAAGAAGGGGGACGGGACGTTTCATCTAAGGCTCAACTTTTAAGGACTTCCTAAGGTGGGGTGCCTGAAACTCTTCAAACAATTCCCGTTTAATTTATGTACAATTCGCTATTGGTGTTATGAATGGTCCACCATCAGCTTGCAAGCTTAGACCAATCCAAATGTTGCACAGTGTTTAATGCATGGTCCATGCAAGGCAGCTATTTTTCAAACGGAGTTTAACTGTTGCTAAACAAAAGCTCATTTTTATTTTATTACTTTTGGTTTACTTTGTTTTTTAAATTGTTTTATTTAATAATGACCGATAATTAAACAGTGAGAATTTAACCTAAAAGGAAGACTTCATAAAAAACCGATATTTATCTTACCAAAAAAGGCACACAAATAATAAAAACATAGTGTATACTATTTTAAACTATAAAAACACCGTTGTTTTGCCAATTCTCTATAAATTAATAGTTATTTTGTATATCAATGAAAGTTTATTAAAGTACATCTACTGCATATAATAGATACTGTTTATATACAACGAAATAAGTTTAAAGATAGCTAAAGTCTAAAGTGCGACCATCGCTTTTATTCAATGCGTGCATGAGCTAGCCTTTGATATTTCGCAATCTTCGAATTTCTTGTAATTTTCTTTTTTGGCTGTCAAACTGATTTTTGTTTAACTTAAAGAATGAATCACTCATCTCTTTATTTATAATAATAATAATATTTATAATAACATATTACAGTACTTCACTAATATTTAAAAAAACTAGCTCATTCACTACAACACAGTGCTTTGCAGAGCGATGCTATTAGCTCGCTAACTGCAACGAATTCTGCATTGCACAAGCAACCGCACAGTATCCGCGAGTAAAAGTTTCGCCTTCGCGTGAACCTTCCTCTGTAGGTTCATTAATTAATATTGTTGTAATAAATAATGAAATTCTACAAACAGCCCAGCCGTTACATCCAGTTTTACTTTTGAAATAAAAACTTTTATAGATACGTTTTCTTATAACCCAGGCGTTAACCAAAAACAGATTTATTTTCCGGATAGTTTTACTCGAGTTTAACACATGTTTTTTTTTAGGTTTAAAAGTCTAACTTCAGTATCGCGTACTTATATCACTGGTTTAACATTCATTAAGAAAACTTAATATTACGTTTCCGCAACAAGCCGTTCCAGCCCGCACATTTCAGAAAATAGCGTTACCTTTTTTTCGTCTAAAACCTTATAAAACAAAACAAATAACAAATGGTTTCCATTCCGTGAAACTAACTCTCACTAATGAACAAAAACATCAGTTAAATAGTCATGATTTCACCGTCACGAAAACGTATAATAATTTCCGTACAGAAATCGTACTTTTATCAATGTAATCCATTGATAAAAGCACGCGTGATTCCAATTTGAATTTAAAACCTCAAAAAACTTGTGTTTTATGTTTTACGTCCGGATCGTGTCAAACACGTGTCTAAATTTCGAAAGTGAAACTACACCTTTTTAAGGTAAAATTTATAACATTGTTGTTATAAATTTTAGGTTATTAAGAAACAGAAGATGTCATTTAGAACATAGAAGTTGCAAATAAGAAATTGAAAGATGTAATTGAGGGTTTTCAAATTATTATTTCGTATTCTAATTATGCATTATTAGAATTTGCCTTCCCAGCGTGGTCTCCTTCTTTTATAGGGATAAAAATGCTATCGAAAAATTTCAAAATCGAACCACAAAATGGATTAAGTCAATAAGTCACCTAATATACGAAGAACGTTTATAATGATCATTACAATATAATTTTCGGATATAAGTAGTATAAAAGAAACGTCAAAGAGTTGCATCACAATTCTTTTAATGTGATTTCGAGATGTTTGCAAAGACCTTTTTTGATTCCATTGTATATATATGGTTTGGCTATTTTTTTTTTTTTCCTATGTGCATAAAATTGAATTTCGATGTTAAATAGCATAACCTATTTTTAAGACCATTTAACACCGGTGTCAAGATTTTTTTTAAACATTGTGCACCTTTTTTAGAACTGATAATACCTATGATATTGCTATCATCTGCATTTTTATATGACTAAAAATTAAGTGTGGTAATTCGTTAATGTAGAGCTTAAAAAGGAGCGAACCTAAAACTGAACTCTTAGGTACTCTGCTAAACACTTTTTCCTTGGCAATAATGTATTATCTATTTTTGCACTTTGTTCTCTAATTTTTTTAACTACTTTTCTGTTCAGAAGTATAACCGTGAGTTGGATGTGTTTAAACTAAGAAAATTTAGGGATGTGTTTAAACTAAGAAAATTTAGTAAATTTGCAGTCAAGTTTTGCTTTTTTTACTTTTGCGACGGTTTTTGCTGCTTTATTATGTTCTGCTCTAATAAGTTGGTGTAATCCTGATCCTGGTGACACTTATTTACCCCAGAGTTTACTCTTCCATGACCACTCTAGTAACCCATAGGTTTTTATATAGCTAGTATAATTAGTATGTAGAGTGAAGTAGCTTCATTATATTTGTTGATTAAAAGTTGTTTTTTTTGACAATAAAGTATTGGAACAAGGATAGGATCTTTTTTTCACGTTTTCAAAAGTGCGAAGCTTTAGAGCTTTTAAACATGGAAATAAGTTGACAATAAAGTTAAATAAAACTCAATTGTAACTACTTTATACATTTAACATAGTCATAAGTAAACATTATTTGAGAATGCTAATGATATGTTAACAAAGTGGTTAATTTCCATTACTTATTGATTTATTACTATTTATTACTATATATATATATACATACATATATATGTATATATATATATATATATATATATATATATATATATATATATATATGCATATATATATATATATATATTTATATATATATATATATATATATATATATATATATAAATATATATAAATATATATATATATATATATATATATATATATATATATATATATATATATATATATATATATATATATATATATATATATAAATATATATATATATATACATATATTTATATATATATATATATATATATATATATATATATATATATATATATATATATATATATATATGTATATATATATATATATATATATATATATATATATATATATATATATATATATATATATATTTATGTTTGCATACATAATATCAAAATTAAAAGCCTCTTACCATTAATACGCTCATAGTTTGTTATGGTTGATGTGTTAAACAAAAAATAAACATATATATATATATATATATATATATATATATATATATATATATATATATATATATATATATATATATATATATATATATATATATATATATACATATATATATATAAATAAATATATATATATATCATTTATATATATACATCATTTATATATATATATATATCATTTATATATATATATATATATATATATATGTTTATTTTTTGTTTAACACATCAACAATAACAAACTATGAGCGTAATAATGGTAAGAGGCTTTTAATTTTGATATTATGTATGCAATCATAAATATATATATATATATATATATATATATATATATATATATATATATATATATATATATATATATATATATACATATATATATATAAATATATATATATATATAACATTTATATATATATATATCATTTATATATTTAAATATATATATATATATATATATATATATATATATATATATATATATATATATATATATAAATATATATATATATATATTTATATATATATATATATATTTATGTTTGCATACATAATATCAAAATTAATAGCCTCTTACCATTATTACTCTCATAGTTTGTTATTGTTGATGTGTTAAACAAAAAATAAACAAAATGATGAAATGATAATTTTTTTTTTATATGAATAAAACCAAAAGCAAATATTAAATGTTTTTATTAATAATTTGCTTGTTTTAATTTTTAAAAAATTAAATAATAGGTAAATAAACAAATAATTTTATTCTAAGTAATTTTTATTTTACTAATCTAAGTAATTTTTATTTTACTAATCTAAGTAATTTTTATTTTACTAAAGTTTTCAATTCTCTCAAAAATATTCAAAATATTTACAAGCTAGTTACTTTGTTCATTTATTTGGTAAATTTTATAAAATAAGATTTATAAAACTGGAAAAATAAATTTGGATACAGTTGTCATTGAAGCAGAGAAATTTTTATAAACTATGTATGACAAATTTACAAGTTTTATATTAAATGATATTATAATTGTAAAAGATTAATTATTATTCATGCGTTTTAGACATAAAAAGTACAACCCAGTGGGTACCTGACTAAAATAAGACATCTTTTGGACGTTCAAAAGACGTCCAAAACGTTTAAAAGACGTTTAAAAGTTGTCTAAAACGTATATAAGACGTTTAAAAACGTCTTTTTTACGTCCATGTCAGCTGGGAAATGTGTTGATATAAATCTATTAAAAACTCTATAGATAAGTCTAGAGTACAAGTTTTCAATGTACTATTGATCAATGAAGAACCAATTTTATTGAAAGATTTTTAAGTAATAATGAAGTAATTGCTGATATTATTTAATGGCAAAGAATATTTTTAACCTGAAAAAGAGAATATTTTACCAATATCAACCTTTTAAAAATTATCTGAATTATCACCAATTAACCATCAGAAATTAGTTTCTAAACTGAACCTTTTTTTTAACATATGGCGATCATATACGATTTTACAGCGGTGTACAATACCACCATTCCCTTCTTTCCTCACCAGTCCTTTAAAGGAGACATTCTTCAAGTTTCTTTGAGAAATAGATTGGTTGGTTGTGCATTTGTCATATTTCATTTGAAAAATATTAAAGACCGCTTTTTTTTTTAATTTTTTCAAGGATTTTCCTCTACCCTTCTCTTTTTTTTTTTAGGATCGTCCCCGATAACAATATTCTAAAGCATCTTAGTCTATATACTTCAAAAATTTACAATGATGATGATACATTATAAGATAATCAATTTAACGATAATCAAAAGATTTATTTTTTAAGGCAACAATGTTATCTGCAACATTGGAATTGCTGACTCTTTTCTGATATTGTTAAAGTAAGTATTTTAAAAAACAGTGTATACTTTCTTTTCTACAATTTTGGAGATTCAAATATAAAAAAAGTTGTTAAATTTGAGAAAGGTAAATAACATCAAACACATGATCTTGCATAGGAAAACTGTCACAGACATTTTAAATACGGCAATGATGGAATCTACCAACCTCTGGACATTTTATTTAAACAATTGTATTCATTTGACTCCTGTTGACAATGTTGAGGATAAAGTAGTTTGCAATAAACTTTAAACTTTCTTATTAGTTTTTTGGCTATAAAACCAGCAATATAACTGGCTACTTCACGAGAATCATCTAATAAAGTTATACAATATAAACCTCTTTCTTTGATCTTTTTTATTAAAAAATCTAGTGTTTTTTGTATCTTCAACAGCATTATTATCACTTTTGAAAATTTAAGTTCCTTATTTTATCAAAATTTGATAAAATTATTTATCTGGATTATTTTTAATTAATTAGTAAATAAAGATAATTTTTATTTGGATTATTTTTATTTTGGTCATTAAAAATTTATAAATATCTTCTAACAAATCTTCTATTTTCGAAACTTGATATAATAAAGATTTTTGTTGTGATGATTTTTAAGGAGATAATATATATTTCTCAAAATATGGATATTTTAGTCTTTAATTATATCCCAGATGCCTTAATTCTTATAACAATTTGGTGGGTCTTATTTGAACTTTTTTTATGATCTTTGATATCTTTTTTATAATAGGTATTCCGAGGTTGAATTTCATTTTCCAAATGTGTTCTAACGTACATGCAATAAAGCATTTTCATGAAGTATTTATCTTTATACCTAAAATTATTATTTGATATTGGAAACATATTGATACATCAACTACCATGAAAGAAACAATGCTTTTTAAAAATTCATTTTATTTGCAAATCCCAATAATTTTCACCTGAATATTCATCGCATTTTTGCAAATAAATTTCATCAAAAATTAAAATTAAAAAAAAAAAAGATGTTTTGATAAGCTCCCACTTTCATAAAACTGCTAACTTTTCATAAAATCACCTGCTTTTAAGCTTGCCAAATTGACAAGTTTACGCGTATTTGAAGAATAAATTATTTTTTATATGGTGACTATTAAGCTCTGAAGGAATAGAGGATGATTTTTATTTTTTATTGCTAAAACACAAACTGAGGTCTTTCAGCATACTCCTACTCTTTGACATACATTGGTGAGTTACTCTAAGCCAAGCTGGTAAAGAAACGGAAAGATGTTAATTTGAATAAATATATTTTTCATTACGAATACATTCAGCAATTTCAGGTAAGTTTTGAACAAGTTTATGAAATATGACACAGTCATCAAATTTGGAAAATGAATATTCTGTTGGTGAATTAGTAAGAGAATTAAGATCTTCAATAACATCATTTGATAAAAACTTCTGATATTTAACTTCTAAAAAAGATCTTTTACTTGGTCATTTTCTTGGTATAGACATAACTGGTAAGTAAAGATGTTGCTATGCTTGCCGGGTATACTGTATGAATAGGCTTAATGTAATATAAAAATCGAAATCGTTTTGCTGATGCTCTTTTGTGTATTAAATTTTCATGAAAATGTTTTAAACTGATTACAAATGATTTTGTGGCAATTCATAAACTTTCATTGGCAAATCTAACCCAAAAAATTTCTTAATTCGTCATCTTTTAAAAAACTAAAAACTGGGACTTTCACCACCACAATTTACCATCATTATAATTAGAGGTACAAGCAACAACACAACATTTATTAACCATTATTACTATTAATAACTAAAAAGTAGTCACAAATAACAATACAAAACTTGGTAAATTTTAGTAGAGATTTCTTTTAACCCAACGTGAAAACTTTTATTCTGAGTTCAATTCACTTATTTAAAATATATAGTGCAATAATTACCATATTTTGAGAAAGTTCGTCTCACCAATAGAATATACGTTTTTTTAA